>CM067373.1:131473735-131563735 GCA_034401795.1 Chaetoderma sp. LZ-2023a | reverse complement strand
CCAACAACGGACTGTTCAATTATAAAACGTTGCATGCAAGTACGTGCAAACATCGGTGGCATGTTCCCGATCTATTATTTTATATATGCGATTGGATCCCGACATAAAATAGGAAGACGTGCATTGTTGAGTGAGTCTCACAGTATATTCTCCTTGAGTTTCAGTTGGCTTGTAGAGACACTTGTTTAGGAATTTATCTGTTACATTAAACTGTTAAATTCATAGATCCTAGCTACTGTGTCAGTGTGTACTTGTCCATGACACATAATAATTCAGGCCTCCAGGTACAATTTTATAAACATTTCAACCCCTGTTGTTTTTGGGGCAATTAAGACAGTAGTTCTTTGATACAAGTATTCCACGTGTACAAATTACACTTTACAAATTAAAGCATATTCTTTTTAATATTTTAAAAATAATATGACTGGAAGCCATTGCTTTCAAGGTGGTGGTGGGTGGGCTGGAGAGGGTTGCTCAACTAGGTAAGCCACAACAATGTAAGATATTCAATTCTTTGTTTTTGTAGTGGGATTTGTGGGTGGGATGGGAGGAGGGTGTTAAGATATTTATAAAAATTGGGTCATTAGTCCCTAATTATTATTGTGGGGCTGGAATTTTGAAATATATGTTTGGAAAAAGTATAGAACTATATTGTGCCCAAGGTGTGTATGAACCCTGAAATTGCTGCAAGCTGAAAAGATGTTACCAATGAGTGTTGTCATACAAATACTACTATTTTGGCAGAGAATGAAGGAAATTTCAATTTCCCGTTCTCCGAGATCTAACAATTCTCACCATTCTATTACCTCTGATAACAGCTAGCCTGGATAGCTGGGCCCTAGGAATATAGACTTAGAAAGCTTTACCGACTCCTGGAACCGGGTACTCGGCTTCCAACTGCATAGCCACCAAACACGATACCCATGGCTTGCCTCCGTGGGCTGGGAGGCTGGGTCCGTAATAGAATGTTGAGTATTGTTAGATCTCGGAGAAAGGGAAATTGAAATTTCCTTCATTTTCCTTCGATCAATACTCACCATTCTGTTACTTCTGATATACACCAGATTTGGTCAGTAACCTGGTGGGAAGGGGCAAGCCATAAATGCTACTTTTGCCCCTTGGAGAAAGAGTCAGACTTAAAACTTGACTAACGGAGACCTAAAAAGGACCATCAAGTTTACGGAACTGAATCACATTCGCATCACTGCCCACCCCCCTTTTTTTCTCCTAAGAAAAGGGAGAGAACTCACGAACATGGATCTCGCCTAAAGCATAAATATGCCAAGAGGGTTAACTGCTCTTTGCATATATTAGCCTGGGAATGAGCATGAATATATAAGATGAATGATCATGATATATATATATATATAAACATAATACAAAAAACTCTCAATCTTGAATTACCTCTTGGTATTTGGATTTCTGACGTGGAGCCTCCAACCATTCACTCGTCCAGCCCTCAGTGACACAATCTGGTTGACATCCTCTTGCTCGACCATGTCTGCTTCTTAAATCTTTCTTACAAATGCCAAAAAAGGGAGAAGAGCAGTGTGGTCGTATAACTATCGTTTCAAAACAGCTTAAGCGAGTGGATTGGCTGAGTCTGACACATCCCTCATATAGTAATCCGTGAATGAGGACTCACAGTGCCATTGTGCCAGCCATGATGGCCTCTAACGGAACACCATTGTAAAGGGCGGTCGAAGCTGCTATTCCTCTAACGTTGTGTGCCCTTGCGCATTGCACCTGGTGCCCAGTCGCAATCTCATGGGTAGTCTGAATGCATTCGACTACCCAACGAGAGATAGAATCCATGGATGTGGCGCCATATGGCTTCTTATGGCAGATCTACATATGTCTATCAATCGACCGTAACGAGTCTGTCCGGGTTTTTTAACTTAGTCAAAACATGGACTGGGCACCAAACACTGGCATCACGATCAAACCTAGTTAGTTTTGCTACAATGATCGGTTTGCCGGGATATCTCAAAGATTGATTCTTTGACATAAACCCTTCTCTTGGCAGTAGACGCAGACCCTCTCGGGAGACAATAAATCGGTCCCTCTCTGCTGAAAGTGCATGGATCTCACTGCGCCTTCTAGCTGAGGAAGCTGCCAAGAGAAAGACCGCCTTTAGAGTCAAATGCTTTAGACTAGCCGAACGCAACGGTTCGAAAGGGTGCTTGGCCAGTACATTAAGCACTAAAGATAGACTCCAGGCTGGAATGACTACCGGTTGTCTCGGTCGGAGATTGCTCATTCCATTCACCATCACATTCAACTGGGCCACCTCTGGACTATCCCTGTTGGCTAGACAAGGGATAACTGATGCCAAAGCTGACTTGTATCCAGCAATTGTGACAGGAGCTGGTCTTGAAAAGAACAGCTCACGGAGAAAGTCTGCTATTGGCTGAATAGTGGATTGAAAGGTATCAATACCCTTTCCTTCACACCAGTCTGCAAATCTGTTAACCTTGTTGTTATATGACTTGAAGGTTGACCTCCTTCTCACAGCTGCGATGAAATCCGCAGCTTGTCGAGAAAAGCCTTCCGACGTGGAACGTTGTTTGATAACATCCACGCAGTCAATTTCAACATTTCGGGACGCTCGTGTGGGAAGCGTCCCTTGGCCTGGGAGATTATGTTCGGAATCTCGGGTAACTGAACTGGATTTTCCACCAGCAGATCTAGAAGATCCGTGAACCACGCCCTGCTGGGACAAAATGGCACTATTAGCAGGACCAGGCGCGGTTCCTCCCTGATCTTCACCAATATCTTCGGTAGAAGAATGGTGGGTGGGTACGCGTAAGCGTGCATCCCTCTCCAGCTTATCGCCAGAGCGTCTGTATCGACGGCATTTGGATCTGGAATAAGCGAGACATAAGTCATGATTTGAGCATTTTCCTTTGTGGTGAACAAGTCCACGTTGGGTTTTCCCCAATGCTCGAAGATCCTGTGAAGATCTGGATGGTTGAGACCATTTTGTTGGCAGAATTCTCTGTCTCCGAGACAAAGCTTCCGCCAGAATGTTCAATCGCCCAGGAATGTGAGCTGCTTTCAAAACAATCGAGTAATTCCTGCACCATTGAATCAAGTGCCACACTTTGATACATAGTGTGGGTGACTTGGTCCCGCCTTGGCGATTTATGTATGATACTACTGTCGAGTTGTCCGACCGTATCAATATCGCCTTGCCTCTGATTTTTGGAAGAAACTTTTCCAATGCCAGTTCCACTGGCATCATTTCCAACAGACTGATATGCAGCTGGCTCTCTTGGAGTGTCCATGTGCCGGAGACCTGGTGTTCTCCCAGGCAGGCCCCCCACCCCACCGCACCCTCCATCCCTTCAGCGATGCATGCATAGGTGCAGCGAAACCCTCTACTAGGAGATTCTAACGCTTTTTCCACCATACAAGATGCGACATTATTGTCTCCAAAACTGGCACCAGCTTTGACAGGGGTTCTGTTCTCTGTTTCCACAGAGACATCAGATACAACTGGATAGGTCTTCGCATCACAGCAGCCTACGGGATTACCTGCTCCATGGAGACCATCATGCCCAGCATCTGAAGAAACCGCCTCGCCTGAATGTGTTTTCCCAATCGAAAACTCTTGAGGATGGCTAACAGAGCCACCACTCTGGGCTCTGACGGGTAAACCCTGCCCTCCTCGAGATCGAATCGCATCCCTAAATAAACGAGCTATTGAGTGGGTGTCAACTCGGATTTCTCCTTGTTGACTATCCAGCCTAGATCTGAAAGTAACTTCAAAGTGAGAGCAGTATCCACCTCTAACCTGGCTGATGTGTCTGCTTTGATCAGCCAATCGTCTATGTAGGTGTGAAGCGCCATGTTCTCTTTTCTGAGAAACGCTGTCACCGCAAGGACCACTCTGGTGAAAACCTGTGGAGCTGTCGACAGGTCGAATGGGACGACGATAAACTCCCATACTTGATTCTGAAACGCAAATCTCAGAAACCTGTGACAACTCCTGTTCATTGGAATGTGGAAATATGCATCTTTCAGATCGATTGATACACACCACATTCCCTTCCTCAATCCTGCCATTACTGACCTCGGAGTTTCCATCTGAAACCGAGGCGTATGGATAAACCAATTTAATGGCCTGAGATTGAGTACGGGTCTCCATCCCCCTGTGCTCTTGGGGACAAGGAACATGTTTGAATAGAAGCCTGGAGTGTTCCGGTTTGCTGGATTTATTGCTCCCTTCAGAAGCAAACCGTACACTTCGTTTTGAATGGCTTCTAACTTGTCTGGTTCCCTTGGTATGGGTGTCCAGACAGGTGCCAAAGACAGATTCTGTGGTGGAAAATCCCACCACTCTGGCATGTACCCCTGGGATAACCATCCCAGGACCAGACTGTCTGACATCACATCTCGCCAAGCCTCGACCAAACGCATGAGCCTTCCACCCACTATAGACACATCGATCCGCTCCCCCCCCCCTTCTCTTGATGAGAGAGTGAGAACCATTTTGGTCTTGGCTTGGCTGGTCTAACTGGCACCGCTGTTCCTGTCGCATAGGTGCGGTCCAGGCAGATACGAAGAGCCCTCGTACCCTCGGGTACGATCCGCTCCCTTCTTTCCGCCCTTTGAGGACTTACCCTTCCCCTTCTCGCCTCTCGGGAGATCAGGAGCAACATTGGGGAGGGTAGGGGCCTCCACAACTTTCTTGGCCTTCTTCGCCGGAGGCGGCTGAAAAGACCCAGTAGAAGCAGAAGCAGCACTAGGCTTAGCTTTCGTCTTGCTTTTGTGCTTCTTCTGTTTCTTAGAAGGTTGTCCGGTTAGCAGCTTGGCTACAGCCCCTAGTGCGTGCGCCTGACGCACTAGCTGCAGATTAACCGCCAACCGATTCTGCGCGATGCTGGCCGTGTCTTCTAAGATGGCACGTGCTTGGGCACCAAAGATGCTAGGGCCTGTAAGGGGCGTCCCAAGAAGAGGCTCCATAACGGCAGTAGCTGGACGTATATGGTCAAGGACCATCTGCCTCCTAGACTTCGTCACACGTGCTTGCACCCTTGCCAATGCGTCCATAGACACTACCAGGCCGTCATTAACGCATGAAAGCGCCACAGGTGGCACAGGGTGGCCTGCCCCCGCTTCAGCCCACACCGACTGAAGACGGCGATATGAGTGGTTGACAGCACTCATTGCTGCCCTCACCCCCTCATCACATAGGGACAGGACTTCGTCATGGTGTACCTGAGCTTTGTCCACCAGTGCCGGAGTGGGGCCACCCGCTCCAGCACTCTGGACACCCAGCACCCAGTGGTCATCCTCGGTGACCGTCGGGACAACACCATATCTGTCATATTCCCCCCGTGAAATACGACAGCTCGCCCGCACCTCCCTGGAGGCCGCAGGAAGCTGGCCCTTGGTCAGGAGTTGTTTGCTATAAATAGCATCCAACAACTCCATAAACCTTGGATCCAGTCCAATAGACTGGATCCGGGCTGCGGGCAAGATCCCCGTCCTAATCAATGCCACCCATGGACGGGGTGCATCTTCCTCGGCCGTGGTCAGAGCCTCTGATCTATCTGTCTCCAAGGAGGACACTCCCGTGAACACATCACCCGTTGACATGTTCACGGCCCTAGCAGCAACGGCCTCCCGGCTAGGAGCCATTGCTGATATGCCAGGAACTCCGGTACCGTATGGTTCCATCGCCACCCCATGAAAAACACCAGTCCATGGAGTAGGCACGCACAGAAAACCGTGCGGACCCGTAATGGTTGAAGAACCGTGGCCAAACACGGGTGCCAACGGCATCCCATGTCTGACCGCCGGACCAGGCGAGATAGGTGAGTACCACGCCTGGCCAGCCACACCCGTCACCATGTCGGTTGGCGGCAAACCAACCATCACGGGACCGGTGCCCGGTGTGGCCTCAATCACGGGCGGAGCCGCTTCCCTGACTTGCGCTACGCCAGACATATGGAGGACAGTTCCGTCCAGGACGGAATCGACCTCCATGCTCTCCACCCGCGGCATCATAGGCTGCAGCAATCTCTCCTCCTTAGCTTCTCCATCTTCAGACCCCGAAGAGTCATCACTAGATGAGGAAACCGTGGAGCTGTCTTGGCGGACGGCTCCCATGCCTGACGGACCGGCCACCGCTACTGGACCACCCGGAGCTGGCCGCAGAGAGACAGAGCCCATCAGGCCGGAGCCTGACGGGACTGCCAGGGGCCATACGAGACAACTCCCTCGGTGGCCAGTCCAGAACCCTGTCCAAGGACAGGGTCCGAATCAAACACGGGAAGAGACTGCCCTACAACTTTTGGCAGCAGGGACACCAGCGTAGCCAGAACGCTATGCAAGAAGCCTTGCATAGCAGGACCAAACCACGTCGGTGGTGCCATCTCCGCCACATCCGGTTGCAGACATGGAACGACCCCAAGGGCTGAAACGGACACTCCACGATTTGCTTTCGGACCGCCTGACCCCGCGTCCTTCTGGGCAAGGAACTTAACCATCATGTCGGACGACCACACTGCACAAACGTTACACCTACTGTCAAGATTACATTTGGTACAACGGAAACAGACATGGTCCTTGAATAGAACCCTCACGAATTTATGGCACTCGTCACATGATGGCGGGGCTGGCTTGGCCTATAAATAAGCACAAATCTACAATAAGCAAGCGGAACGAAACAGGAATGGAAGGCAGACAATTAATTTTCAAATATTTTGATCATATATTAACTGTTAACCCTCCCGCACCCCACCCCGCAACGTTACAGCATTGATTATGACGACAAGAATGAAGCGGGCAATAATACACCCATACACTGATCCTCAAGGATGTATAACGGAACCAGGAATCATATCGCATAGCATTCAGGGTATATTTACTAATCAATATAAATTATACTCCTAACGAAGGCCAAAACGATATGTGAAGAAACAACAAAATGTAAACAAACTGCTGTAGCACACGGTAAAACGGCAGACCACACATCTCAAATCAAGAATTTTGAAACCACTGATCATTGCGAACAGATCGTGATAACACGCAAAACTTGAAAATTCCAAAACTTTTTCTGGTACCAATAAAGTACGCAGCACCCAGAATCAGATGCGCGAATTAATGAAACATTTTCTTCACATAAACATCCGAGCAACACGGGTGTGACGTCACCCGCTCAGATCTTACTGAGAACGACGTCAGCCGATTTTCATGTTAAAACACCATAAAGCCAACACCTTATTTCATAGCTGCCGATCGCCTGTTGGGGTTTAAAGGAAGGCAATCAATCTGACATATTTCGTTGTTAACACACGTCCCAGATTCTTTGGGGTCAGAAATTGGAACATGCGCCACAGATGAAATTTTGAAGACCTAAGTCTTTTTAACTATAGAATAACATGGAAATATACGGCTCCTTCCATGGTAATCCAATATAATCCACAAAGCTATCACAATTACACAGAAAAAGACTTAAATTAACTCAAGACTCCAACTGCACAAAAAAGCATGTAGCTCTTGTTGCTATGCAAACAAGAATGAGCTTCATGGCAAACGGGTACTCGGCAGTTGGGAGCCGAGTACCCGGTTCCAGGGGTCGGTAAAGCTTTCTAAGTCTATAGTCCCAGGGCCCAGCAATCCAGGCTAGCCGTTATCAGAAGTAATAGAATGGTGAGTATTGATCGAAGGAGAAAATGTACATTTGCAGACCAAAGGAGTATTGTTTTTGGAGACTTAACACTGAATGACTGGCTCGGTTAATGGGCTTGTAATTTCAGGGGTAAATTTTCCAAAATATTCTTCTTGGTCTGGTAATGGAACAAATGAATGGACATAAAACAAAAACTTAATCTGCTTTTTGACAAATTTACTTGAGAAATATTACAGTACTTATATCACAATGGATGAATCCACTTTTAGTTATTCCCCACACATCTCTAGCTAAGCTATGCTCCAAGCTTTGTCCCAGAATCTCAATTTCATGGTAACTATACAGCTAACTTGGTGAATACTTTGAAACAAACTTCCCCTCAAAACAATCAGCAGAATGTTTATTAAATTGCAAAGACATACAATTAATACTTACTGACGGACTACTATGAGAGTTAGTATTGTCTGTCAATTATAATAGTGACTGGTGACATCAACCTATATGTGATGTAATTGATCATGAGGTCAATAGTCGAGTAACTAAACATATTTTATCTGTAAATTAGGTAATTGGTGGATAAGTCCATGCTGTAATCGATATGCTAATGATAATTCAGCAACATGCACTTTAAATTCATTATTAACTTAATATACAGATGAAATATGTTTAGATAAAGCAGGTTTGGATAAAAGATGGCGTAACCAATTTGCGCAACCATTGGTTCCGCAGACCTGAAAACACGGGACCCAAAAATGGGTCTCGCAAATATTTGAAATTTTGAGGGCTGCTTCTGTGAATTTCTTTAATGGCTTTGTTCTTTCTTTGGCTAAAATGGTTTTTATCCTGGTGAGTCTGCAACTGTGGGTGGCTTGCCGGATGGGTCAGTATTTTAGACGGATTGCATTTCAGGAAGATGCGTGTTCAAACCTTTTAGGAACTCAATATGTTGATGAGTCATTATGATCATTCAACACATATTTCCAGGTACATCTGCATGCTACCACCAACATAGGTAAACATGAGAGCTACGACACACTAGTGACACTTTAACTAACATGGTCACTACAGGAAAGATGGCTTTCAGAATCAGGAAGGTTCTTTCATCTGGCCCACCAGACCCAACTCCACACCATGGAGAAGCCATATTGAAGGTCACTGGCTCAACCAAACTAACTATACCCATGCACCTCATCAGCACTCGCCTCCCGTTCCCCGCAGGATTCAGGGGTGTAACGTTAGATTTTTAATGATACCCTACAGTAGGTCTCGCAAATACACATGGCAACATCATGGTAGGTAAGGCAATAATAAATTTTAGGTAGCCCATGGTAACCTACAGCAACCTTTGGTAACATAATAATATATAGGTTACCCGGTCAGCAGTAAATCTGTACTAAATCATGAAATAAACAAGAGGTCCACCTGGAGCACCATCAATTTTTGTCAAAATTGTTGGTGGGTGGTTTAGCAGTCTTTTATTTAGCAGCTCATATTTCCAAGACAATTTGGCTGAAAACTTTCCTCAGGCAATGGAGTGACTCCTCCCTGGACATGCCCCCCACCCCTCCCTCGATTTAATTAGTCATGCATACAGCACAGCTAAAAAACAAGAGGCCCAAGGGGCCTGTGTCGCTCACCTGGAGCACCATCAAGTTCGTCGGTGGTTTAGCAGTCTTTTAAATGAGTTTGTGGACATTTTTGTAAGTGCAATATGGCTGCCAAACACACTACATTTTGATTGTCCCACGGCGCCCATGTTTTTTTGATGGATCAACTCCTCTTGCACAAATTTTAATGCCCCAAATTTTGGAGTGATCCCTTCAGCAGTTCTGAAGGAGTCATTTTCGTGAAAACCATGTCATCCAAGATGGTCGTCGAACCATTTGGTAAATCAAGTCCTCTTGAACAAACTTGGCTTACCTCGTGGCCTAGATGAAGATTCTGCAAGTGGTTTCGGAGAAGATTTATAAAGACATTTCCTGAAATTGGTTGAAATCCAAAATGGCAACTGGCCGATCGGGTTCATTTGAACACACTTGGATCCTTATGCCCTAAGGATGCTTCCTGCCAAATATAATTGAAATCGGCCTCGTAGTTCTCGAGAAGACATTTTAAATTTCCCATTGCTTAATCATGGGAGCTTTTGACGAGAAAATTATGCAAGATGGCCGCCAAACCGTTTATCCGATAGTTTCGAAAATTGCAAATTTGATATCAGAATACCCAAAAACACGTATACACCCAATTTCGGCCTCAAAATCCATCAAATAAGAAAATCCAATATGGCCGCCATATCTGCAAAATTTCGGCCTGATCCCTTCAGCGGTTCTGGAGAAGTTATTTTCACTAAAACTAGGTCAACCAAGATGGCCACCAAATTATTTGACCAATTAAGTTCCCTTGAACAAATTTGGTTGAGCTCTTGCCCTAGATCATATTTCATCAGGTTTCCTTCAATCCCTCAAGTGGTTTCGGAGAAGATTTTTAAAGACATTTCTAAAAATCGGCCAAAATCCAAGATGGCTAACGGCCTAATTGGCCGATTGGCTTCATTTGAACAAACTTGGATCCCTATGTCTTAAGGATGCGTCCTGCCAAATATAATTGAAATTGGCCTAGCGGTGCTTGAGAAGTCGTTTAAAGGAAAGGTTAATGGACGGACGGACGGACACACCATGGATGGTCGCCACAACATAAGTTCACTTGGCCTTTCAGGCCAGGTGAGCTAATAATATTTCCCAAATTTGGGCCCGATCCATTCAGTGGTTCTTGAGAAGTCGTTTCCACGAAAAGTAGGTCATCCAAGATGGCCGCCGGACCATATGGAGTATCAAGTTCCCTTGAACAACCTTGGTTCAGCTACATGCCTAGATGATATTCCATGAATTTTGAATCGATACCCTGAGCAGTTTCAAGATTTTCAGACATTTCTCAAAATCGGCCGATTTGGCAGACGGCCATCTTGGATTTTGGCTGACTGGCCCCGTTGGCACAAACTTGAATCCCTATACCCTAAGTACACCTCCTGCCAAATATAATTAAAATCGGCCCAGTGGTTCTTGAGAAGAAGTTGTTTAAAGGAAAAGTTGATGGACACCACACGACGGACGGTCGCCATTGCATATGTAATACTAGAATTCTCTTTATCAACAAGATGGCCAGCAAACCATTTATCCGACAGTTTTGAAAATTACAAATTTGAGATCAGAATACCCAAAAACATATAAAACCAATTTCGGCCTCAAAATCCATCAAATAAAAAAATACAATATGGCCACCAAACATGCTATATTTTGATTGACCCACGGCGGCTATATTTTTGACGGACCAACTTCTCTTGAACAAACTTTATTGGCCCTTAGGCCCTAATCATATCTGCCAAATTTCGGCCCGATCCCTTCAGCGCTTCTGGAGAATAAGTCACTTTCACTGCAACTAGGTCAACCAAGATGGCCGCCGAACCATTTGACCAATCAAGTTCCCTTGCCATAAATCATATTTCATGAGGTTTGCATCAATCCCCCAAGCCGTTTCGGAGAAGATTTTTAGACGTTTTCTAAAATCGGCCTAAATCCAAGATGGCCGCCGGACAAATTGGCCGATCAGGTTCATTTGAACAAACTTAGATCTCTATGCCCTATGAATGCTTCCTCCCAAATATAATTGAAATCGGCACAGTGGTTCTTGAGAAGAAGTCGTTTAAAGAATTCCCCATTGCTTTACTATGGGCCCATTGCTTTACTATGGGAGCCTTTGGCGGGAAAACAAACCAAGATGGCAGCCTAAGCGTTTATCCGACAGTCTCGAAAGTGGCATATTTGAACTCGCCACACTGATAAGCATATATAAAGCAATTTTCACCATCAAAATACATCAAATACAAAAAAGCCAATATCACCAACAAACAGTAAATTTTGATTGGTTGATGGCGTCCATGTTTTTTAACGTACGAACTTCCCTTGAACAAACTTGAATGGACCTTGGTCCCTAAGCATATTTACCAAATTTCAGACCTATCCCTACAGCGGTTCGGGAGAAGTAATTTTCGCGAAAACTAGGTCATCCAAGATGGCCACCAGGTAAATAGGCCAATCAAGTTGCCTTGAACAAACTTGGGTCTACCGTTGCAATAGATGATGTGCTATGAGTTTTGAATCAATTCCTCCAGCGGTTTCGGAGAAGATGATTTTTTAAAGTGTTTCTAAAAATCAGCCATTTTGGCCGACGGCCATCTTGGATTTTGACGGATCCGCTTCGTTTGAACAAACTTAGATCTCTATGCCCTATGAATGCTTCCTCCAAAATATAATTTAAATTGGCTTAGTGGTTCTTGAGAAGAAGTCGTTAAGAATTCCCCATTGCTTTACTATGGGCCCATTGCTTTACTATAGGAGCCTATGGCGGGAAAACAAACCAAGATGGCAGCCAAACCGTTTATCCGATAGTCTCGAAAATGGCATATTTGAACTCGCCACACTGATAAGCATATATAAAGCAATTTTCACCATCAAAATACATCAAATACAAAAAAGCCAATATCACCAACAGTAAATTTTGATTGGTTGATGGCGTCCATGTTTTTTAACGTACGAACTTCCCTTGAACAAACTTGAATGGACCTTGGTCCCTAAGCATATTTACCAAATTTCAGACCTATCCCTACAGCGGTTCGGGATAAGTCATTTTCACGAAAACTAGGTCATCCAAGATAGCCACCAGGTAAATAGGCCAATCAAGTTGCCTTGAACAAACTTGGGTCTACCGTTGCAATAGATGATGTGCTATGAGTTTTGAATCAATTCCTCCAGCGGTTTCGGAGAAGATATTTTAAAGGGTTTCTAAAAATCTGTTATTTTTGCCGCCGGCCATCTGGGATTTTTGCCGATCAGCTTCATTTGAACAGAGTTGAATCTCTATGCCCTAAGGATGCTTCCTGCCAAATACAATTGAAATCAGCCCAGTGGTTCTTGAGAAGAAGTCGTTTTAAAGGAAAGGTTGACGGACAGACACATGATGGACGGTCGCCACGACATAAGCTTACTTGGCCTTTCAGGCCAGGTGAGCTAATAATATTAAATGGCGAGTACCAGATAGAGCATGATATGGTGCATACGATAACATGTTATACCGCAGTATTCTAGTGGCTTATGTCCTGAGAATATGATGATGATGATGAACTTAATGCTTGCCTGGGGGAAAGTGAAAAATATGGCTGGCAAGTCAATCTCATATATATACGAGATTGAATTGCCCGCCATATTTTTCTCTTAAACAAATAAAACTCACCCCAACATTGATTTCTAAATTTCGACCCTTTTGGGACAGAGTTGGTCCCATGACTGTGGTTATAACTGTAGGTCTCCCTTCCCAGTACCTATATTACTTGCTGGTAGAGATAGATACGGTATCTAGTATATAGGTCGCACTCCTGGGCAACTTATTATTTTTGGAAGATATATTTTTCTAGCGCTATTTCTATCTGTCAATGGCCAGTAGATTGCATTATCAGCACTGGTACAGCTGTCCGGTAACGTAAACATTCCATTCTTACAATCCCGGTTACTAATTTCAACAATAAGGATTATGTCACGAATCAGCCTAGAGGGGGGGTCTGCTAATTCACCAATAATGAGAAATGCCTCGCGCAGTTGTATTTTATGATTGGTTCGCAGGCCATCCGATGTCATTAGGCATGAATGAAAAATTACTATCTTAGTAAAATTTTGATCACGTGACTCATTGTCATTCATAACGAATTAATCACATGATTTATTTCAACCAATCTCTGTGTGACTCTCACGATCAACATTGATGGATAATGGCGGAACAAAAAAATCTAGTCACTGTCCCGCTTTTAAATGCAGTAAAGCAATATCTTAGCGCCCACTTTGATGGGATATATGACCCAATATATTATTACTGGAAGGTTCCAAGAATAATACCACCTGTTATTTAAGTGGTTCATTACTTTGGAGTGACCGAGAAAACAGGTCTATATGTCAGGAAAACCTGTGCGTAGTAACTCTTATTTCCAGTAAATCGCATTTCCAGTAAATTGTCAGTTTAAAGCGTACAAGTTAAGAAGGGTCAATCTATCTACTAAATTCCTTAGAGCTGGTTATGCTTCTTATTGTGGCAGACTCACAATAACCCGCAAGTCTGCCACAATAAAAAGCTGTTCGCCGAACATATTTTGATGACGCGAATCAATTATTTCATGTAACTTATGTCTATCATATGAAAACAATTAAAATACTAAATGTACTTAGTACTGAGACCCTACTGTACTGAATTTTTCATGGCGAACGAAAATAGGTATTTTATGGAGAACGGATATAGGTCTCCTAAAATCATGTTTGCGTAACCTCCACGCGAACGCATTCAGCCGTTCACCACAAATTTACACCCCTGCGATTATCCTGACCCAATCCCTCTCCTCGGAAGGAACCACTCATCGGCCTGGGGACGCCTTTACGAACGTGTGCGCCAGGAAGATTCGCCGCCTCCCTTATTGCCAAGAGAGCCTCAGCCAAACTCCACCGCCACAGAAGCTCCCATGACTGAAATCACTGCCAACGCTACCCCCATAGAAACCACCAGCACAGGAACCGCTACCGCCTCCATAACCACCGCCACAACACATACCGCTTCTGCTGCACAGGCTGCTTCTGCCGGACCGATTGTACACATCAGCGTGACCCTCATCCGTTCGGACTAAAGTGGAAAAGAAGGAAGTAGACCAGAGGCAGATTGCACGTCGGCGATGGAATAATAGCAAAGATGGCCGCTCCAAGTTCTGACCTTCTGCCCGTGCATAGCAGAGACAAGACTGGCAACCATCTGCTGGGGAAAGACCACCCTTTTGGTTGCGTCATACTCACGTACACTACCATGTCGGAAATGTCCGGGCGGACCTGCGCATCTCCAAGAAGATGGCTGACCACTCCCGTCAGCAAACGTTTGTGGGGGAGCCCTGACCTCACGTCCAGTGGATGTCGTTGCAAGCCCAGAGACGAGGACAGATAGCCAAGAGTCGCTCTGGAGGACTCACAAGCTTGGATAGCCTCCTCCCCGGCGGACCAGCCACGCCCGACTGGTGGGCCCAGCCCCGGAGCTCGAGGGACCCGAATGAGCGCACAGCTTGCGCGACGACCAGCCACCCGGTCCCCTCATATGAGGACAGGCGCAGGATGGCAGCCGCCCGCCCACACTAGGGTTGAAATGGTTACATACTCTATTTATTAATTTATTTTAATTTATTAATTTATGGATGTATTACTTAATTTAATTGATCGGTCTTTTTTATTTCTTTAAATTAATTAATTCATTTATTTATTAATTTAATAAATTATTAATCAAACAATCAATCAATCAATCTATCTATTTATTTTGATTCACGTTAATTTACTTTAATTTATTTGTATTTATTTATTTTTAAATTAATTAATTAATTAATTTAATAAATTATTTATTAATTTATTTATTCTTTAATTTGTTGATCTTTATTTAATTAAATAATGCTTTTGATCCAATATAAGAATTTTATTCTGATCTTGTTAAAGCCCTTAGATCGATGTGACTGAAAGCTGTTGCTGTCATAGTCCTTAACAGCTAGTCATATTGTTTTCAAACAGGGCCAGCTCGAGTTGAAGGCACAAAGTATTAGAAAGGCATTCATTTAGTAACGTATTTCCCTAGGACCAGTGTTGTTTGTTTTATATATAACTGACTTACCTAATGTGATAGCTAACAATAGCGAAATATACCTGTATGCGGATGACACAAAATTTGTTCATGGCATAAAATCCAATGATGATGCTAATGAAATGCAACAAGATATATACTTGTTAAACGAATGAACCAGTAAATGGTTACTCCAATTTAATGCTGATAAGTATAAATCTATGTGAATTGGCAAAACCAATTTACAAAATCATAGCTATATTCTCGGTAAAGACGGGTCCCATATTAATCCAACCGAGGATGAAAAGGATATAAGAGTTATTATTGATGATAGATAAAGTTAATAAAGCCAACTCCATTATGGGTATAATAAGGCGCACATTTGTATCCCTTGACACAAACATATTTAGAACCGTGTATACATCATTAGTGCGCCACATCTGGAATTTGCTAATAAGGTTTGGAGCCCCATCTCAAGAAACATATAGAGATGTTAGAAAATGTTCAGCGAAGGGCGACAAAAAGTGTCTCAGGACTATCAAACCTAAATTATGAGACTAGGCTCAGGGTCCTTAATATACGAACTCTTGCATACCGTAGAGTACAAGCAGACATTATTGAAACTCACAAAATTATAACAAAAAAATATGATCCAGAAGTGTGCAACCTTTTTGAATTTCGATCAGACTCAACAACCAGGGGACACAGCCTAAAACTATACAAATCCAGATCACGTTTAAACATACAACAATACTCCTTTAAACTTATGGAACAGTCTTCCGAACCATGTTATAGAAGCAACAACCATACCATTTGAAACAAAATTAGATAAACTATGGGATAACCAATCCCTATACCATAACTATCTAGCTGGCAATATAAATCCCGTGTTTTATTACCGAATTGAAAAAGGAAATTAGAAATCTGTCATTACATGCTTTTAGCCTTCTCACAGAAATAGAATATGACCATTTTATATACATTTGATTAAATTTATTAGCAATGCTGTGAAACCGCTAAGTTCATAAAACGATTACAATAGCTCTGAGCATGCACGGTTATTATTTATTTGTTTAAATCCGCTTTTCATACATACCCGCTTTACCGATCAGTATATTTCGGCTAGAAAATGGAGACTCGGTTAGCGCTTGAAAATCAGAGGGGTTCGCTTATATTTCGGTTTACATCTCAGTAGCTACTAAGCGTACAAACTTCTAATTACCACGCACGATTAGAGAAAAGAATTCATAGGGTGGAGTCAGAGAACTCGGACTATCTCAGAATGCAGGAGACGGCTTTCTGCTGCGTTGGGTACACATACGTGTGTGAACACACACTGCAGAAAACGCGCTGCACAGCCACCACCAACCGCCGCTTTACGAAACAGTGAAAACCCTCTCGCAACCACAACCATCTTGCTATATCAATGTATTTCATTACTGAATATTAAAAAAAAAATTTTAACCGTTTAACTTTGATCGAAAACCAGTGACTTTACTCTTTATAGATAATCATGTACAAACATCCTAATTATTTCAAATATATTTAAAGTAATGCATTTAACGTGTGCAAATAATAATGTTCCTACTGATGCTTCGAGGAAATGCATACACCATTTCTTTCCGTTGTTTACAGTTTCGGTTTCCGAGTTTATTTTGCGATTCATATTTCTCTCTCAAAAACTTTTTACCTTACGTCATCAGCGCGGCAAAATTCTATTGGTCAACTATTCTCTTCTTGTAGAAGAGATATTACGGAAACTCATTGGTCAGCTGTCCTAATTGACCAATGAGAATGCGAAACACATCATGCCGAAAGAATTTATGAGACAGGGAACTAAACTATATTGTAGCATGAGGGCGAGGACTTGCTTTTTGGTTAGAAGACATTGTCTGCGGTTGGCTAGTTGCGCTTCTATTATTTGCTCTTCTGAGATTAAGTGCCTGTGTGGTTACTTGGATACTTATACTTACTTGGATACTTGGTGGGTTAGCTGTCTTCGCCAAAGGGCACAGCTCTCAGTTTTCTTTTTAAGACTTCCACAGTATACGACATATTCTGGTAGATTATTCCAGTCCTCAACTACTCTGGAAGGAAATAAATTTTTAGCTAGATCTGTGTTGTATCGTTGTTTAAAAAGTTTGAACGAATGTCCTCGTAGGACCGTTAGAGGTCGCTGGAAGAGCGTTGATGCATCTGTGGCGTAATATCCATTAAGATGTTTGCATGTCTCAATGAGATCTGTACGTCTTCTTCTGTCCTCTAGCGTAGTGGTATGAATTTCGTTGCACAGTTTATAGTCTCTGCAACTTTTCTAATGGCTGTTTATCTTTGACCAGATGTGGATTCCAAACTATAGATCCATATTCTAGTGAAAGTCTATAACGATGGAGTTGAATAATGTTGTGATTAATTATATTTGAAACATGAAACATGGAATTCTACTGACTGTAGGCCTTTAGCAAGTCTCTAACATGAGGTCTAGTTATGTGTCATAAACAGTGGTGAAGTCTGCTACAGATTCAAAATTGAAACACAGTGGATGCATGGTCTTTACATAGTTTATCAAGTCTGTTTTTTAATGTATTGATGGATGGTGCAGTGACAATGTTTTCATCTAGACTGTTCCAATGGTCTGCGTACCGTAGCGGGAAAGAAAATGTATTAGATTTAATCTGGCTATGATTTTCATGCTATGACCCCGCATAGCACTGCTTTCATCATAAAGTTGGATAAATTTGGATGTGGGCATGTCATAATGATATGGTTTGTGTAAAATTTTGTATATTTCATGCATATCCCCACGCAGTCGTCTGAATGCCAAGGTCGGTAGATTCAATATTTGTAGGTGTTTACTGTATGGAAGGTTTTGTATGCCAGGGATAAACTTGGTGGCTCGCCTCTACATTTTCTATTGCATTTATGCGTTTTTTCCAAATATGGTGCCGATACCACATTGACATACTCGATATGCGGTCTGACAAGGGATTTGTATAGATGTTTAAAGCTTTCTTTGTCTATGTGGCTAAATGTTCTTCTAATCAGTCCCATAATTTGGTTAGATTTGTTTATTTTTTTCATTTATATGATAATCAAAACTTAATCGTTCATAAGTCACGACCCAAATATCCTTTTCAGTTGAAGTCACTATACTATGGTTATTTGGGTCCATTGTGTATTTGTGCGGGATTGTCCTGCAGGTAGAAACACGCATACTTTTACACTTGTCAGGATGTGGCTGTAATAATGAGTTTTTTGTCCATGCACACATAGCGTCTATATCAGTTTGCAAGGAAATACAATCTGTTTGATCAAATATTGGCTTAAATAGTTTGCTGTCGTCTGCAAACAGGAATATATCGGATCCAGTGCTAATTGTGTCCAGGAGGTCATTAATATATATCAAAAAGAGCAGAAGGCCGATATTTGGTGATCTGTTGTTGAAGCATCATTTGATCACTCCTGTTTTCTGCTTGGCTTTGTTTACCATGGTTGTAATATGTGGTGATGGTTTCAGAGTGTTAGAAACTAAAACGCCTAAGTCTCTGTTCTGTTTCCTCTTTTAAGTAATGTCCGTTGAGTGAGTACAAAAAATGTATGGATGATCTGATTCTTAGGACGATACATTTTTTAGAGTTGATCCTCATTAACCATATTCTAGACCAAGCAGTGAGTGAGTTTAGTTAATTTTGGAGGAGTTCACAGTCGCTTTCATCATTGATAGAGCTTGGTGTCATCTGCAAAGAGCTTCGCCATTGACTTTACAGAGTCTGCCATGGAAGGTCGTTAACAAATAGCAGGAAAAGTACAGGGCCCATTATAGAACCCTGTGGAACACCGCTTGTAATTGGTTTCCAGTCTGAATGTCCGTTTCTTAAAATGACTCATTGCCATCTTTGAGATAGGAAAGATTTGATCCATAGTAAAATGTGTCACTTTATTCATAGATTTTGCAGTTTATGTATGAGCCGTGCATGTGGTACTGTATCAAATGCTTTGCTGAAATCTAAATAAATTGCATCGGTTTGTTTGTTGTCATCATAAGCCGAGAACCAATTTGACATGCATTCAATGAGTTGCATAATACAAGAGCATCTCTTCTGAAAGCCATGCTGATGGCAAGATATTAGCTGATTATCGTCAATG
The DNA here is from genome assembly GCA_034401795.1 of Chaetoderma sp. LZ-2023a. Classification (NCBI taxonomy): domain Eukaryota; kingdom Metazoa; phylum Mollusca; class Caudofoveata; order Chaetodermatida; family Chaetodermatidae; genus Chaetoderma; species Chaetoderma sp. LZ-2023a. The sequence continues at coordinate 131,544,264 of CM067373.1, read as the reverse complement.
TTTTGCCATAATGAGTCGAGGACAAGTCTTTCCATTAGTTTGCATTTTTAGCTGGTTAAAGCTACAGGTCGATAGTTATTTGGTGAGAGCCGAGATCCCTTTTTGAACAGTGGAGCCACATTTGCGTCCCTCCAGTCTTGTGGGATGGTGCCAGATCGTAGAGATAAGTTGAAGATATTTGTAAGTGGTACACCAAATTCATGAACTTCATGAAGTACATTCGCGTGGGTGGCATCTGGCCTTACTGCTTTATTTTTTTAAGTTTACTTAGCTTGTGCTTGACCTGTTCTACTGTGATACTCATGTTGTACACGCAGTTGCAGATATACTTAGATATCGTTGAAAGAGCACATGGTTCATCTTTCTCTTGGATGAGAACTGATATGAAGAAATCGTTTAGTAGATTTGCTTTTTTGCTGTCATCTGAGATACGATTGCCATTTGATTCTAATGTGTCTACTGTCACTGATGACCTTGTGAAATGTCTGCAGTGGTTGTAAAAAGGTTTTGGATCATCTTTAATTCGCATGGCTAATGATTCTTCATAGTCATCCTGTGCCTTACGGGTTACTTCTTTTACTCTGTATGTTTCTTTGTCGTGTAGAATGTAGTCTGCTGATAATCCTGAAATTCTTTCTTTGACCCAGGCTTTATGCTTCCTTTTCTTTGCTCGTTTCACAGTGGTGTAGCGAGACCATGGAGGGTTATGTCTCTGTCTGGCTTTTATGGTCTTTGTTGGGATGAATTTGTCGCATAAGTCTATGTAGTATGATCTGAAGGTCTCCCATTTCTCATTAACAGATTGTTTGTCTAAGACCATGTTCCAGTCAATGGCTCCAACAGCTTTGTCTAAGGACTCGTAGTCAGCTTTTAAGTATAGATAGATTTTCCGATTAGCTAGGCTGATTCGTGGAACCGGTAATTTAAGAGTTAGGTTGACACACATATGGTCACTAGTGCTGAACGGTTCCTCAACTGCTACAGACTGAATAATGTCAGGATTTCCTGTGATCACCAAGTCCAGTATGTTGTTTGCTCGTGTTGATGAGCTGACGAGTTGAGTTAGCAGGTTTTCTTCTAAGGTGTCTAAGAATCTGTTTGAAAGTGAGGAAACAGGCGTATTTGTGAGCGAGTCGATAACTGGGAAGTTGAAATCGCCTACTAATATGACGTTCTCTGTGTTAATGCTGTCAATGGAGTCACAGATAATGCTGAGCTTAGGTTCTTTTCCTCTTTCTGGTCGGTATGCAATGCCTATGGTCAGTTCGGTTTTTGGATACAGGTTAATTCTGATCCGTAACATTTTGGCTTTGATGTCGTCTTTCAAAAGGCATGGGTTCAGTGCTGACTTTACAATAAATAGTACACCACCTCTGCTTTCTTGCACAAAGGTTACGTCTGAGTAGTCATTTGTGTTCCTATCAAACCTGAATATTACATAATCATCATGAGAAAACTCAGTGCTGGATACACATTTATCTAACCAGGTTTCGGATATAGCATAGATGTCAAAGTTCGTTTCTGCAATGTGATCTGATAGTGCTGATATGCAGCATACCGCAGCTAACACGGGGAACACCCATCTGCACGGCATCATTTCCGCAAAACAGAGCTAAATTAAAGTCTTAAACCTAATGTCACTTATATATGCTGCCGGTTTTGAGGAGACTTAATTAAGCGACAACAATAAAATCATCAAAGAACATAACCAGATATCCACTTCAGAGAAGTCTTGAATTGGACTGAGCAAACCATACTTTGGCAAAAACACTGAGTCAATAACAAGCCAATGGCTTATGCCTTGTAAAATGATGATGATGATGATGATGATTATGGAGAGGGAAGGGTCTGCAATACGGAATGTAAAAACCATTGGTCGATATATATGCCAGCCATATGGTATGCTTCCAAAGGGAGTTGAAATTGTGCAGGTATGAAAAAGGCCCAATGACCAGAGGGTAACGTCAATTGGATGGATCGCCGTATTTTCATTTGAAAAACAAAGTTTCAGAGATGCAATTACCTAAATTACACATAATAAAATAAGATATTATCTAGTATACAAAAATTGTATTGGCAATATTTGGGGTGGGTTGGGGGGTGAGCCCAGGCTCCCCCGTGCACATCTTGCAAGACGCCACTGCCCTGACATATATTCTCTCTACACCTGCCACCTCCCGGGTTCACACATGAAAGCAGGAATGTCTATGTACATACTACCATCAGTGCCATTCCCTTCCCTAAAGCAGGTGCAAAACCTGAATATCAAGTTTTTTAAATGACAGATCCGATCTCCACTGGTATTGCAACAATTGTGAAGGTAAGGCATTACATGCTGTCAAAACTGATCAGGAAATCGAATGATGCTGTGCCACATATATGAAACTAGTCACAGAAAGAATTGATAACCTTGAAGCAACCATAAGTAAAAAGGCTGACAAAGCTTCAACCGATAATTTAGATGCTTCTGTTAAAGCTGTTGAAATGCAGCATACTACATTAGTTAATGATTTGAGTAATTTAGCGAAATACAGAGAACATCATATTAGTAGGCGATTTCAACTTCCCACTCATCGACTGGCTCACAAATGAGGCTGTTTCCTCACTTTCAAACAGATTCCTAGACACCTTAGAAGAAAACCTGCTAACTCAACTCGTCAGCTCGCCAACACGAGCAAACAACATACTGAACTTGGCGATCACAGGAAATCCTGACATTATTGAGTCCGTAGCAATTGAGGAACCTTTCAGCACTAGTGACCATATGTGTGTCAACCTAACTTTTAAATTACCTGTTCCACGAATCAGCCTAGCTAATCGGAAAATCTATCTATCCTCAAAAGGTGACTACGAGTCCTTAGACAAAGCTGTTGGAGCCATTGACTGGAACATGGTCTTAGACAAACAATCTGTCAATGAGAAATGGGAGACCTTCAGATCATACTACAAAGACGTATGCGACAAATTCATCCTAACAAAGACCATAAAAGCTGGACAGAAAGATAACCCTCCATGGTCTCGCTACACCACAGTGAAACAAGCAAAGAAAAGGAAGCGTAAAGCCTGGGTCAAAACAATAATTTCAGGATTATCAGCAGACTACATTCTACACGACAAAGAACACACAGAGTAAAATAAGTAACCCGTAAGGCACAGGCTGACTATGAAGAATCATTAGCCATGCAAATTAAAGATGATCCAAAACCTTCTTACAACTACTGCAGACATTTCACATGGTCATCAGCGACAGTAGACACATTAGAATCAAATGGCAATCGTATCTCAGATGACAGTAAAAAAGCAAATCTACTAAACGATTTCTTCATATCAGTTCTCAGCCAAGAGACAGATGAACCATGTGCTCTTCCAACAATATCTAAGTAAATCTGCAACTGTGTGTACAACATGAGTATCACAGTAGAACAGGTCAAGCACAAGCTCAGTAAACTAAAAAGAAATAAAGCAACAGGGCCAGATGGCATCCACGCTAATGTACTTCATGAAGTTCATGAATTTGGTGTACCACTTACAAATATCTTCAACTTATCTCTACAATCTGGCACCATCCCACACAACTGGAGGGACGCAAATGTGACTCCACTATTCAGAAAGGGATCACCAAATAACTATCGACCTGTAGCTTTAACCAGCCAAAAATGCAAACTAATGGAAAGACTTGTCCTTGACGCATTGTGGCAACACATTGACGATAATCAGCTAATATCTTGCCATCAGCATGGCTTTCAGAAGCGATGCGCTTGTATTGAGCACCTTATTGAATGCATGTCATATTGGTTCTCGGCTTATGACGACAACAAACAAACCGATGCAATTTATTTAGATTTCAGCAAAGCATTTGATACAGTACCACATGCACGGCTCATACATAAACTGCAAAATCTATGAATAAAGTGACACATTTTACTATGGATCAAATCTTTCCTATCTCAAAGACGGCAACGAGTCATTTTAAGAAATGGACATTCAGACTGGAAACCAATTACAAGCGGTGTACCAGAGGGTTCTATCCTGGGCCCTGTACCTTTCCTGCTATTTGTTAACGACCTTCCAGACTCTGTAAAGTCAATAGCGAAGCTCTTTGCAGATGACACCAAGCTCTATCAATGATGAAAGTGACTGTGAACTCCTCCAAAATTACCTAAACTCACTCGCTGCTTGGTCTAGAATATGGTTAATGAGGATCAACTCTGAAAAATGTATCGTCCTAAGAATCAGATCATCCATACATTTTTTGTACTCACTCAACAGACATTACTTAAAAGAGGAAACAGAACAGAGACTTAGGCGTTTTAGTTTCTAACACTCTGAAACCATCACCACATATTACAACCATAGTAAACAAAGCCAAGCAGAAAATAGGAATGATCAAATGATACTTCAACAACAGATCACCAAATATCAGCCTTCTGCTCTTTTTGATATATATTAATGTCCTCCTGGACACAATTAGCACTGGATCCGATATATTCCTGTTTGCAGACGACAGCAAACTATTTAAGCCAATATTTGATCAAACAGATTGTATTTCCTTGCAAACTGATATAGACGCTATGTGTGCATGGACAAAAAACTCATTATTAGCTCAGCTGGCCTGAAAGGCCAAGTGAGCTTATGTCGTGGCAACCGTCCGTCGTGTGTCTGTCGTCCGTCTGTCAACTTTTCCTTTAAACGACTTCTTCTCAGGAACCGCTGGGCCAATTTCAATTATATTTGGCTGCCAGCATCCTTAGGGCATAGGGATCCAAGTTTGTTCAAAGGAAGCCGATCGGCCAATTAGGCCAGTGGCCATCTTGGATTTTGGTCGATTTTTAGAAATGTCGTTAAATATCTTCTTCTCTGAAACCGCTTGAGGGATTGAAGGAAACCTCATGAAATATGATCTATGGCAAGAGCTGAACCAAATTTGTTCAAGGGAACTTAATTGGTCAAATTGTTCGGCGGCCATCTTGGTTGACCTAGTTTTAGCGAAAATAGTTTCTCCAGAACCGCTGAAGGGATCAGGCCGAATTTTGGCAGATATGATTAGGAACGAAGGGCCAGTAGTTTGTTCAAGAGAAGTTGATCCGTCAAAAAACATGGCCGCCGTGGACCAATCAAAATGTAGCATGTTTGGTGGCCATATTGCATTTTTTTTATTTGATGGATTTTGAGGCCGAAATTGGTTTTATGTAGTTTTTTGGGTATTCTGATCTCAAATTTGCAATTTTCGAAACTGTCGGATAAACGGTTTGGTGGCCATCTTGAAACATTTTCCAGCCAAACGCTCCCATACTAAAGCAATGGGAAATTTAAAATATCTTCTCGAGAACTACTGGGCCAATTTCAATTATATTTGGCATGAAGCATCCTTAAGGCATAGAGATTAAAGTTTATTCAAATGAACCCAATTGGCCAATTTGGCCGGTGACCATCTTGGATTTCGGCCGATTTTTAGAAATGTTTTTAAAAATCTCCCAAACCATTTAAGGGATAGATTCAAAACTCACGAAATATGATCTGGGGTAAGTGCCGAATCAAATTTGTTCAAGGGAACTTGATTGACCAAATGGTTCAGCGGCCATCTTGGACGACCTAGTTTTCACAAAAACGACTCCTTCCCCAGAACCGCTGAAGCGATCAGGCCGAAATTTGTGTTGTATAATTAGCAACTAAGGGCGACTAAGGTTTGTTCAAGAGAGGTTGATTCGTCAAAAAACATGGCCACGGTGGACCAATCAAAATAGTGTGTTTGGCAGCCATATTCGATTTTTTTTATTTGATGGATTTTGAGGCTGAAATTTGTTTTTATATAGGTTTATGGGTATTCTGATCTCAAATTTGCAATTTTTGAAACTGTCGGATAAACGGGTTGGCAGTCATCTTGGATCATTTTCCCGCCAAAAGCTCCCATACTAAAGCAATGGGAAATTTAAAATGTCTCTTTCTAGAGAACTACTGGGCCGATTTGAATTATAGTTGGCAGGAAGCATCCTTATGGGATAGAGATTTCATTTTGTCCAAACGAAGCCGATCAGCCAATTTGGCCGATGGCCATCTTGGATTTCGGCCAATTTTTTGTAATGTCTTTAAAAATCTCGTTCTCCGAAACGGCTTGGGGAATCGATTCAAAACTTATGAAACGTCATCTAAGCAAAGAGGTAAGCCAAGTTTGTTCAAGACGACTTGATTGACAGAATGCTTCAGCAGCCATCTTGGATTACCTAGTTTTCACGAAAACCTCTTCTCCAGAACCACTTATGGGCCTAAATTTGGGAGATATGATTAGGGACTAAGGGCCATTAAAGTTTGTTCACGGGAAGCTGCTCTGTCAAAAAACATGAGCGCCGTGGGGCAATCAAAATGTAGTGTGCTTGGCGGCCATATTGCACTTGCAAAAATGTCCACAAACTCATTAAAAAGACTGCTAAACCACCCACCAACAATTTTGACAAAATGTGATGGTGCTTCAGGTGAGTTACAGCTACATCCTGACAACTGTAAAAGTATGCATATTTCTACCCACAGGACAATCCCGCACAAATACACAATGTACCCAAATAACCATAGTATAGTGACTTCATCAACTGAAAAGGATATCGGGGTCGTGATTGATGAACGATTAAATTTTGATTATTATATAAATGAAAAAATAAACAAATCTAACCAAATTATGGGACTGATTAGAAGAACATTTAGCCACATAGACAAAGAAAGCTTTAAACATCTATATAAATTCCTTGTCAAACCGCATATCGAGTATGCCAATGTAGTATGGGCGCCATATTTGAAAAAATACATAAATGCAATAGAAAATGTACAGAGGCGAGCCACCAAGCTTATCCCTGGCATGCAAAACCTTCCATACAGTAAACGCCTACAAATATTGAATCTACCGACCTTGGCATTCAGACGACTGCGTGGGGATATGCTTGAAATATACAAAATTTTACACAACCATTATGACATGCCCAAATCCAAATTTATCCAACTTTATGATGAAAGTAGTGTTACGCGGGGTCATAGCATGAAAATCAAGAAAATTATTAGCTAGATTAAATCTACGAAAATTTTGTTTCCCGCTACGGTGCACAGACCATTGGAAAAGTCTAGATGAAAACATTGTCACTGCACCATCCATCAATACATTAAAAAACATACTTGATAAACTATGGATCCACTGCGTTTCAATTTTGAATCTGTAGCAGACTTCACCACTGTTTATGACACATAAGTAGACCTCATGTTAGAGGCTTGCTAAAGGCCTACAGTCAGTAGAATTTCATGTTTCATGTTTCAAATATAATTACATTATTCAACTCCATCGTTAGACTTTCACTAGAATATGGATCTATAGTTTGGAATCCACATCTGGTCAAAGATAAACAGCCATTAGAAAAGGTGCAGAGACTATAAACTGTGCAACGAAATTCATACCACTACGCTAGAGGACAGAAGAAGACGTACAGATCTCATTGAGACATGCAAACATCTTAATGGATATTATGCCACAGATGCAACAATGCTCTTCCAGCGACCTCTAAGGGACCTATGAGGACATTCGCTCAAACTTTCTAAACAACGATACAACACAGATATAGCTAAAAATTTCTTTCCATCAAGAGTAATTGAGGACTGGAATACTCTACCAGAATCTATTGTATGCGCACCTACTGTGGACGTCTTCAAAAGAAAACTGAGAGCTATGCCCTTTGGCGAAGACAGCTAACCCACCAAGTATCCAAGTAAGTATAAGTATCCAAGTAACCACACAGGCACTTAATCTCAGAAGAGCAAATAATAGAAGCGCAACTAGCCAACCGCAGACAATGTCTTCTAACCAAAAAGCAAGTCCTCGCCCTCTTGCTACAATATAGTTTAGTTCCCTGTCCCATACATTCTTTCGGCATGATGTGTTTCGCATTCTCATTGGTCAAGTAGGACAGCTGACCAATGAGTTTCCGTAATATCTCTTCTACAAAAGAGAATAGTTGACCAATAAAATTTTGCCGAGCTGATGACGTAAGGTAAAATGTTTCTGAGAGAGAAATATGAATCGCAAAATAAACTCGGAAACCGAAACTGTAAACAACGGAAAGAAATGGTGTATACATTTCCTCGAAGCACCAGTAGGAACATTATTATTTGCACAAGTTAAATGCATTATTTTTAATATATTTGAAACAATTAGGATTTTTGTACATGATTATCTATATAGAGTAAAGTCACTGGTTTTCGATCAAAGTTAAATGTTTTTAAAAATTTGTTAAATATTCAGTAATGAAATACATTGACATAGCAAGATGGTTGTGGTTGCGGGAGGGGATTTCACTCTTTCGTAGAGCGGTGTTTGATGGTGGCTGTGCAGCGCGTTTTCTGCAGCGTGTGTTCTCACACACGTACGTGTACCCAACCCACCAGAAAGCCGTCTCATGCATTCTGAGATAGTCCGAGTTCTCTGACTCTGCCCTATGCCGTTTCTGATATACCAGGCGAGAGCCAGAGTTCCTACAATAGTAAAAACCTGCAGTTGGTAGCAACATTTTGTCCTACTGTGACGAATACAGCCGCGTCGCGTTCATATAACCTACAAGTTTCGATAGAGAATTCTTTTCTCTAATCGTGCGTGGTAATTATAAGTTTGTACGCTTAGTATTTACGGAGGTGTAGACCGAAATATAAGCGAACCCCTCTGATTTTCAAGCACTAACGGAGTCGGTCCATTTTCTAGCCGAAATATACCTAGGCTGGTACCCGACTCCTCATTCCCTCGCTGGCGATTCCCTGGCTCAGGATATGTTATTGTGACTATGAGCAATTGGAGTCGGGTACCAGCTTAAAATATACCTATCGGTAAAGCGGGTATGTATGAAAAGCGGATTTAAACAAATAAATGAGAACCGCGCATCCTCAGAGGTATTGTAATCGTATCAAATGTAGATAAAATGTTCATATTCTATGTCTGTGAGAAGGTTAAAAGCCTGTAATGACAAATTCCTAATTTCCTTTTTCAATTCGGTAATAAAACACAGGATTTATATTGCCAGCTAGATAGTTATAGTATAGGGGTTGGTTATCCCATAGTTTATATAATTTTGTTTCAAATGATATCATGGTTGTCGCCTCTATAACATAGTTCGGATGGCTCTAGGACCTTACACAATTTGCATGTAAGACTGATTGGCCTATAGTTTCTTGGGTAGTTTTTGGAGCCTTTTTGTGTATGCAACATACGTTTGCCATTTTCCAGCTGTCGGGTAATTCGCCTTCTTCTAGACTTGTTAAAAATTATGCATAGCGGTGCACTAATTTCTTTAGCAGTTGTCTTTAATATTCTCACCGTTATTTCATCCAGGCCATTGCATTTTTTGGGGTTGAGTGCTTTCAATTTATTTTTGATTGCGATAGTTGTTATTATTATATCTTTCAATACAATACCATTGCTTCTGGAGCTAATGATTGGTGTAGAATGCAGCTGTTAAGAATGTTAGCTTTTCTTTATTATCTGTGGCCATAATGCCATTAGCTGTGTTACGTAGATTGCTATTTGATTTATTTTTGACATAGTTTCAAAAAGCTTTTGGATTTTTCTTCTTTCACCTGCCACTTTACATTCAAATGTCGATGTCGCTTTTCTGATGTCCGCTGTTGCTTTATTTCTGGCTATTTTTAAAGCGCATAGTCACATACCTATTTTACAGACACGTGTACTGGAACAAACCAGAGTGAATTATTTTGCTAGTACAGGGACACAATGCCACAGCCCAGCCAGGAATTGATCCTGTGACATTCGAGTCACGAGCTCAACTCCCTAACCACTCGGCCACTGTGACTCATCTGTGTGCTCTAGCATAAGGGTTAATAGAGCCCACAAGCACGCAGACATCCTCCGATGGATGCTTGGAGAGATCATTTGACGATGCTATCTCTGTGTAAAGCATCGGCTACATCTCTAAACTATAACATAATGATTCCAATTTACATAGAAACAAGGGTATCTGGAGGCCGGGCGACTGGCGTGGACATGCTGCAAGGCAGATGAGCACCGACGGCGCCGAGCGTGATTGCCATCCCACTGAACGTATTGAGCATTGTCCCTTGGGCGATGGCACACTTTATCCCCATGAGTGGGTGGTGGCTGAAGCTGGTGGCAGCATGGTCGTGTGGCACCGGGCGTCAAGGTCTGAATGGGTGATGCAGGAGTCCCAGGGCAAGCATTGAGTGGTCACCGGCTGACATGGCCTGCGTCAGACAGACAGCCTGTGCTGCTGGGAGGATGGGTGTCTCCCAATCTGGCAACGGACAACCCGTCGTTTGTGTCTCGCAGGGACACGCTTCCTCGTGGTTCCTCCCTACAAACGGCTACATCTCCTCTAAACTATAACATGATGATTCCAATTTACATAGAAACAAGGGTATCCGGAGGCCAGGCGACTGGCATGGACATGCTGCAAGGCAGATGAGCACCGATGGCGCCGAGCGCGATTGCCGTCCCACTGAACGTATTGAGCATTGTCCCTTGGGCGATGGCAAGCTTTATCCCCATAAGTGGGTGGCGGCTGAAGCTGGTGGCAGCATGGTCGTGTGGCACCGGGCGTCGAGGTCTGAATGGGTGATGCAGGAGACGCAGGGCAAGCATTGAGTGGTCACCGGCTGACATGGCCTGCGTCAGACAGACAGCCTGTGCAATCTGGCAACGGACAACCCGTCGTTTGTGTCTCGCAGGGACACTCTTCCTCGTGGTTCCTCCCTACAAACGTTTGCAAAGCGGAAGAAGCTTCAGCATCTACGGATGCTTGAGGGTCCTGCCATATGTGAACAGAACTCATCCACTTCTCAATGTTAAATTTGATCATGCTGTCAGGGTCTGTCATAAGTAGCCATCTTTGTTAATGGCGGTTGTTTTCCCTGGTTAGATTCCTGAGGCGGGAGAGTCGATTAAGCCATTCTCCTTCGATCAATACTCACCATTCTGTTAATTCTGTTACTTCTGATATACAGCTGGCCCTGACAGCGGCTCTAGGATTATAGACTTAGAAAGCTTTACCGACTCCTGGGAACCGGGTACTCGGCTCCCAACTGCCGAGTACCCGTTTACCATAGAGCTCATTCTTGTTTGCATAGCGACAAGAGCAATACATGCTTTTTGCATTAAGGATTTTAGTGTTTTAAAATAATCTAAGTCTTTAATCAGTGATAGTTTGTGTGTTCTGAAAGGATTAACTAAGGACTATGGAGAATACCGCCAAAGACAACCAGGTTGTATTGTTCTTTATTATCCATAGTTAAAAGACTTAGGTCTCTAAATTTCGTTGTGTCGCATGTTCCAATTTCTGTCCCCATAGAATCTGGGATGTGTGCTAACAACGATATATGCCAGACGATCGCCTTCTTTAAACCCCAACAGGCGATCGGCAGATATGAAAATAGGTGTTTGCTACGGTATTTCTAACACAAATATCGGCTGACGTCGTTCTCCGTAAAATCCGAGCGGGTGACGTCACACCCGGTCGCTCGGATGTTTATGTGAAGAAAAATTTTTCATTAATTCGCGCATCTTATTCTGGGTGCTGCGTACTAAAAATGGTACCGGAAACTTTAGAATGATCAAGTTTACGTGCGATCACGATCGGTTTGCAATGATCGGTGGTTTCAAAATTCTTGAGTAGATGTGTGGTCTGCGGTTTTACCGTGTGAGACAGCAGTTTTGTTATACATTTTGTTGTTTTCTTCACATATCGTGCTGCGTTCGTTAGGAGTATAATTTATATTGATTAGTAAATATACCCTGAATGCTATGCGATATGATTCCTGGAGCCGTTACACATCCTGGAGGATCTATTATGGGTGTGTTGTGCCCGCCGCGTACTTGTCGTCATAATCAATGCGATCGTTGTTGTAACGTGGCGGGGTGGGGTGCGGGGAGGTTACGGTTAATTTATGAGTCAAATTATTTGAAAATTAATTGTCTGCCTTCCATCCGGGTCTCGTTCCGCTTGTTTATTGTAGGTTTGTGCTTATTTTATAGGCCAAGCCAGCCCCGCCATCATGTGACGACTGCCATAAGTTTGTCCGTGTAATGTTCAAGGACCATGTCTGTTTTATGTGTGCCCTGTGTAATATAGATCATAGGTGTAATGTTTGTGCAGTGTGGTCCGTCGAAACGATGGTTAAGTTCCTTGCCCAGAAGGACTTGGCTGGGTCTGACGCGGGGTCAGGCGGTCCGAGAGTAAATCGTGGAGCGCCCGGTTCGGCCGGTGCGGGTGCTCCACGTCCCCAGCTGAAGGTGGCGGAGATGGCACCGCCGGCGTGGTTTGGTCCGGCTCTGCAGGGTTTTTCTGCATAGCGTTCTGACCACGCTGGTGTCGTCCCTGCTACCAAAGGTTGGGGGGCAGTTTCTCCCCATGCCTGGTACGGATCCTGTCCTCGGACAGGATTCTGGACTGGTTACCGAGGGGGCCGTCTCGTACGGCCCCCTGGCAGTCCCGTCTGGCTTCGGCCAGACGGGTTTCTGTTTCTCTGCGGCCACCTCCGGGTGGTCCAGTAGCGGTGGCCGGTCCGTCAGGTGTGGGAGCCGTCCGCCAGGACGGTTCCACGGTTGACTCGTCTAGTGACGACTCTTCGGAGTCTGAAGACGAGGAGGAGAGGTTGCTGCGGCCCGTGAAGCCGCAGGTGGAGAATATGGAGGTTGATTCCATCCTAGACGGAACCGGCCTCCATTTGTCTGGTTTGGCGCAAGCCAGGTCAGCGGCTCCGCCTGTGGCTGAGGCAAATCCGTTACCGTGCACCGGTTCCGTGCGGCTTGGTTTGGCACCAGCCGTCACGGGAACGGGTGTGCCGGGCGGGGCGTGGTACTCGCCTATCTCGCCTGGTCCGGCAGTCGGACATGGGGTGCCGTGGGCGCCCGTGTCCGGCTATGGTTCCGCGACTGCTACGGGTCCATACGGTTTTCCGTGCGGACCTACCCCATGGACCGGAGTGTTTCATGGGGTGGCGGCGGAACCGTGTGGTACCGGAGTGCCTGGCGTGTCAGCCGTGGCTCCTTGCTGGGAGGCCGTGGCTGGCAGACCCGTGAGCACGTCAACGGGTGACGTGTTTGCGGGGGTGTCTTCATCGGAGGTAGATTGGTCAGATGCTCTGGCGTGGCTAGCCAGGGTTGACCCGTCTGTGGTTTCGGCCACGGCCGATGAAGATGCGCCCCGTCCGTCGGTTGCGTCGATCAGGACGGGGATTTTGCCCGCGGCCCAGATCCAGTCAGTGGGACTGGATCCACGGTTCATAGAATGGTTGGATGCTATTTATAGCAAACAACTGATGACCAAGGGTCAGCTCCCTGCGGCCTCCAGGGAGGTGCGGGCAAGATGTCGTATTCCGCGGGGGGAATACGACAGGTATGGTGTAGTCACGGAGGATGACCGATGGGTACTGGGCGTCCAGAGTGCCGTGCCGGGTCACCCCGGTCCGGCACTTGTGGACAAGTCTCAGGTACACCAGGAAGAAGTCCTGTCCCTATGCGATGAGGGTGTGAGGGCAGCGATGAGCGCTGTCAACCACTCTTATCGTCTGCTTCAGTCGGTGTGGGCTGAAGCGGGGCAGGCCACCCTGTGCCACCTGTGGCGCTTTCATGTGTCAATGACGGCCTGGTGCTGTCGATGGACGCATTGGCAAGGGTGCAAGCGTGTGTGACGAAATCCAGGAGGCAAATGGTCATTGACCATATGCGTCCGGCTACGGCAGTCAGGGAGCGTCTCCTTGGGACACCCCTGACAGGGCCTAGCATCTTCGGTGGCCAAGCGTGGGCCATCTTAGAGGATACCGCCAGTATCGCGCAGAGTCGGTTAGCGGTAAACCTACAGCTAGAGCTAGTGCGGCAAGCGCATGCACTAGGGCCTGTGGGGAAACCGCTAACGGGACAACCTTCAAAGGAGCAGAAGAAGCATAAGGGCAAGGCGAAAGCTAGGCCTGTTGCGACTTCTGCTTCAGCTGGGGTTTCAGAGCCGCCGCCGGCGAAGAAGCCCAGGAAGGTTGTAGAGGCGCCTACCCTCCCCAATGTTGCTCCTGACCGCCCTAGAGGCGGGAAGGGTAAGGGTAAGGCCTCAAAGGGCGGACAGAAGGGGCCGAAGCGTACCTGAGGGTACGAAAGTTCCCTTCATATCCGCCTGGACCGCGCCTGTGCGACAGGAACAGCGGTGCCAGTTATACCCGTCGTGCCTAGAACGAAATGGTTCTCTCTCTCTCTCTCGTTAAGAAAGAGTGGGGGGGGGGGCGGACTGCGAGCCGGACAACCCCGTTAGACGTTGAGGCGTCTATGGTGGGTGGAAGGCTCATGCGTTTTGTCGAGGCCTGGCAAGGTGTGACGTCAGACAGTCTGGTCCTGGGATGGTTATCCCAGGGTTACATGCCGGAGTGGTGGGACTTTCCACCACAAAATCTGTCTTTGGCACCTGTCTGGACACCCGTACCAAGGGAGCCAGACAAGTTAGAAGCCGTTCAAAAGGAAGTGTCGGGTTTGCTTCTGAAGGGAGCAATAAAACCAGCAAATCGAAACACTCCAGGCTTCTATTCAAACATGTTCCTTGTCCCCAAGAGCACAGGGGGATGGAGACCCATACTCAATCTCAGGCCATTAAATTGGTTTATCCATACGCCTCGGTTCCAGATGGAAACGCCGAGGTCGGTAATGCGGGATTGAGGAAAGGAATGTGGTGTGTATCGATCGATCTGAAAAATGCATATTTCCACATTCCTATAAATCGGAGTTGGCACAGGTTTCTAAGATTTGCGTTTCAGAATCAAGTATGGGAGTTTACAGTCTCCCGTTTGGCCTGTCGACAGCTCCGAGGGTTTTCACAAGAGTGGTCCTTGCGGTGACAGCGTTTCTCAGAAAAGAGAACGTGGCGCTACACACCTACATAGACGACTGGCTGCTTAAGGCAGACTCGGCAGCCAGGTTGAACGTGGATACTGCTCTGACTCTGAAGTTACTTTCAGATCTACGCTGCATAGTCAACGAGGAGAAATCCGAGTTGACGCCCACTCAACGTTTCGTTTATTTGGGGATGCGATTCGACCTTGAGGAGGGCAGGGTTTACCCGTCAGAGCCCAGAGTGGTGTCTCTGTTAGCCATCCTCAAGAGTTTTCGAGTGGGAAACCACATTCAAGGCGAGGCGGTTCCTTCAGATGCTGGGCATGATGGTCTCCATGGAGCAGGTTATCCCGTACGATGCTCTAATGGAAGGCCTATCCAGTTGTATCTGATGTCTCTGTGGAAACAGAGAACAGAACCCCTGTCAAAACTGTTGCCAGTTTTGGAGCCGATAATATCGCATCTTCTATGGTGGAAACAGCGTCAGAATCTCCTATTAGGGGTTTCACTGCACCTACCCCGCCCCCAGTTGTCCGTCTACACGGATGCATCGCTGGAAGTGTGGGGTGCCTGCCTGGGAGAACCAGGTCTCGGGCACATGGACTCTCCCGGAGAGTCAGCTGCATATCAATCTGTTGGAAATGATGGCAGTGGAACTGGCGTTGGAAGAGTTCCTTCCGATGATCAGGGGCAGGGTGATATTGATACGGTCGGTCGATTCGACAGTTTTGACATATATAAATCGCCAAGGCGGGACCAGGTCGCCCACTCTGTGTATCAGGGTGTGGCACTTGATTCAATGGTGCAGGTCAGGGAGGAACCGTGTCTGGTCCTGCTAATAGCGCCGTATTGGCCGAGCAGGGCGTGGTTCACGGATCTTCTAGATCTGCTGGTGGAAAATCCTGTGCAGTTGCCCGAGATTCCGAACATAATCTCCCAGGCCAAGGGACGCTTCCTACACGAGCGTCCCGAAATGTTCAATGACTGCGTGGATGTTATCAAACAACGTTCCACGTCGGAAGGCTTTTCTCGACAGGCTGCTGATTTCATCGCGGCTGCGAGAAGGAGGTCAACCTTCAAGTCATATAACAACAAGGTTAACAGATTTGCAGACTGGTGTGAAGAAAAGGGTATTGATACCTTTCAATCCACTATCAGCAAATAGCAGACTTTCTCTGTGAGCTGTTCTTTTGAGGACTAGCTCCCGTCACAGTTGCTGGATACAAGTCAGCTTTGGCATCAGTTATCCCTTGTCTAGCCAACAGGGATAGTCCAGAGGTGGCCCAGTTAAATGTGATGTTGAAGGGAATGAGCAATCTCCGACCGAGACAACCGGTAGTCATTCCAGCCTGGAGTCTATCTTTAGTGCTTAATGTACTGGCCAAGCACCCTTTCGAACCGTTGCGTTCGGCTAGTCTAAAGCATTTGACTCTAAAGGCGGTCTTTCTATTGGCAGCTTCCTCAGCTAGAAGGCGCAGTGAGATCCATGCGCTTTCGGCAGAGAGGAACCGATTTATTGTTTCTGGAGAAGGTCTGCGTCTTCTGCCAAGAGCAGAGGTTATGTCAAAGAACCAATCTTTGAGATATCCCGGCAAACCGATCATTATACCGAAGTTAACTAGGTTTGATCGTGATGCCAGTGTCTGGTGCCCGGTCCGTGCTTTGACTAAGTACAAGAAACGGACTGACTCGTTACGGTCGAACGATAGACATCTGTGGATCTGCCATAAAAAGTCTTATGGCGCCGCATCCATGGATACTATCTCTCGTTGGGTGGTCGAATGCATTCAGACTACTCACGAGATGGCGACTGGGCACCAGGTGCCAGGCGTAATGGCAGACAATGTCAGAGGAATAGCCGCCTCGACCGCCCTTTTACAATGGTGTTCCGTTATAGGACATCATGGCCGTTGCACAATGGCACTGTGAGTCCTCATTCACGGATTACTATATGAGGGATGTGTCAGACTCAGCCAATCCACTCGCTTTAGCTGTTTTGAAACGATAGTTAGTGACCACACTGCTTTTCACCCTTTTCTCACTTCGGTAAGAAAAGAACCTAAAGCAGGCATGGTCAGGCGAGAGGATGTCAACCAGATTGTGTCACTGATGGCCGAACCGGTGAATGGTTGGAGGCGGTGCGTCTGAAGTCCAATTATCATAAGGTAATTCAATAGTGAGAGTTTTTTGTATTATGGATATGTATCATGTTCATTCATCTTATATATTCATGCTCATTCCCAGGCTAATACATGGAGTATGCAGGGAGCAGTTAACCCTCTTGGCATATTTGTGTTTTCAGGCGAGATACATGTTCGTTAGTTCTCTCCCTTTTCTTAGGAGGAAAAAGGGGGGGGGAACTGTGACGCGAATGTGATTCGGTTCCGTGAACTTGACGGTCCTTTTAGGTCTCCGTTAGTCAAGTTTGAAGTCTAAAATCTTTCTCCAAGGGGCAAAATTAGCATTTATGGCTTGCCCCTTCCCACCAAGTTACTGATCAAATCTGGTGTATATCAGAAGTAACAGAATGGTGAGTATTGATCGAAGGAGAATGCAGGAAATGTCAATTTCCCTTTCTCCGAGATCTAACAATACTCACCATTCTGTTACGGACCCAGCCTCCCAGCCCCACGGGGGAAAGCCATAGTTTTCTCTTGTTTGGTGGCTATGCAAACAATATGAGCTCTATGGTAAACGGGTACTCGGCAGTTGGGAGCCGAGTACCCGGTTCCCAGGAGTCGGTAAAGCTTTCTAAGTCTATAATCCTAGAGCCGCTGTCAGGGCCAGCTGTATATCAGAAGTAACAGAATTAACCGAATGGTGAGTATTGTTAGATCTCGGAGAAAGGGAAATTGACATTTCCTGCATTCTTTCCCAGAACGAGGTTGGGCTGTGTGTGTGCGTGCGTGCGTGCGTGTGTGTGTGTGGATCAACACAGCCTCGCTCTCACATGCAGTAATAGTTTGTAGATTCAATGCATCAATGCGGGGGTCACAATTCTCGCAGCAACGGTTGCGTATATAATGTATACATCATTATAATGTATGTTTGTATTTATAAATCGAGGGCTCACGGTTATCTATAAAGAGGAGACGTTATGCTCACCCAAGATGAGTGGACACTGAACAAAGAAAGTTAAACTAGCCCAACGGGGCAGGTAGACGTAGGCATGTAGTGTCGGCAAGTTTAAATTTCAGGCAAGGTTTATCAGTTAAGGTACCTTTATCAGTCTTCTGCTACTTGAAGTCTGTAAATTCTTCCCTAATCTAATGTGTTAGGCCTCTCTCTATGTCGAAGGGATCCTAACTTTAGGTATACTTCCTAGTGAAGTGTGAGAGAGCGCAGGATGGTTCATCCTCTAAGGGAGTGCCTCGAGTATCATTCTTTAGCTGGCTTGAACTCTTAGCGTGCTTTAAGGTGTGTCCAAAAGCTAACTTGAAAGAGCAGAGAAAGAGAAAAAAAGACAAGAAGGGAGAGACCCTTTTCGGATAGCCTTCCTGTTTGCTCGGTGGTTTGGAACACTACTTTAAACATGTCTAATTTGTTAGTGGCCACTGGCCATTGCCATCTCCAGGTTCCCAAGGCCATCGCCCCGCACCAGGACTTGGTGGCCTGGCCGGTCGTCGTGCAAGCTATCCTCTCCTTCAAGTCCCTCTACCTCAGGGCTGGGATGCCAGGCGGGCGTGGTTGGTCCGCCGTAGTGGAAGCGTCCACACTCGTGAGTCCTCCTGAGTGACTCTCAGGTATCTGTTCTGGTCTCGGGACTTGCGACGCCGTTCCCTGGACACCCCACCCCATAATCATTTGCTGACTGGAGCTGTCAGCCATCTCCTTGGAACCATGTGGGTCCAGTCAGACATTTCCGACATGGCAGTGTGCCCAAGTTTGATGCAACCGGAAGGTTGGGCTTTCCCCGGCAGTCAGGATGCCGGTCTCGTCTCCACTGTCTACAGGCGGGTAGGCCGAAGCTTAGAGTGGGCATTTTATCCGTCGTCGTCGGTCTACGCTCTGCCTCTTGTCCACTTCTTCTTTCAGTCAGAGCGGAGGAGGGCCGCGCTGATGCAGACGTTCGTTCCGGCAGAAGCAACCTGTGTGGCAGAAGCCATCAGTGATGCTGTGTCGACTTGTCGCAGCGGCTATGGAGGCGGTAGTGGTTGCTGCAGCAGTGGTTTCAGCCGAGGTGGTCTCTGTGGCAGTAATTCCTGTGGCGGTAGTGTTGGTCTCGGTGATGGGCGCTTCTGTGGCAGTGGCGTTGGCGGTGGATCTGTCAGTGGCGAGGGAGGAAAATCTCCTAGGCATGCGTGGTCCAAAAGGCGTCCTCATGCGGATGTGTGATTTCTTCCGAGAAGAGGGAACCAGTCGGGTTAATCCTGCGGGGAAGGGAAGGTGCATGTCGAATGGGAGGAAAGGGCCGTAGGTGTCTCTCCCTCCCTGTGTTCGATGCAAGCTCTCTCTCTCTCCCTCCCTCCCGCCTCCCCTCCCATCCCCCCCCACCCCCCCTCTCTCTCTCTTCGTTCCATCAGTCTATATATCTACGGTTAGATCGTCGTAAGAGTCATTTGGCGCTGAATGCTATTTCCTAGCGGTCCACTTAAGGTGGAGTGGAGAAAGGGGAAACATCCTACTTTGGTGTCCTAGGGGTAGGAACACGCGGGAGAATTTAGTAGCTGCCGCCCGGTTGATCCAATGTACTCAGCAGATGTCCAGAGGCAGGCCTTCTGTATGTGCCTAACTCTAGCATTAAAAGGGATCCCTCGTAAGGTGGTAGTTTATTTACCTAAGATATTTTGAGGATTAAGGCCTCAGGCAACCGCAGGATACGATTGGTTAGATTACGCGAAACCTCTACCCTCACAAGGTCGGGGGAATCTTTAGCTCAGACCCTAGACCGACTTGAGCATCGTTAAAAAGATCTTGACGCGATCCAAAGGACGGTCCTTTCCAAGTTGCAGATGCGCAAACTGGCCCATGATAATTAAAGAGGAGAGTTTAGTGGAATCACTGTCAAGTCTGGACGCTGCTGCGGTCTAATACAATGATATACTGAGAAGGCGCGGCAAGCTAGAAAAAGATTCCGGGTGATGCATCGGTTATCTAGTTCAGTCGCTAAGAACTGGTGTTAACCGCAGTATCGCTTAACTATACGCTGCATTTATCCTGACAGCCAGCCAAGCGGTCTAAAAAGAAAGATTCGCTCATCGAAGGGGAAGATTAAGCCACAGTGTTTGTTATTTCCTAGGGGATATGTCTAGCACGTCCTAATGAGTGGTGCAGAATTTATGTGGTGAAACCTTTTCTTATAGAGAAAGAGATGCAAGGGTCACTGTACCTGTAGGAGTGGACTAAATGATGGCAGGAGTTATCGAGATCAAGGTAACAACCAGCAACTCTGTGATTGACATCGTCAATTATTACTGCCCTAATGACAAGTATCTCTCACTTGACACAATCCAGGTCCTGGACTGCCACTTCCTCATTGCGGGAGACTTTAATAGCCAGTTCCAGAGCCGGGGATACAGAACACTTGATAAACGAGGAGAAGACATTGAAGCATGGCAAGATGAAAAGCACCTTTTACTTGTCAACAATCCCACAGATCAGCCTACCTTCTACTCACGCTGGTGGCACTCGACAACAACGCCGGACTTGGCATTTTGTGCAGAAGACATTCACAGAAACCTCAGTAGAGTGGTCAGATCGCAGTTAGGAGGAAGAGACCACCGCCCAGTCCTCCTCTCTCTTTCTGGAAGTATTTCGACAAGTTCACCTCAACATCCAAGGTGGAACTACAAAAAGGCAAATTGGAGTCTGTTCGGCATTCGTTCCAATGAGCTTACCCAAAATATAACAGTAGAAGGGAGAAACATCAACAATGTGGTCAAGGAATTTAATTTAAGTATCCTCAAGGCTGCCAACGAAGCGATTCCTCGAGGGTTCAGGAAAAACTACCGCCCCTACAACATAACTGCAAGCAGCACATCATAAACTAGGCAAGGCCAGAGAAGATGCAGAGGGTAATCCCTGTCATGAAAACCACTTCACGCTACAACAAACTAAAGCCAGGTATCTACAGACCAAGCTGGAGGCCAAAAGAAGAAGCTGGAGGGAAAAGACGGCAGGGTTTAATTTAGAGAGAGAGAGACACCACAAAGCTATGGAGACTGCCTAAAGCACTGAATGATGAGGGTGTCGGGGGAGAGAAGATTACACTTGAAGATGGACAAACACTGACAGGAAAGATGGCTGCAGATGCCTTTGCGAAGGCATATGCAAAAGAAAGCAACATTTATATACCACGAATGCGTCAAAGAGGTTAGAAAAGAGCAAAAGGAAAGAACAGACACCAACACTCATGATGCAATGAAAGTTGACATTAGGTTAGCAGAACTTAAGAAGGCTATTCGCCAATTGAAGAAATCTCCCGGGTCAGATGGCATTACGAATGAAATGATCCAACACCTTGGTAATGCATCTCTCCGCAAGTTGCTAGACATCTTTAATCTCAGTTGGACCAATGGAGAGGTTCCTCAGTGCTGGAAGGAAGCCAGAATGACCCCTATTCTGAAAAAAGGGAAGAACAAGACGAAGGTGCTGAGCTACCGACCTATCAGTCTTACAAGCTGCATATGCAAGACCATGGAGCGCATCATCAACCAGCGGTTGCAGTGGTACCTGGAGTCGGAGAAGATTAAAGTTTCAGAGCAGGCCGGCTTCAGAAGATACAGGAGCACAGGAAATCAAACAACACATCTTGCACAGGTCATAGAGGACACTTTTCAAGCCAAGAAGGTGATGCTAGCTGCCTTTATCGATCTGCAGAAGGCATTTGACAAGGTGTGGAAGGATGGCCTCCTCGTGAAGCTCCGGCGCACAGGCATCGGTGGCAACATGTTCCAATGGACCAAGTCATACCTACACAATCGCAGAGCTAGGGTGCTGGTGGATGGACAATCTGGACAGAATGTATTGCTGAGACAAGGGGTGCCACAAAGCGGAGTATTATCACCAACTCTGTTCATACTCTTCATTAATGACATTGTAGCAGAGCTGCCCAATGGGATCCATGCAGCCCTCTTTGCAGATGACCTCGTGCTTTGGTGCAATGAGGAGTACACAACGACTGCCACGTACAGAATGCAGCTCGCCTTGGACAGAATTACAGCTTGGGCCAATCGCTGGTGTATTACCATCAACAAAGCAAAACCATCAGCCACGCTATTCTCACTGTCCACCAAAACCAAGGTTGGCAATCTGACACTGGGCGGTACTCCACTCGAGTACGAGGACCTGCAGACATACCTGGGAGTCACCTACGACAGAAGATTAACATGGAAGGAGCACATACAGAATGCAGAGGAAAAGGCCAGAAGAAAGCTAAACATCATGAGGAAGTTGGCAGGAACAAAGTGGGGTGCCAATGAAAGGATCCTCAAGACCATCTACCTAGGTGCCGTACGACCACACCTTGAGTATGGATCCAGCTCATGGATGACAGCAGCTAAATCTCATCAACAGAACCTCGACAGAGTACAAAATCAGGCACTGCGCATCATCACTGGTGGAATGAGATCAACACCAATAGAAAAAATGGAGCAGACAGCAGGCATCCCCCCACTTAGCAAAGGAAGGGAATGCAAAGCACTGATCCAAGCTGCAAAGTTCATATCGTTCAGCAACCACCCGATGAAGATCAGGCAAGCACAGCTGTCATCACGAAGACTTTAAAGATCAGGTTTTGTGAAAGAGACAAAAGCACTTCAAAGGAAACATCAAGAAATGTTGCCAGCACAAATAGAAGACCCAAACCACACCCTTGATCCTCCACCCTGGGAAAACAAACTAGAGAGCATAGCTATTCGCACCACAGTACCTCATCTCACAACCAAAGATGAACACAGTGATGTGAGCAAGAAGGCCCTGACCCTAGCCATGCTGGAAGAAATGTACCCTCAGGAGACATGGATAAGGATCTACACAGATGGATCAGCCAAAGATGCAATTAGGAGCGGAGGTGCCAGACTGCACATACAGTATCCAAACGGACAACATGAGTCAGCTGCAATACTGACGGGCAAACACTGCACAAACTACAGAGCTGAAGTCGAAGCACTGGTTCATGCAGCTAATACCATCCGCAGAACAGCAGACCATATTGCACAGATTGTCTTTTTATCTGATGCCCGCTCCGTCCTTGAGGCTATCACCAAAGGTAAGCTGCCACAACTTGAAGAAGCACTACAAACCATCAAATGCTTTCGGATAGCATTGCAGTGGATCCCCTCACACTGTGGAGTCGAAGGAAATGAGGAAGCAGACAAGATGGCAATGGTGGGTGCAGAAGAGAATCAGACAGAAAACATGGTTACCCATACATAGATGAAGACTATCATCAAGTCACTCTATAGAACACCTCAATCAGAAGATGCCTACCATCATCTCTCGAGGCCAGAGCAAGTGACCATTTTTCGTCTCAGAACTGGACACAACAGACTAAACCAACACATGTACAGGCGGTTCCACCTTACGACATCACCCGCTTGTCCTTGTGGAGAAGCAGAACAGACCACAGAGCCCATACTTCAATGCTGCAGTACGTATCAGCTGCTGAGAGAAGAGATCTGGCCTTTGTCAACCTCTTTTCTTGAAAAGCTGTATGGGCCTGTGGAAGAACTGCAGAAAACCACAGATTTCATCTTGAGAACGGCTCTCCAAGTGTGATACCAGTGACCGAAAAGAAGAAAGAAGGAGTTATTGAAGCCGTAGAAAGAATGTGTCTATGGAGAGCGGTCTCACGTGGCACGATGTATTATCGGGGCGTCAGAACCATTCGCAATGGTGGAGGGAGGTGACGACGAGGTTTTCAGTACGTAAGAAAGGCAAGCTAAGAGACGTGGTGAATCAAGGAAATTAACGCACAACAAGCATCAGTGGTCCATTAGGCAACCATAACTGTTGGCATAGACAGATGGCAATGGTCCTTACCATTACTAACTAATAAAGCAACATCCTTACCACTAATACAACAAGAGCTCCAAGGAACATTTCTGACAAATCTTGTTTTAGTCCATTACCAATTTACGAAAAGTGACACATTATTTTCCCCATAGGGTTCAATACTTAAAATGCTTTAACCAGAGTTATGGCCCTTATTTCAAGTCATGGTTCCTTCATATTCATAGGGCGAATAGATATTGCCTGTAAGAACATATCCGCTACATTTGTTTTTAATCCATCAACAATTGACAAAACACATGAATATTAGCCAAAGGGTTCAAGTCTTAATGAATCAAAGTTATGGCCCTTGTTTAAAGGTGCATACTCTTTATATCCACAGTTCAAATAGATATTTGACTGAAGAAACATATCTGCTAAATTTGATTTTATTGTATCAACGATTGACGAAATAAATGGATTTTCACCATAGGGGTCAATAGTTTAAGACTTAATGAACCAGAGCTGTGGCCCTTGTTTAAACATACATACTCTTTATATCGAGTTCAAACAGATATTTGACTGAAGGAACATATCTGCTAAATTAAATTTTAATCTATCAACAATTGGAGAAAACATGTATTTTCCCTATATGGCTCAATACTTAAAAACACCTCCATGAACCCGAGTTATGGCCCTTGTTTAACGGTGTGGTCAATTCATATTGATAGCTCCAATAGATGTTGCCTAAAGGAACATATCTACTAAATCTAATTGCAATCCATCAATAAATGATGAAATGTGCAACAAACATTTTTTTCCCCATAAGCTTTAATACTTAGAAAATATAGCAAGGGACATAACTCTGCTATTTGTGACGTGGCCACTTCATATTCGTAGCCAAAATAGATATTGCCTAAAGGAACATGTCTGCCAAATTTGGTTTTAATCCATTGATAAATGGCGAAATGTGACACAAATGTATTTTTCCCATAGGCTTCAATACTTTGAACATATAGCAAGGACCATAACTCTGCTATTTGTGGATGTGTCCTCTTCATTTTCACAGCCAAAATAAATATTGTCAAAAGGAATGTATCTGCCAAATGTGGTTTTAATCCATCAACAAATGGCAAAACGTGCCACAATTGTTGATTGACGACAGGCGACACACAGACAAATCGTGATTGTATAGGTTCACCTAGGTGAGCTAACTAGATTAGTAAATACATTTAAGATTTAACATGCACAGTTCAAATCCTAAAGGCGCGGTAAAAAGTTCACAGCCACGGACAGTCCCGCGGTTGCGGGGTCTAGGTTTTGCTATTGCGGCCGTTGCTGGCTTTGAACCAACTGTGGTAGGGCTATTCCCAAGGCACAAACTTATGTGGTGGCTTTATCCTCGATGACCAGAGATCACAAAAGCCGGGCAGGCAGAACTCCTTAGAGTGGATGAACAGCTTAGGCAGATCCTCGCGGAGAAGTGGTCACAAGAGCGAAGCAGTAGAAGTTACTGTTCACATGGTGTTTCTGTACTAAGAGAGACACGGTGGAAGTTAGCTTTCACAAGATGTTCTTTCGTTGTGGGAGGAGTGTCTTTCAGAACAAGCATACTAAGTATTGCTTTGCAATAGATGTCCCCTACCTGGTGATATAAATCTTCAGAGATTGACAGTCGAAAACTCCATTAAAAATTTACAGAAGCAGCTAAAACTCGAACTTGATCTGTAGCTTCGCATACCGGTAATAAAGCGATATACCAAGTTTCAGTTAAATATGGTGAAGGAGAACGAAAGTTTTGAAAGCTGATATGTTTGTATTTCATAACTCGAAAGGGGACATAACTCCATCAGAAATTAACGCAAACGCCTGAAACTCGAACTTGCTGTGACTTCTCATAACAAAGCAATGTACCGATTCTCAGTTGGATATCTTGAAGGGCCACTAAATATAATGTGGAAAATTAATATTTTTTGTATTTCATAAGTCAACTCCATGGAAAATTAACAAAAATGTCTAAAACTCAAACCTGCTCTATAACTTCTTATAATAAAGCAACCGACAAATTCCCATTTGAATCCCTTTAAGGAGTGCGGAAAAAAGTGCAGAAAACGGATATTTTTTGTATTTCATAAGTCGAAAGGGGACGTAACTCCATCAAAATTGACGCAAACTCCTGAAACTCGAACTTGCTCTGTAATTTCTTATAACAAAGCAACGCACCAATTCTCAGTTGAATATCTTGAAGGACTGCGAGAGTTCAGAAAACTAATATTTTTCATATTTCATAAGTCGAAAGGCTAGAAAAAATAGACGCAAATGTCTGAAACTTGCTCTGCTTATAGTAAAGCGATGTAAAATTAATATTTTTTGCATTTCATAAGTCGAAAGGGGGCATAACTCCATGGAAAATTGACGAAAATGTCTGAAACTGGAACTTGCTCTGTAATTGCTTATAGTAAGGCGATGTACTGATTTCCCCTTAAATACCCTGAAGGAGTGCGAAAAAAGTGTAGAAAACGGATATTTTTTGTATTTCATAGGTCAAAAGGGGACGTAACTCCATCAAAATTGACGCAAATGCCTGGAACTTGAACTTGCTGTAATTTCTCATAACAAAGCAATGTACCAATTCTCAGTTGAATAGCTTGAGACTGCGAGAAAGTGCGGAAAACTAATATATTTCATATTTCATAAGTCGAAAGGGGGCATAACTCCATGAAAAAGACGAAAATGTCTGAAACTCGAACTTGCTCTGTAACTGCTTATAGTAAAGCGCTGTACCGATTTTCCCGTAAATATCTTGAAGAAGTGCGAAATAGTGCGGATAGCTGATATTTTTGGTATTTCTTAAGTGGAAAGGGGGCATAACTCCATAAAAAATTGACGCATACGCCTGAAACTCGAACTTGGTCCGTAACTTATCATGACAAAGCAATGTAGCACTTCTCAGTAGAATACCTTGAAAGACTGCGAAAAAAGTGCAGAAAACCAACTGCGACAGATGGACGGACATACGGACAGACGCAAACCTATAGTTCTCCTACCCACCCACCCCCCAGTTTTACTGTTAGGGGACTAATAAGACGATACAATGCAGAACTCGGTCGGAGACTAGTGCGGAGCTAAAGGTTTTTGAGTTCCTTCGCAGCATGCGGTAGGCGGAAATGGTGCTTCTTGTCGATGTCACAGTACGGGAAGCGTTAGCAGGTTCAGCCGCATTAGAATCGATGTTGACTTCTCTTTCGTGTCAGGAGACTGCGCAAATAATCCGTACACAAAGCTTCTTGAGTACCACAAGAATGGTGGAAGTTTCTGAAGGCGGAAGAATTTAGGCTGTTATTTGACCACTATTACTTTAGCGGCCTTTCGAAAGGTTTTCGTGCTGTCAACTATGTAAATGACGTGCCTCTCCGAGCGATTTGTCTCAGAAGTTCCATGGGACTTTCTCTGTCAGGTAGTAGAGCAGAGAAGTGGAACAAGTACCCTTGACCTTTGTCATTGTCGAGGCATCAGCGCAAATACCTACACAGGTTTCGTGGTAGTTTGTGTCGCAGAGCGAGCAGATTTTATACTCTTGGCTCTGCATCTCTATCTTTTGACGAATAGTCGGCTTCTTTGCGATATATCCACCCAATCAGAGATCATCTGTACAGAAGCGTCAGTCTCAGCATCGTTCAGCAGGAGTCAGCTGCTACCTTTTTCTGGGTGTATACAGGAATTTATGAATTTGCGGGTCGCTTTCTTCTTGATTACTCATGGTCGCTGAACCTTCAGGCTCTCCTATGGTACCAAACACTCCTTGAAACTTTTGTGATCATGGCCATTATTTCAAGGAAGAAGTCATGCAAAGATATACAACCTAAAAGTGTCCACTCACTCACTGGCATAATGCGAATGTGGCCATGTCCTACTCTATGAAAGAAAACCTGGCCATTACGAGCTACTCCCAGTGGTCCGGCGCATGCACAAATGGGGCAAATCGTGTCTTAGACATTCTTGCCTCTGTGCATGCATTGAGTATAGCCATCCATAGGGGCAACGATAACATAGCCTGGGAGCAGCGTTTACTCGTTCCTGGTTCGCTAGTCCTTCCCGTTATCCGACCACAGGCAGGCAGTCGGATGGTTCTGATGGCCTTGCCTGGAAATTAAACTGGACGTCCAAAAAGCGGTGGTCAAAAGTGAGTATTTCCTACCTAATTTTGCATACAAGCCAGTACAAAAGTGTGGAAAATGGATAGAGGTTGATGATTGCCGCTGTTGATGTCTTGTAGGGAGTCCTTTTGCGTTACAATTCGCCGACTGTAGGCTTTTGTGTGCCTAAGCGGCTAGGATTTTATCCATGGTGCATGTGTTTATACCTCAGGGCCTAACGGCTAGCCACACTATTAGGTTAATGTTACTAGACAAGATGGTCGACAGCCTCGAATGGCCAATTAAGTTAACTTAATCACTTATCGATGATCGAGACAAGACGCAGCCCACCTCAAGAGACACTAATACCCCGTAGAACGAAGATTACCGTCACTTGGTGGAACTAATATAGATACATGCAGGGGATGCTCGGACAATCACACAAAGCATATGCGTCATGAAAACTCGGCGAAACAGCGCAGCTTCTTCGAGTTCACTATTAGTACTCCTTCTTGAACAATCAAAACTGGTGGCCGCTCAGAAAGAGGAAGATCAATCCAGGGGAGGGGGTGAGGTGACCAGGATGAATCTGGGCAATGAGCACCACTCTGAATCCTCCAGGTAGTAGCAGGTTTTAATGCTAACTAATTACAATATAACAAAAGCTGTGGGTAAGCACTGACCGAGGTCAATAGAATTGCGCAGCGAAAAATATGTCAGCACCAACTGAGGTCAGTAGAATCGTACATTATATGAACATGTAACAAATATGTGAAAACGAATATGCAACGTGTAAAGCAAACAAGAAGAAAAAGCAGAAGAATAAGAGGTACAATGAAAAGGGCTGCAGCATGTTATCATTAACACTACATAGTCAGACCTCCCCTCGCCAACCTTGTAGAATGGCGTATATATTCACTGATATATGCACTCAAATGGGGAGCGGTTATTTCTACTTATCTAACCTTTTGACAAAAGGAAAGGATGGGAGAAATATGTCTGAAAGTGGTGAGTGTGCAGTTGGCATGGCGAGGAAACTGCTACGTTAGTGTGGTTAGGGGTGCAGTCTTGATATTTCCATATATATATATGGCAGAATCCTTATGTACATGTGAGAAGGATAAGGTACCAGAAAGCACAGGGGCCGTGAGGCGGCTAGGTGGCAAATTGGGTAGCAGGGCAAGCAGCGGGGATGAACTCGTAAAGCTTTCCCTATTGCCTAAGTGTTTATACCCTCGACAAGAGCCTAAAGCCGTCTTTGAGATCGCTGTCTTTGAGATTGCTCTACGGTACCTCACCTCGGAGATACTTTGACAATAAGTTTTCTCTTGTACCTGCTGCTGAAACGCCTAAGAGTCAAGCTATAGCCTGACACAACAGCGATTAAAACAGTTTAACGCGGTAAACAAACCTGATTCATTCTTGGAAGAGGGAGGCTTCACATGACCCTCCTTGGAAAGTTTATAAGATGACCAAGAGATCAGAATCAACACCAGAGAGGATGTGCCTCCGTCATCAGCAAAGCTCTGAGCACTGGAGTCACCTGAGCTTCCGAGGCCAAACAATGGTCTTCCATCTGCCTAGAGCAGCTCATCACTCAACGGCCTTGGAACCATCGGCACTACTACTATACCTACCGTGTGGTGCAAAAAGGACTATGCCCATTCTAGGATGCCCGGCGGTTGATCTTGCAGGGCAAAATAACAACCTAAAATATACCCCCTCTCTGCCAAGCGGTTGGACCACCATCATCCGGTCCTGCTTACTGTAGCTGCCAGAATTTGACAAGAGATGTCGCACCAAGCTAACAAGGAATATATCCGCCAAAATCGCTACAAAAGACTATTCAGCGACAGGGAAATGAAGAACCGTAACCGAATATGCAGCTGCTGGAATGCAAGCTAGACAATCTATCTTTTTTACCCTGCTTGAGCGGTTTCAGGTGCCAACACAATTAATTGTATTTACTATTCAGCAGCTAAGGATAAACAGTAAGGTGCCTGGCTGCCATCAGAGCGGTCACAGTATCATTAGTTAGGTAATTATGTATAGGTTTTGGTTCCTCATTGGGTAGCAGCTACAACTTTCTACCCGCCTGCGACAGTTGGAACTCTCGCACTTATAGAACAGAACCTCATATAACCTAGGGCATGGACTGAATGCTTAACGGCTACAATCATTGGAGTGAATTGCGCCACATTTGCTAGTTGCCTGCTTCCGCTAACTACACATTGTTTCACTGTGTCAAATAAATTTGATGTGCCATTATGTTTATTGCAAGCAATTTGGTGATACCGCAAAGTTACCTTTATTTCTTTAAATATTTAATGATTGCTGTTTATTGGGCTCTATTAATCTCATTGTAATAATTATTTTTGATGAACCTTTAAATGTTGTTTATCTAATACAGAAAATATTGAAAGCTTCTAGAATCGAGCAGAGAATAAAAGCGAATGTGGCACCCATGTAAAGCTATTAAATGGTCATGGCCATATAGCAATTCAACCTAGATACCATCATCAGAAGGGGTCGATAAACACCAAACGACAGTCGCTCCCAGAAGCTACACACAATCCAGGCGACCATCCAACATCAGATTTACTTCATACCGAGAAATGTGCCTATCTGGTATTGCCTAGCTGACAGCATCATCTCAGCAACTGATGTAGATACTTTCAAGGGTTACATATGAGAGGTGACGATCTAAACCACAGAAGATGTCTGTAAATATGTATACAAACTGTTTTTAATTCTGAGGAGTGGATACTTATCAAAGACGCACACCTAGACATGATGTTTAGTATGAATTTTGCCCAGTATTTGTCCAGATTCAGACAAATTACTGTTCCCTCTTTACACTCACCATGTAAGGGGACAGAGGTATTGCCTTCCTGTGCATGTGTGCGCGCATACCCGTATGAGTGTGCGCATCTGTGTATACATGGACCTGTATATAAAAACTTCTGATCTAATTAGGCTCAAATTTTAACACAACAAAGGATATTTTCATGAAAGAGGATTTCCAGATACGGTATTGGCCGTGACATTGACATAAATCCATTCTTTTGTGCATCTCAATGGCTACCTGGCAATGATAGCCTGTAGATGCATGGACATGCATATTCTTTTGTAGTCCATTGCAAACAAATGATCCGACAACAATGGTATGTATCACTGAACACTGCTAGTATAGTTAGTTAACGTACACTCAAAGTAACATATATACCAGTTCTCACGTAACATACTATTTGTGAATTCAAAGAACATTCAGTAGTAGTAGTAGTAGCAGTAGTAGTAGTAGTTAGTAAATAATATCTTGTTGTCAGATCACTAAATTGTAAAGCTGGTTATTTTCACAAATATTGCCATTTTTAGGGACGTCAGGTCACTGAAGTGTTTCTTCCCCAGCAACATTTCATCTGATCAAGTTCATGCTTTTGGGTGATGTCTCTAGATCGTGTGACTTAGCGGGATGAATGCATGTACAGAAGTAATTTTTGAACATAAAGACATAAGTTTGTATGTACAATCCCCATGCCTATTCACAAACTATGTTTGGTTGGGGATAAAACATTTTCTATGAACCCACTGGATACTATGTAAATGCTATACATGAAGAATGGTGACAAAAACCAAGATCAATGCATGACCAGTGCAGTAAAGGATGTACAAGGCAGGCAGTTGCACAACAGTGAGTTATTAAAAAATATGCAGAATTGTACCCAGTGACAGAATTAATTAACAATTCCACTGAATATAATTTTAAAATGTTTTTTGCAAAATGTTTTATTTATCGAACCATTACACTCTATAACAAAATGCATTGTTAAAATTCAGGTAAAATAGATCTTTGTTACTTAAGTACTTGCATAATAAAAGTAAATGACAAACTAGATAACTGAAGAATGGACAAATCCAGTTTTAGCCATGCCTCACCCATCTGTAGACAACCTCCGCCCACACTTTGCCAGTGTTGGGATTGATAGAACCCTGAACTCCATGAAATTGAATTTCCAGAAAACTATATAGGTAAGCTGTTGAATATTTTGATACTAATTTGATCGGATGCTGAAAGCAACAGCGCCCAGTCAAGTTAGCTTAAAAATATTCAGCAGAATGTTTATTACATACTAGACAAACAATTCACTCAAGTTGAGAGACTACTTAGATACGTCAATCATGACGTAAATGATTGTAACGTCAACCTATATATGACATAATTCCTTATGATGTCATATACTTTACTGACAGATTGGATTCCTCTATTGAAACGATTACTAGTAAAAAATTCTCACATGCATCCATACCCCATTTACAGTAGCTCATTTATAGTTAAGATGTCCAAAAAATTAATTATTGCTTATTGAATGTCCACATCAATTTTCAAAAAGTCTTCTCTTGGCCTGCAAATGAGCATTCTACAAGACCGCTGCAGTAGCAGGTTTTGGGTGCCTTTACCATTAAAGGTGCATATTCACACCAGAATGATTGAAAATAAAATTGTTAAAATTGCATACTTTTATAAGCTTAAATTATGTGCCAAAATTGTTTTAAAATGTACATCAGTTTCTTTGCTAGTGGCACCGTTAAAAGCTAAAATGTTGACACCAGAGTGGTAAGGGTTACACACACTACCAATTACATATACAGTCAAACCTCTCTATAATGGACACTTGATGAACCAGTAGGACACCATCACTAAAGACAGTGTCGCTTCATGAAAACAATCTGTAATTTGTGGCCAAATGGGGGTTCTTAAAAAGATAGAAACATTTCCATAAGATATGAGATGCCTGCTGATCACAGCAGGCAATGCCTTGACTCTGTATTCATTTTAACCCTTTAACACTCAAATTTCTTTAAGAAAATTCAAATTTTCTCATAGAAAACGTTCATTTGCAGACCAAGACAAGACTATTTTTGAAAATTTATCACTGGAATGACTGGCTCGGTTATCGGCAAATTATCGTTTTTGCTGATATGGGTGTTAAAGGTTAACTATTGGATGCCTTATTAGTTGCGTCTATTGTCTGTGAAGGCCATGATTCATCAGCAAGCTCTTGATCTATTGAGCTTTTGGTAGGAAAAAGATCCAAGATGGCTAACAAACCGTTTATCCGACAGTTTCGAAAATTGTAAATTTGAAATCAGAGTAACTAAAAACCTATATAAAACCAATTTTGGCTTCAAATAAAAATATCAAATATGGCCGCCAAACACTATATTTTGATTGGTCGATGGCGGCCATGTTTTTTTATGTATCAACTTCCCGTGAACAAACTTTAATTGCCATTAGTCCCTAATCATATCTTCCAAACTTCGGCTCAATCCGGTCAGTGGTTCTGGAGAAGTAATTTTCGCGAAAACTACATCATCCAAGCCTGTCAAATTGGTCGATCGGCTTCGTTTGAACAAACTTGGATCCCTATGCCCTACGGATGGGTCCTGCCAAATTTACTTGAAATCGCCCCAGTGGATCTCGAGAAGACATCTTAATTTTCCCATTGCTTTAGTATTGGAGTTTCGGCGGGAAACAGATCCAAATGGCCTCCAAACCGTTTATCCGACAGTTTCGAAAGTGGCAAATTTGAAATTAGCATACTCAACAAGATGCCCAAGGGCCTGTGACGCTCACTAGACCATTGGCATTTGAAGTAGTTGCATTTAAATATACATGATTCGTTACATTAAACAAGAAGGGGAAAATGTTCACATGAAAAATCTACCAATCAAAATTCTGAATGGAAATTCTGGTTCCTAAGATCATAGGATCATTTTAGCCAAGCTTAGTTGAAATTGCTCAAGGTAGTAAGGAGAAGCAATGTAACAATTTCTGGTAAATTTGTAATAAAATGTAAGATTTTGACCCAAAAAATGCAAGTTCTATAGAGCCTATGATCTTAGGATCCTTTTGGCCAAATTTGCATGAAATCAGTTAAGTTGACAAGAAGAAGCAATTTGACAATGTGGGGTAAATTTGTCATAAAATCTAAGATTCAAAATTATGAATGGAATTTCTGGAGCCTACCACCATAGAATCCATCTAACGAAATTTGGTTATAATATGTCAAGCAGTTATGGAGGAGTAGGATTTCCGGCAAATTTTTCATAAAATCTCAGATTTTCACCCAAAATATTTACGAATCAAAATTCTGTATGGAAGTTCTAGAACCCATCACCACAGCATCCTTTCAGCCAAATTTGGTTGAAATCGCTCAGAATGGTAAGAAAAAGCAATTTGACAATTTCCGGTACATTTTTCATAAAATATAATTTTTTCACCGAAAAAAATTGATGAATCAAAATTTCAAATGGATGTTCTAAAACCTATGGCAATAGGATCTTTTCAGTTAAATTTGTTTAAAATCATTCAGAATGATAAGGAGAAGCAATTTGACAATTTTCAGTACATATTTCATCCAAGATTTTCACCCAAAAAATTGATGAATCAAAATTCTAAATGGAACTTCTTGAGCCTACAAACATAGGGTACTTCCAGCCAAATTCGGTTGAAATCTCACAAGCTGTTAATGAGTAGTAGCATTTTAAAGTAAAAGTTGACAGGCGGGCGGATGGTCGCCACGGCATATGCTCACTTGCCCCTTTGGGCCAGGTGAGCTAACAACATATATACATGTAAAACCAATTTCGCCTTCAAAATCCATCAAATAAAAAAATTCAAAATGGCTGCCAAAGGCGCTCCATTTTGATTTGGTCCAGGGCGCCAATCTTTTTTTACGCACCATCACTTGACAAACTTTAATGGCCCTTACTCCCTAATTATATCTCCCAAATTTCGGCCCGATCCCTTTCAGGCCAGGTCAGGTAATAATAATAATAATAATAATAATAATAATAATCAGTTTTCAGTCGATGTTTGCTATGGATTTGAAGAGCAATTTGATTAAGGTGTTAATTATTAATTCACCAACTACTTTGTCACAGCTTTCTCATATGTTTTTCAGGAAATTGATATACTTGCACTGAACCGTATTGCCATATGTGGTGTTGAGCGTATTGATGTAAATATGTCATACACGCTAACACGAGCTGGCTGACAAATGACCAGGTGGCTGTACTAACACTAACTTACTTTGAGAAATTCTGGCCTGTACAGACAATACACTCAACGAATATAGTCCAATAGTTATAATGAATATTGGTATTGGCTGCTGGATAAATTGCACAGAAATTAAGAGGCATCTGATATCAGGTACAAATGTTTCCATATTTAATCGGGCATGAAATCTTTAGATGTGTGGTCTGATGACCACCAACCTTAAAGAGTAAAGACCCAGCGCCGAGTCAAATTAGTTTCAAAATATTCAACAACATTTTTATTAAAAAGTAAAGACAAACAATTTGCCCAACGTAACAGACTATTAGGCATTCAAAATGGACTAAATCGAGTCAGCCATGACATAATGATTATGACATCATCCTACACATCACGTAGTAATTATGATGTCATCTGATGGATGGATAAAGTAGAAAGATCCATTAATGACATGAAAATTAATCTCATCATCATGATTGTTAACCGCATAAAACTAATTAGTATTCAATTACAGGTAAAACACATTGGCAGTATTTCATTAGTCTATCATCTCTATCAGATGACATACATGTTATAAATAAGCAAAAATAGATATATTTCTACAATCTATATTGGCTTAAGATGCTATGAAAGCTGGGCTGTTTTGATGTGACAAGGGGTTAAAATTTTCAAATAAAACTCAAATGCCAACATAATCAATCCAGACCAGATATAGGTTGAAATTAAGCCTTTAATGGTTAAGCTGTCAATTTGCAGTAAAAGAAGTTTATTTTTGAAAACCTCCAACTTGAATGACTGCCAATCACTCGTAATAAATTTCCAAAAAATATGTTTCTCTTTGCCTGCATTATCTATATGAATGTGCACCATTAACGTGTTACTGAATCTGCTACATCTTAGAGATTTATTGGTCAGAAATTCATTTCCAAAATGGCACTATTGGTAGATTACAATATTGGAAGTCGGATCATTATTGATTTTCTTTTATGTATGAACAATGGTTTTATTTTATATGAGAATATTCATCCATTTCAAAGAATATACTCTTAGCAATATTGCCTCGATAAATATTCAAATAATATTCCATCTAAAACAATGATAGTTAGTAATAAAACACACATAAAATAACAAATATCTCATATCTTATACAAGATACTTATCATTTATTGATTTATGAGAATTTTAAGCATTTAATAGTAAAATTTAATCAACAAATTTCGAATTTTCTCACAGAAAATGTCGATTTGCAGTCTAAGAGAATATTTTTGAAAATTTACCATTGCAAGCAGTTATTCTAGTGGTAACTCTTCAACTAGAAGCCTGGGCCTTTGTATGCACAGTTGATACTTTCAGATATTTTGTGAAAATTTAACATGTTACCAGATTCCCAGAGCCATCTTCGGCTTCTCATACCGATCAACAAAAACAGTCCACCGCTGGCCTGTGAATGGACATTTCCCAGGACCTCTGCAGAAATAAATTTTGGCAAGTACCGTATTTCGCTTAATAGTAGCCTATGATCTAATAGAAGCCCACCCCTTACTTTGGCATATGAGCTCCAATGATTTCTTAGCAGTTTCAAAATGGCAAAACTGTATTAGAAGCCCACCCCCTAACTCAGCAGACTGTATAGAAAAATTTTTCTTAAGAACAAATTTGTAAGAATAGCGTGTATAATAATAACAATCGTGTCACAGGGTGTGTCTATTTCAGACCCATCTCTGCCCTGATACATTTCTGGCCCCTCTAGAAGTCAATACAGGCCTCGGATTTGTAAATCTCGACCACCTATTAGATTAATACTAATAGTAGGCCACGTATGTTCACGATATAATACAGTTTATTCCACACTTTTGTAGTCAAAATGCGCGTAAAACAGTCTTAGCGTGATTAAATACCGTCCTTATAAATATATTTTAAGACCAAATTTATGTACCAAACAACAAGGACGGGAGAAAATGTGCATCAATTTTGTAACGCTGATCAACATTAAATGATCCAAATTGAATTATAATGAATGACAATATAGCCGCCTTCTTAAGTTGGCGAGCCAGCGGTTCTTGAGATGGGAGGCATCATGTTCTCGCAAGATATTATACACTAACGGGAGTTTATCAAACGGGTACCCATTTTTTAAGATCAGTATAATACTCAGTTCCTATCGCCCAATGATAATATATAGATATTCCCGAGTTCCGAGTCCCCGATTCCAGAATATTTATATCCGAGTACTCGCTCTAAAATAAACTCTTCAACTGGAGGCGAATCACGTGATTTGTATTTTTTCGCGACGCCATTTTATATCAAATTGTGGATTAATTTTGATG
Organism: Chaetoderma sp. LZ-2023a; assembly: GCA_034401795.1. NCBI lineage: Eukaryota > Metazoa > Mollusca > Caudofoveata > Chaetodermatida > Chaetodermatidae > Chaetoderma > Chaetoderma sp. LZ-2023a. The sequence goes on along the minus strand of CM067373.1, from coordinate 131,506,950 downwards.
TAATAAACAAGCTTTATTAAAGGATACGCAATATTTAGGCGCTCAAATCAAATAATTTCACTTCCCCGGTGATGTTTTGAGGTATACATTAAACATAGGCGTAGGCGGTGGGAATTTTTACGGGAGAAAATACATTGAATTTCCGTGGTATCAATTTTAGAAAACTTTTTTGGGAAAACTGTAATATAAGCCCACCCCCCTTTCTCAGAGATGTTTGGTTTGAAATTGAACACCTCTTGTCCTAATAGAAGCCTAGGCTACTATTAAGCGAAATACGGTACATTAAATGGTTAAGCCTTTAACACTTGCATTTGTTCAATAAAACTTCAATTTTCTCATAGAAAATGTCCATTTGCAGACCAGAAAACTAATTTTTTTAAATTGACCACTGGAATGACTGGCTCGGTTATCGAGCCAGTCATTCAGTCGTAAATTTTCAAAAATAGTCTTCTCTTAGTCTGCAAATGGACATTTCTCAAGAAGCCGATTTTGGTTGATATGCGTGTTAAATGGTTAAGCATGTGTGTGACTTTTATACATGTGTGATTTCACATATTCCAAAAGATTAGAACATATGATTTGTAAACCACTATTCTATAAATGTAGCTAATTAAATTTGCTTACAGATGTAATTTTAACATACAGGTAGATGACAAATAGTTTATCCACCACCTTTATTGGCTTAACTCTTTAAAACTCTTATTTGTTCATATTTGGCTGGTATGAGTGTTAAAAAGGTTAAACTTCAGATCGTTCAAACCACATCACAACTACATTTGTTTCAGATATATCTTATTCAGAAACTTAACATCATCATCATCATAATAATAATAATAATAATAATAATAATAATTTATGGAAGAGCCAGTGTTATATACAAGACAACAAAGTAATATTTTGAATAATATATAAAACAAAAAGAATTAATGGAATAGGTAAATAATAAATAAAAGAAGACATTTAGAGATTGCGGATCTATGCACACGCTTCAGAATTATCAAATTTTTGATGGTCTGATTGGCCACTATGGCTATGACAACTTGACCAAACCTTCAAACTAGTTATTCAGTCCCAACGGACAATGGGTAGGACAAGTTTGGTGAAGGCACCTTTGAGAACTTGATGTACAAAATTGTGTAATCATAATATTGTTTTACTCCAAAATCAATACTGAGTGATCTAAAGGCCCGAAACATATCATGCTGTTAAAGTATGGTGACGATACTATCAGGATGATGAGTTATCGGATGCCATATTTTGGTGACCGTAGGATTGATTGGGATATGAATAACATTGTTTGAACGGCAAGGGCAACCTGCAAGTCAAATTTGGTGAAGACCACTTAAGAACTGAACAAGCCATTTCACAAAAGTTGAATTCATGATAAGATGGATGGATATATATATATATATATATATATATGTGTGTATTCCCATCTATATAGATCAGATTCATAATGATATAAAAATTAAGTTGAACTTCATAAAATAAAATAAAAAACATAAATAGAAAGTTCTTTGAGAATCGCTTAAAACCCGTTCACACTTAAATTTGTTTCAAAAAATTAAAAAAATTTCATTCAAAATGTCCATTTGCAGACCAAGAGAAGAATATTTTTGAAAGTTTACCACTGGAATGATTGGCTCATTTATCGAGCCAGTCATTCCAGTGGTAAATTTTCAAAAATAGTCTTCTCTTGGTCTGCAAATGGATATTTCTCAAGACCACTACAGAAGCCATTTTTGGCTGATATGAATGTTAAAGGGGTAAAAACAAGTCATTGCACGCATCATGAATTCTCTATGCAATTCCTGCATTTGCTGAAATAAGACGTATGAAATATGATTCATACCTTCTTTATCAAATAATCATCTTAACACTGTAATGGCTAAATTTGGTCAAGAAAATCAAGATATCTGCTTATTGAATGTCCATTTGCAGGTCAAGAGAAGAGTATTTTTGGAAATTTACCACTAACAAGAGGCCCAAGGGGCCTGTATCGCTCACCTGGACCATAGGCATTTCAAGTAGAATTCTCTTTATCAACAAGATGGCCACCAAACCATTTATTCGACAGTTTCAAAAATTGCAAATTTGAGATCAGGATACCCAAAAAAACCACATAAAACCAATTTCAGCCTCAAAATCCATCAAATAAAAAATCCAATATGGACGCCAAACATGCTATATTTTGATTGGCCCATGGTGTCCAGGTTTTTTGATGGATCAACTTCCCTTGAACACACTTTAATGGCGCTTGGTACCTAATCATATTTCCCAAATTTCGGCCCAATCCCTTCAACGGTTCTGGAGTCATTTTCATTACAACTACGCCAACCAAGATGGCCGACGAACCATTTGACCAATCAAGTTCCTTTGAACAAACTTGGTTCAGCTCTTGCCCTAGATCATATTTCATGAGATTTGCATCAATCCCCTACGCGGTCACTGAGAAGATTTTTAAAGATGTTTCTAAAATTGGTCTAAATCCAAGATGGCCACCGGCCAAATTGGCCGATCGGGTTCGTTTGAACAAACTTGGATCCCTATGCCCTAAGGATGCATCCTGCTAAATATAATTGAAATCAGCCAAGTGGTTCTTGAGAAGTCATTTAAAGGAAAAGTTGACGGATGGACGGACGACGGATGGTCGCCACGGCATAAGCTCACTTGGCCTTTCAGGCCAGGTGAGCTAATAACTGGTTTGGTCCCCAGTGGTAAATCTTCAAAAATACTCTTCTCTTGGCCTACAAATGCAAATTCCTCAAGCACACTGCAAAAGCCATAAGATTGTCATGTAGGTGAATGCAACAACAACAACAACAACTGCAAAAGCCGGTCTTAGCCGGCCTTATCATGAAAGCCCTAAAGGGTCATAAATGCAAACGAGAATAAATGGAATTTGAACATAGCACCTGGATTCATAGCAATAAACTAGATTTTTTAGTTATTCAGTCCAATGTCCATAAGAGTGGGTGGGTGGGGGGAGGAGGGAAGAGTTATCATTGAAATACAGGTCATGAAATCTGAGAATGTAAAGTTAACATTTTGGAACTAGTTCCAGCAAATCGATTTCAAGATAACCATATAGATAATCTGTTGAATATTTGAAAGTAATTTGACTCGAAGCTGCAAAAAAGGTCAAAGTATATTATTAAATTGTAATTCGTTCTCAATGTCATGAAATTGTGTAATTCTGGTAATGACATCGGCACCAAATGCGTTCAACTTATTATTTCTAACAGCAACAGGTTATAATTTTAAGTCTAAATTTGTATTTTTCATTTACAAACACTAGATTTTAATTTCAGTTTTTCTTGTTTCATGTTTATTTAATCACATTATTTTATGTTATTTACGTTTCTGTGATAGTAATATCGTTCAGTTTCGTTTCTTTAATATTTTTTATTTCATAAGATTTTCTTCCTGATTTCTGTTTTGAGACTTCATTTTACAGACTGCCCATAAGATTTTCTTCCTGATTTCTGTTTTGAGATTTCATTTTACAGACTGACCTCCACCTCAGCCCACCTCCAAGAGAAATAATGTAATTCCCCTCCCACCCCTCCTTTACACGGCACACAACATTGACACCCGCCAACAACAGTTCATTAGGCAGCAACAGGCGGCACCCCTAGCAACATCTTAATTTTAGATTTTTTAGTTTTGACTTTTATTTATAGCAACCCTTCTGGGAAGCAACGCAACCCTTCGGGGAAGCACCTCTCCGAGTGAGTCATGGTGCAAATACATCTAAGTGTGAGCAGCCATTAACCCTTACCACTCTAATGTCAATAATCTATCTTTTACTCTGTCATTAGCAAAGAAACTGGTGTACATTTTCCAACAATTTTGGTGGACGATGTTGCTGTCTTCGACAGCACATCTTCCACCAAATTTGTTGAAAATGAACACCAGTTCATCCTTTAATTTAATTTGAAAATAAATTTTGATATCAAACAAAACCAACACCAAGAATAGTACAACCATGGTCAGTCTTAACAAATGGTGTAATTTTTCAAGGGCCACAATCCTCCCAAATATTAAGAAAAATTAACTTTTCTGAATTACCAGTAGCATTTGTCACCTATATTCTGAATTTGGTAGAGATTGTTTAGTGTAAAAAAACATTTTGGAAAACAGGTGCAATACTATAGCTAGAGCTCCTAGGTATACTGAAATTACCGTGCGATATCAATATCACAACAATATCGAAATACCGTACAGAGCAAATCTCAAGTTACCAAAATTTCAATACTGAAAATTGCTTCAAATTGCGCAAGAGAAAACTCCATCAAGTTTGCACAGGCAATCCTCATTATTTCACGTCACAAGCGTGCTAGCCATTATATAAGTCACAAAATGTCTACTGCGTGGACGTTATTTGAAACGAATCGGTAACAAGAAATTTGAAAAACACTTGCAATGTAACCACAAAAAAGAGTTTGCAGAAGCATCAATGTAATACCAATACCGTACAGATACCGAGGTAATTGGGACCAAAAATACCGATATCGGTACAGAACATAAAATATCAATACCGAACAGCTCTAACTATAGTCCCCTTAAAGACATCATAACACATCAAGTATTGGTAGAAATCTGAATGTTTAACCCCTTAACCCTTACCACTCTGGTGTCAAAAACTTTACATTTTCAAATTAAATTAAAAGATGTACTGGTGTTCAGGTTTCAACAAATTTGGCGGGAGATGGTGCTGTCGTAGACAGCAACATCTTCCACCAAAATTGTTGAAAAATGTACACCAGTTTCTTTGATATTGAATCAGTAAAAGATAGAATATTGACATCAGAGTGGTAAGGGTTAATGGTCAAGCCTCCCAAAACAGCTCTAGTAGTGGTCTTAGAAATGTCGATTTGTGGGCCAAGAGGTTGTTTTTATAATTTACCACTAGAATGCCTGGCTCTATAACTGGTGTTCATTTTTAAACACATTTGGTGGAAGCTGTTGCTGTCATGTCATCGAAAAATGTACACCAGTTTCTCTGCTATTGGCACAGTAAAAGATAGAATACTGACATCAGAGTATGGGAGAACGGTTCAACAATCTAGCTGACGAAAAACGGCTTCTGCACTTCACTGGTCTTAAGAAAAACCCATTTGTAGAACCAAAACTATTTTAGAAAATTTTGAAGATAACCAAGCCAGTCATTTCAGTGGTAAATTTTCAAAAATAATCTCCTAGTCTGCAAATGGTAAATTTTAAATGTGAAAATTGAAATTTTCTTGAACAAATTTGAAGGTTGAAGTGCTAGAGAAAAAAATGTTCAGAGTAACTCTTTTCCATACATATTCTGAGTAAAATGATTTCAATGAAGCTATATCCTTTTCCCAATCAGCCAAACATTTACAATGGTACATATATATATAATCTCAAACAGAACACAGTGACATGGGTTAAACAAAGCTATTGGTACAACAATGTGCAATAATAAGAATATTTCAGCAATAAAGCATTCATTCATCACAGTTGGCGCATAACTTGACCATTCATATAGCATAACACTGACAATATTAATTGCATAGTAGAGAAACATGTTAGCAATACAGCGAGGGAACAGAGCAATAAGACGATTCACATGTTCATTGTCAAGATTTGTGAAGAAAATCTAAACTTTCGCTTAATGAATGTCCATTTGCAGGTCAAGAGAAGAGTAGTTTTGACAATTTACCACTGAAATTACTGGCTTGGTTTTTACTATTTATTGAAAATTTACCACTGGAAGGACTGGCTTGATAAAGGAGTCAGTTACTACAGCAGTAGATTTTCCAAAATCATTTCATGGGCTGTAAATGGACACTTGCTAAACACGAAGCTAAATTTTCTTGACCAATCTTGACCATTGAAGGGTTAACTCTTTCACCGACAAATCCTGGAAAAAAGTATATTCTTTATGATATAAAACTTATTCTGTTGAATATTTTGAAATTAATTTGACTGGAAGCCGTTGCTGCCTAAGGCGGCAATGGCTTCCAGTCAAATTAATTTCAAAATATTCAACAGTTTTCCTGTATCACTGCCCTTAAAATAAGATATGGGGAATTCATCGGTGAAACGATTAATGCAGTATAAGCATTTACATACATGTATATACTGTAGATCTTATCCCCTTGAATCAGAAAGATCAAATACCGTATTTCGCTTAATTGAAGCCTAGGCTTCTATTAGGACAAGAGGAAAGGTGTTCAATTTCCAACCCAACATCTCTGAGAAAGGGGGTGGGCTTATATTAGAGAGTTTTCCCAAAACAGCTTTCTAAAACTGATACCACAGAAATTCAACGCATTTTCTCCCGTAAAAATTCCCACCGCCTAAGCCTATGTTTAATGTATACCTCAAAACATCACCAGGGAAGTGAAATTATTTGATTTGAGCGCCTAAATAGTGTGTATTCTTTAATAAAGGTCGTTTATTATATCAAAATTAATCCACAATTATAAAATGGAGTCGCAAAAAAATACAAATCACATGATTCGTCTCCAATTGAAGAGTTTATTTTAGAGCGAGTACTCGGATATAAATATTCTGGAATCGGGGACTCGGAACTCAGAAATTTCTATATATTATCATAGCGCGATAGGAACTGAGTATTATACTGATCTGAATAACGGGTACCCGTTTGATAAACTCCCGTTAGTGTATCTTGCGAGAACATGCCGCCTCCAATCACAAAAGTGCCACTCGCTCGCCAACATAAGAAGCTGGCTATATTGTCGTTCGTAATAATTCATTTTGGATCATTTAATGTTGATCGGCGTTACAAAATTGATGCATTATACAGCTTGTTCGGTACATAAATTTGGTCTTAAAATATATTTATAAGGAAGGTATGTAATCACGCCAAGACTGTTTTACGCGCATTTTGACTACAAAAGCGTGGAATAAACTTTATTATATCTTGAACATACATGGCCTACTATTAGTATTAATCTAATAGGTGGTCGAGATTTACAAATCCGAGGCCTGTATTGACTTCTAGAGGGGCCGGAAATGTATCAGGGCAGAGATCGGTGTGAAGTCGACACACCCTGTGACACAATTGTTATTATTATACAAGCTATTCTTACAAATTTGCTCTTAAAAACAATTTTCCTATACAGTCTGCTGAGTTAGGGGGTGGGTGGGCTTCTAATACAGTTTTGCCATTTCGAAACTGCTAAGAAATCATAGGAGCTCATATGTCAAAGTTAGGGGGTGGACTTCTATTAGAGCGTAGGCTTCAATTAGGCGAAATACGGTACACAAAGTCATTAGCAATCAGAAAAATATTGTTGAATATTCTGAAGCGAATATGCCTGAGAGCTTTTCCGACAAGTTCCTATCAAATTATTTTCAAAATATTAAACAACATGTATCTAAGATGATTGTCTTAAAATCAGAATGCTGGGACTTCAGTGGTATGTCAAGCATTATTACAGCATAAACAAATACAAAAAAGGTGAAAATACTTCAAGAATTTCTAAATGTCAAAATATAGTATACAAAAAGATAACCTTGAAGATATTCAAAGATATATTACAGGGTTCGTACATCTTTCAGTGTTTGAAATTCCATGACCAAAATTAAGCCATTACACGACTGCCATGAATTAATATCTAGATTTGTGTTTATGACGTACATGTAGCTCCAAATATGCCAAAAATAACATCCAAGTTATTCTATAAAATGTCTGCTTATTGCCTTTTGCAACAACCAAGCTAAAGCCGTGTTGTGATAAGATGTTGCCATAATTTTTATTGCAGAGGTGATTTGTGCCAACACATTTCTTTTTATTTTACATGATTACCATTTTCCATGACTTTTCCAGGACCTATGATAAAGAACACTGATTTCCCATGCTTGGAATTTAAATTGTCAAATTCCATGACTTTCCAGGCTTTCTATGACCAGTACGAACCCTGATATTAAGTACATTCGTGTAAGCTTTATGGAGTAAGTATAATGGTAAGAGGCTACGTTAGCCATTGTCACATAGGCCAAAACCAGCCTTAGCAGTGGATATGAATAACTGTTGAAAATTTACCACTGAGTCAGTCATTCAAATGGTACATTTTCCAAAATAGCCTCTTGCTTTGGAAATTGGCATTCATAAAGAGTTAATTTTTATTTTATTGACGATGCATACGGATTAATTGCTCACTAAAATAAGACTGTTCAATCAAGCTAAAAAAATTGTGTATACATTGTGTGCATCATTTTATGACGCATTTGCACCTTTCGGGCCAGGTGAGCTAATATGCTTTTAATGTTTAAACACTCAAGCTGGCCAAAATGGCTTTTACAAGTGTCTTGGGAAATGTCCATTTACAGGGCATGAGATTATCTTTTAAAATGTGCCACTGGAATGACTGGCTCGATAAACCAAGCTAATTATTTCAGTGGTAAATTTCCAAAAATAATCTTTTCTTGGTCTGCAAATAGATGCAACCCTTAAATGTAAAAATTGAAATTTTCTTGAAAAGTTTGAGGGTTAAATGGTTAAAAACCTCTTTGTTAGAAACATATCATATTAACCATTACCACGCTGTTAGAATTTTAAATTTTCAAATTAAAGTAAACGATGAACTGATTATTTTTCAACAAATTTGGTGGAAGTGACCGCAACATCGTCCACCAAAATTGTTGCAAAAGGTACACCAGTGTTTTTGCTGTTGATACAATAAAAGATAGAATATTGACATCAGAGTGGTACGGGTTAAAGGGACAGGAGCTTAAAAATGTGGAATTTCTGCTGCCTATGTTATTTAACTTACAGAGCAGCTCAGAAATAACTTAATGGGGAACACAAACAGAGAACAGTCACAGCATGTCAAATGTTTTTGTATAATTTAAATAAAATATATTATTTGCATATGTTTGTATTCCTTAACACTTTGAACCTTGAATTCCCAGAATTGTAATTTTAAAACGATCATACAGATAAGGTGTTGAATATTTTGAAACTAATTTGACAGAAACCTGTTACTGCCATAAGCAGCAACAGCTCCAAGTCAAATTAGTTTCAAAATAGTCAGCAGAATATTTATAAAATCGTTAAGGATTTTGGTGATTTGGGACTTCCGAGTTCAAAGTGTTAATAGTAAATTTTGCTACAGTCATTTTATTCAATGTCTCGAATGATAGTTGTGGTATGACATCATTGCGTGAATAGTATTTTGTTGCTGATGATTGATAACTCCCAGCAGCTCATTCAGACAATGAGATGCAAGAGAAACAAATAGTGTTTGTTAACCCTCGAATTTGGTCAGAAATTTTTTAATTTTCTCATAGAAAATATCCATTTGCAGACGAAGAGACCATTTTTGAAAATTTACCATGCGAATGACTGACTCGGTTATTGAGCCAGTCATTCCAGTGGTACATTTTGAAAAATAGTCTTCTCCTTAGTCTGCAAATGGACATTTCTCAAAAACACTGCAGAAGCCATTTTTGGCTGATATGAGTGTTAAAGGGTTAAAATACAACATGAATCGGAGCCGATGACGCACTTCATAACCATAGGCTATAAGGACGCTTGTTTCTTCTAACACTAATCTGAAAACAGGTGCAGGGCTAGAACTTCGCTCTGTTTAGTTGTGATCCATACACCAGTCCAGAAAATCCACAGATCCCTGGGATTTTGTACAAAATGTTTGATTACATATGGTCCATTTGCATGCCAACAGAATACTATTTTTGGAAATTTACCATTGGAATGACTAACTCGGCTCGATCAGTCATCCCAGTGGTAAATTTTCAAAAATGTTATTCTCTAGGCCTGCAAAGGGACATTTATCATGACAACTGTAAAGGCTATTTTTGGATGACTTGGCCACTAAAGGGTTAACACATCATAGATTACACTAGCCGGTTTATGAAGTAAGCAGTACATCCTGTTTGAATTGTGTCATAAACCAACTCCTGCTGATACACAGTGATCCAGCCGGATCAGTTACTGATCCATATGAAAAATAGCCCTGCATATGTGCCATAATCTGAAGACATGTAGTTCATGATTCATGTGATGACGACATACCTTGAATTTTATGTTGTGTCCACATTCATGAATTTAACAGAAATTTTATCAATGATAGAGTTTGACAAAATCTGTCAAGTTCTTTTTAATTTAAAAAACATGATAAAATCTTATGTTGTTGGCGGTTTTACTATAAATCAAATTCTCATTTGTGATCCCCTCTCACGTTTCCGAAACAAAATAAAACATACTGTTTAAGATTTTGTACTTAATTTGATTGGAAGCCATTGATGCCTAATGGACCGTTCCACTTTTAGCTATCCCCCGCCCATCTCAATCTAAGCTCCACCCACACCACATCCGTATTGGGATCGATCGATCTCTGAACTCCCGGACTATCAATTTCCATAAAACTATACAGTAAGCTGTGGAATATTTTGAAATTAATTTGAGTGGGCGCTGTTACTGCCATAGATAGCTGTTAACTGAACAGTGCCCAGTCAAATCAGTTTCAAAATATTCGACAGAATGTTTATTAAATAGTAAAGACATACAATTCATACACTGTGTCGAGCTATTAAGATTTAAAGATGGGCCAAATAGAATCATTTATGATGAAATGATTATGATGTCATCCTAGATGCCGCTTAGCTGATTATGACATCATATGATAGATGGATACTCTGGAAAGGTCAATTACAGCAATGTGTTCCGATCAAATTAAATACTAAACAGAACATCGCTTAGATTGTTTAAAATCGTAATAACTAACAACTTTCCGTTTTTGTTTTGGAAACACATTAACTTACTTATGAGCTGTAATGTAAACCAGCTCATTTGTTTTTTATGTAAAAAGATGTTTTTTATAAAACATAGCAAATGCACAATTTAAATAATGAGAGGTGTGTTATAGCAACAAAGCTGTGAGCACTGCGACACAAATCATAACAAAAATCATAGCATACATTTAATGTTTATATATGTATAAATAAAAATCTTTAAAGGAAAATAAACTTGAGCATTATTTACAATAAGCAACAAAAACAATAACAACTCAATAACACTAACAGCAATTCTACTCTAAACATATTTTACATCAATGACCCTTTTTAAGTGTGACTCGCAATTCAAATATATAAGTAAGTCTGTCAGTCTGTCCTTCCATCCATCCACCAGTCCATCAACATTTTGACATTTCTTATAAAGCTGCTTAAGACACAATGGACCTTTCCAATTTTACCCATGCCCCACCCATCTCTAGCTAAGCTACACCCACACTTCGCCCGTGTTGGGATCGATCGATAATGTTGGGATCGATCAATCCCTGATGATCAATTTCCAGAAAACTATACAGGTAAGCTGTTGAATATTTTAAAACAAATTTGACTGGGTGCTGTTGCTGCCAATGGTAGCAACAGCATCAAGTCAAATTAGTTTCAAAACATTCAACAGAATGTTTATTAAATACATGTAGTAAAAACATACAATTCGTACAATAACGCTTAGTCCGTTATCAAATTAAGCATTCATGACGAACTTATCTAAATTTTTCATCATGACATCATTGATTATGACATCATCCTACACATCACATAGTTGATTATGACATCATATGATTGATGAATAAAATGAAAAGGTCCATTACCTGTATAGCATGTCATACTTGTTTGTATAGTGGTACGATCAAAAGATGATGGTTAGTTAACCCTTTAAGACCCATATCAGCCAAAAATGACTTCTAGTGCTCGTGAGAAATGTCCATTTGCAGACCAAGAGAAGACTATTTTTGAAAATTTACCACAGGAATGACTGGCTCGATAACCGAGCCAGTCATTCCAGTGGTAAATTTTCTAAAATTGTCTTCACTTAGTCTGCAAATGAACATTTTCTATGAGAAAATTTACACTTTTTTTAAACAAATTTGAGCGTTAAATGGTTCATACATGTGGTTCAATGACCACCTGTCTTAAACCATGCTCATCTTTTGGCCCCAAAAAGCAGATTGTCTCAGATAAGTTTCACTGTATAAGACAGATTGGTGGAAGAAAGGTGCATCTATTCTGGAAATAATACTTTTTGATTTACAATATGCACAAGCCATTTGAGATACGTTTCTAGCTTTGCTCTGACTTGACTGAGGGGGGGCTGCTTCCGCCTATGGCGGCAACAGTTCCCAGTCAATTTAGTTTCAAAATATTCACCAGAATATTTATTAAATTGTAAATTGTGACATTCTTTATTATGACGTTAGATACTCGAGTGACAGATTGGATCCCTGTATTAACCCTTATCAATCTGATGTCAATATCAAAGAGACTGGTGTATGTTTTTCAACAATTTTGGTAGATGTTGCACCATCTCCCACCAAATTTGTTGAAAAAATGAACACCAGTTCTTCTTTTAATTTAATTTGAAAATTTAGACCAGGGTGGTAAGGGTTAACACTAGTAATAAGCAAACAACAGAATGAAAGCAAATCAAATATCTTAGACTTGAGACAAGGCCAGTAAGACTGTTCAATATGAGCAAACTTAACACCATTAAACAGTGAGTAAAGCGGTTTGTTTAATTTTTTTAAATGGCTAAAATTTAAAAAACGAAGTACTACTATATCGGACGTGTATTCTTCGCTTTCGAATAAACCTGATGAACAGAAATAAGAGTATCAATGTCATTACAAAAATAACAATATACGATGTTCTTGAACTGCCCCGAGTGCTTACTTTTACGTTTTCTAACTTCACAGGTATATTCATAGTCTCAGCAAATTTCACAGCTTTTCTCTTCTTGTTTTTTATCGATGGCCTTGGCATATTTTTATGGTCCACATCTTCATAATATGTATACTCATCATTATTACTATTAGTTTGGTCATCATGTTCTCTAACACTACCACCATTCTTTATTTTGTTTCTATCATCTAATCCTTCATCACCATTGTCATCATAATATTCATCTTTAAAATTTCCATGAGACCCCCTTAGAAGAGATTTTTTTGAACTTTTTATTTTGCCATGACCTTGTACTGGTAGCTTTGAATCATCAGTATACTCATCATCATTATCATCATCATAATCTTCTTCATCATCCTCATCTTCGTCATCATAATCGTCTTCATCTTCATCATAATAATCTTCCTCTTCATCATCATCACCATTATTTGGAGTTTTGTGTTCCTTATCAACATCCTTCACCTTCAAGCCATCTCGATCACCACCATGTAAAATATTCCCTTCCTGATTCTGATAATCGTGATAAAGTTTTTCATCCGGATCCTTCGGAATATTAACACGTTTCAATGGAAAGTCATCCACAGCGTCATTGTTATTGAGAACATCGTTCTGCTCCACATCATCTCTGTATTTATGAATTAGTCGATCAGCTTTATTTCCTCCATCCTGCGGTGACAACTGCTCCTGCTGGTTACCAGCCCTATCCTCGCCTTGCTGAATGAATTGCTTCAGATCCACTCGTGCATTATTAACATTGTTTAGAAGTGAGCGGCTGTTTGTAGCTTCGTGTATGACAGTATACTGCTGGCCAATAGTGATGTTTTGCATAGAGTCCTGAGCTAGAATCAGGTACCTCAGATATGTCATTAATGCGCCAGATGCTACGGCCGTCTTGTGACTCAGACATCCAGCTGAAATAGAAACAGAAATAGCGTAATACAAAATTCCATTGCTATCTATGCGCCGCCACTTTCTAGCTAAACCCCACCCTCTTTTGACATGTGGGGAAATCAATTTTTATATTTTGAATCCTGAGTTCCCAGAATCCTAATTTCAAGGAAACTATTCGGGCTAACCTGTTGAATATTTTGAAATTAATTTGACTTGGGGGTTGTTGCTGCCTATGGTAGCAACAGCCTCCAGTCAAGTTCATTTCAAAATATATAACAGAAGGTTTACTATGTTCTAAATTCATCCAAGATATACAAGTTGTACACTAGTGACAGACTTTTCGACATTTATGACAGTGCTATATGCCCTTATGATTGTGAGGTGTGATGTCAGCTAACATGTGACATAATTCATTGTGTCAGATATTTGAGTGACAGATTGGATTCCTCCATTAGAATCCCAGTCAGACATCTAGCAAAAGACAAGTTTCATAACACAAATTTATGAGTTGGACAGCCCTTCTGAAGGTAAAATACCGACAAATCTAACACCTTAATGGACAAAACAACGAAAAATAGCTTCTGCAGGTCTGAAGACATGTCTATTTGCAGAGCAAGAAGACTCTTTGAGAAAACATATCACTGGAATGACCGTCGCGAAAACTGAGCCACTCATTCCAGTTGTAAGTTTTCCTAAACACTCTTCCTGTTCTTAGTATTGACCTTCTCTATTTAACCCTTACCAGTCTGATGTCTATATATTCTATCTTTTACTGTGTCAATATCAAAGAAACTGGTGTACATTTTGAAACAATTTTGTTGGAAGATGTTTGTGTCTACGACAGCACCATCTCCCACCAAATTTGTTCAAAAATTAACACCAGATTATCTGTTAATTTAATTTGAAAATTTAGACACCAGAGTGGTAAGGGTTAAGAACAATTTTAGGTTTAACCATTAACCCTGACATTAATGGCCAAGCATGCCAAAACCTGCCTACAGTGGCTTTGAGGAATGCTAATTTGCATACCTAAAGAATATGATTGAAGATTTACCACTGGACTGACTAGATAGATAGCTGGGACAGTCAATCCTGTGATAAATATTCAACAAGAATTCCGGGGAATTAAGTGTCTCATCTATCCTTCACATTGGAGATAAGCATTGATCAGTTGAACTTTGACCATGTGACCATGATGTTAGCCTGATACTGATAGCTAATGGCATAACCAACCATGTATCTAACCTTAGTTCCAATGAGGTCAAACAATCCTGAAAATATAAGCTGATAAGTTTTTTTTGCCAAACATAAACACTACCTTGTTTTCTACTAAGGTCATAGTGACCTTAATGGTTGACCTTGTGACCTCAATGTCATCAGGGTGATTCCTAAGAGCATAGACAACCATGTCTCCCTGTTAGTTCTGATAGGTTTAACCCTTTCAACCTTAAATTTGTTCAAGAAAACATCAATTTTCACATTGAAAATGTCCATTTGCATACCAAGAATATTCTTTTGGAAAATTTATCACTGGAATGATTGGCTCGATAACCGAGAGTCGGTCCATGGATAAATTAAAAAAAATAGTCTTCTCTTGGTATGCAAATGGACATTTCTCAAGAGCATTGCAGAAGCTGTTTTTCGCTGATACATGTATGAGTGTTAAAGAGGTAAGCAAGATTGAAATATAAGCCAGAGGTTTACTAAATGCAAAACTTAACACAGCCGCAGGAAAAGTGAAATCTATTGCTCACTTCTACTTTGGGGCATTTTTACTAAAAAAGGACATTCCCTTGGCCTTCAAATGGGAAATCAATAAGAAACATTTAGATTTGCCAGACCAATCTTAAAAACACTAAAGGGTTTCATGATTAAATTTTCATATTAGAGATTGGTAAAAATGATGACTATTGCTCAAACGTGCCCCAAGTTGGAGGGGCATCAGATTAGGCCATAGACAACCCCACCCACACCCGCAATGCCACCACCAATTTTCTTCAATTGACGTCACTTGTCTGAGTTTTGTCAGAGTAAACCGATGAAGCAGGGCAGTCATAGAGGGATCTGATCTGTAACTCAAGAACCCAACTTCATAATTAATGTTACATGGAAGATGATGTCAAAATCAAAATGATGCAGCTCCGTCACGAAAAAATTGAAAAGTCTGTCACTAAAGTATACAAATTGTAGGTGCTTCATAAATTTACAATATAATAAGCATTCTTTTGAACATTTGGAAAGTAACTTGCCTGGGAGCTGTTGCTTCAAATTAGTTTCAAAATATTCAGTAGTGTATATTTAGCTATTGTTATCTTGAAACGTTTCAAATCAGTTCCAACACATGTAAAAAGTGGGAGGAGCTTAGCTAGAAATGGGCAGGGAATAGCTAGAAATGGGCAGGGAATAGCTAGAAATAGGCAGGTAATAGCTAGAAATGGGCAGGGAATAGCTAGAAATAGGCAGGTAATAGCTAGAAATGGGCAGGGAATAGCTAGAAATAGGCAGGTAATAGCTAGAAATGGGCAGGGAATAGCTAGAAATGGGCAGGGAATAGCTAGAAATGGGCAGAGTTTAGCTAAAAATAGGCAAAGCTTAGCTAGAAATGGACAGAGCGTAGCCAGAAATGGGCAGGGAATAGCTAGAAATGGGCAGGTAATAGCTAGAAAGAGGCAGGGAATAGCTAAGAGGCAGGGAATAGCTAGAAATAGGCAGGGAATAGCTAGATGGGCAGATAATAGCTAAAGAGGCAGGGAATAGCTAGAGATGGGCAGGGAATAGCTAGAAATTGGCAGGTAATAGCTAGAAATAGGCAGTGAATAGCTAGAAAAAGGCAGGAAATAGCTGGCAGAGAATAGCTAGAAATGGGTAGAGCTTAGCTATAAATGGGCAGGGAATAGCTATAAATGGGCAGGTAATAGCTAGAAATGGGCAGGGAATAGCTATAAATGGGCAGGGAATAGCTATAAATGGGCAGTATTTAGCTAAAAATAGGCAGACTGCAGAGCTTAGCTAGAAATGGACAGAGCTAAGCTAGAAATGGGCAGGGAATAGCTAGAAATGGGCAGGTAATAGCTAGAAATAGGCAGGTAATAGCTAGAGATGGACAGAGCTAAGCTAGAAATGGGCAGGTAATAGCTAGAAAGATGCAAGGAATCGCTAGAAATGGACAGGGAATAGCTAGAAATTGGCAGAGCTTAGCTAGAAATGGGCAGGGAATAGCTAGAAATTGGCAGAGCGTAGCTAGAAATTGGCAGAGCTTAGCTAGAAATGGGCAGGGAATAGCTAGAAATTGGCAGATAACAGCTAAAAGGAGGCAGGGAATAGCTAGAAATTGACAGGGAATAGCTAGAAATTGGCAGATAACAGCTAGAGGCAGGGAATAGCTAGAAATTGGCAGGTAATAGCTAGAAATAGGCAGTGAATAGCTAGAAATAGGCAGTGAATAGCTAGAAAAAGGCAGGAAATAGCTAAAAATAGGCAGAGAATAGCTAGAAATGGGTAGAGCTTAGCTAGAAATGGGCAGGGAATAGCTAGAAATGGGCTGGGAATAGCTAGAAATGGATCTGTCTATTAATTTGAATATTTTAGTAGGTTATGTGAAAACACTTGTAGCTACCGTCAAGTAGAATTCACCTTTCCAGAGTATCCATCTATCATCTGACATCATATGATGTCATAATCAGCTAAGCGGTGTATAGGATGATGTAATAATCATTACGTCATAAATGATTATATTTGGCCCATTTTTAACTCTTAATAGTCCGACATTGTACGAATTGTGTCGCTACTACTTTATAAACATGCTGTTGAATATTTTTTTTAACTAATTTGACTGGACGCCGTTCGTTAGGCAGCAACAGCGTCCAGTTAAATTTGTTCCAAAATATTCAATAGCTTACCTGTATAGTTTTTTTGGAAATTAATAATAGTCAGGGAGTTCAGAGATTGATTGATCCCAAACACGAGCGAGGTGTGGGTGGAGCTTAGTTAGAGATAGGCGGGGCATAGCTAAAACTGGAAAGGTCCATTAACGTGACATGGCAGTTTACCACATGATTAAATTGAATTCAATGCAACACGTGACTTACTCGACTAACCATGCTAAACCTGGCTCCACGCATGGCTGACTCAGGTTACTACTTGAGGATGAACATTGGTATTTTGGCGCTACTCTAGTAACCTGAGCAGCTCCTCTATTTGGTCCATGTTAGATGCTATACATATACCCATATAGACTATTCAGGGCTTGATATTAACATTAGTATGCTAGCCTGAGGCTAGTAGAAACTGACCAGGGCTCGTAGTGTTTGTGACCAACCAGCCAGGCTGGCTAGTAACAAATTGATACTTTAAACTTTTGATGTTCGGCCTCTGCAGTGGTCATGAAAAATGAGCCAGTCATTCTAGTGGTAAATTTTCACAAAAATGTTCTCTTGGCCTGTAAATGGAAATTTTTAACAGAGGCCATTTTTCTCCGGCTTGACCATTAAACAGTTGTGAAATCAAATCATTACTAGCCCACCCGGCTTGTCAGTCACAAACTGTACTAGTCCTGGTCAATGGAGGAATCCAGTTTATCTATCAATCATGACATCATAATCACTACGTGACTCGAAGGCTTACATTATATAAAGTCTGTCAGGACAAATTGTAAGTTTTTACTATTTAATAAACATGCTGTTGGATATTTTGAAACTAAATTGACTCGGCGCTGTTTCTGCCATAGGCAACAACACAACCCAGTCAAAATAGTTTCAAAATATTCAACAGCTTACCTGTATAGTTTTCTGGAAATTGAAATTCAGGGAGATCAGGGTTCGATTGATAGTAACACTGGTGAATTATGGGCGGAGCTTATAGACTCTTAAGTATCGGCATAACTGATCGCATTCATGGACATAGTCATACACCTGAAATTTGTATCCAACAAAAATGTAGAATATTATGCAATCAGTTGAAACATTCACACATAATATCACAGGCATCACACACACTAAGCAAAAAACAAATTCTCAAAATATTTTCTAAATTATTAATGCATTCGCCTATGAAATCATTTATCTAAAATTCAAGTCAATAATTGACTTGAAATTGAGATAATGGATTTCATAGGTGAATGCATTAATAATTTAGAAAATAAATACTTTGAAAAATACTTTGAAGATAATTGAAATGGAAGCCATTGATTGGTGCATTAGTAGGCAAACAGCTTCCAAAGAAATTAACTTCAAAATATCCATCATAATATTTATAGCCGCAAAAATTCTTTTGCATCGAGTTTGTAAGTCTAAAAGGCTGAATTATTTCCCAAACAAACCATGCATTTCCTTCTCCGAAAGTAGCTTCCGTTGTGTGCCTTTCGCATCTGTTCTTTCTAGTGGATCTGAAGACCAAAGCAATCCTCGTGCATTAGCAACATTTCGCTTCGTGCGCACCGGTGCAGCAAACTTTAACTGTTCATCTTTATTGTGCATCTCTGGCTGATTATCTAAGGCTGACTGGTGTAAAAGTTGTCCTTTACTTTTCATGTTATTAATATCTCTATTTAATTTCTTATTTTCACGTATATTAGAATCCTTTCTTCTTTGATCGGCAGGTCTCTGTTTTTTATCAATAATCCATTTATTGCTATTCCCGTCGATTTCTACTGCGTTATCTTTTTTGTCAGAATCCTCATAGTAGTCATCAAAGTCCATAGTCATCTTGAATGGAACCTTACCACGTGATGCACCATGGGATACCTCTCTCTCCATCTTACCATAGCAGCCAGAGTCTTTTTGCCACGATATTATCCACTGAAGGTATTCTAAGTTCAGGAATTCCACATAGCCGATACTGGGACATATAAACTCTGAAAAATGCAATAGAGAAACAGTCAATGGAGAGAATCATTCCGTCATTCCAGTATCTGTCACATCGTCATAATTAAATACGTCAGATGTTAGCAGACGTCACAATCAAAACTGGAAAGTGCGGTCGATGGCATGCCATTGCAAATCCCCACACTTTCACCAACTTTGACATTCTGCACCATGACCACCCCACCCCACCCCGGGGGGCAGAGCCTAATATAAACATCACCTCACACTTGAAAATTACATGAGTAACTATCATAGAGTTTCGGCCTCCATCCCCCCCACCCCTCAACCCACATACCCCCCCTCCCGAGCTGCATCCTAGTTTCAAAACCCCTGGGGCCGGCATCTAATGAAACTATAAAACGTTGTTTGAGTCAGGGCCCCGCAATCACTGGAAATAACTTTCTCTATGGAATAGGTAGCAAGTTTATTCAAAGTATTCATATTATTAAAAATAACAAATAAAAAAAATACAAGAATAAAATTAAAAAAAAAAAGAGGAAATTAAAACATTAAAACTCCCCATTTTCACCCAAAACCTTGGACCTATAAAGATGAATCTTCCAAAAGGCATGTCTACCCATCATAAAGAAGCTACTGGATGTTTCATTAAATTAAATTAAACGATTTCATATGATATTCCGTTACGAGAATATTGACAAAATTCTTGAGTTTTTACATTATAAAGCTCATTTTCACCCATAATCCTGGACCTATAAAGGTGAATCCTTCAAAAGGTAGATCTGCGTATAATACATGAGAAATATAACAAGTTTCATTAAGTTATTTTAAGCGATTCTGTATGATATGGCGTTTACTAGAAAATTAACAAAAATCATAAGTTTTTGCATTAAAAATCCAATTTTCACCCAAAATATTGGACCTATAAAGGTGAAATCCTCAAACGGCCCATCTATGTATCATAACAGAGGCATACACCAAGTTTCATTAAAATATCTGAAGCAGTTCTGTATGATGTGCTGTTTATGAAGAAATTGGCAAAAATCATGAGTTTTTACATCAAAAAGCTCATTTTCACCCAATTTAGATTTCCAAGATTCTTTGTGTAGTGGTATCCCTTTCGCTACTCGTTTCACAGCCATCTCATTTGGTGGCAGCTTTCCAGCATCTAGGGCAAACTTTCCAACTGGGTATCATGATCTCATTAGACATTTTATGCATATCATCGGCTTGTTCACTATTAATAGATCATAACTTTCTTTTTACTGGCTTAACATGGGTTTTAAATGGATCAAAATAGTTCTTCTGAGGGTCTTCAAACATAACTAGGTAGGTTTTCTCATGATGGAAACATATTGTATGACTTGCAGTTAAAGAAGCTAAAGTAGTCCTTCGCTGTAGCAATTGTAGTTCAGTTGGTGAGTATTTCTCTAGTGACATCAGATCTGTGTTTCGAGAATAGGTGAGTTTATGGCAGTCATCCTGCAGATTGAGCATGGTACCCACAGACCAGGAAGATAACCCTGCAATCTTCACTTAGTTCACTATTGGTACGCTGTTTTATGGTAGAGAATATAAAGCACCTTGAAAATAAAAGTTCTGTTCTCAGATTTTACCATGTGGGTCTGTGAATCATAATGTCATCTGAAATATTACACTATGTGCAAAGTCTACATTATGTTATGTTTTGTAACCTATCACAAATGCCCACATTTCCCGGCATTGGCCTTTTGGCCTGACTCTAGAGGGAAAATATAAGTGTCATCTCATAGTCCGTAATCATATCAGTAACTCACATTTAACACATTCGGTTGAATTCCATCCAACGGTTTAGGAGGTAATTGAGTGACTGACAGTTTTTAGGATATTTGACCCTTTGACGTCGCTCCCTTGACCCTCATGGCATGACACCAAAGATAGATGCTGCGTTGCAGAGCGCAACCATACATGGGTAGCCCACCTACCAAATTTTGTTGAATTCCACCCAATGGTTTCAGAGGAGATAGCATGACAGATGGACGGATGGATAGACAGAGAGGAGATTACAATATCCAACACATTTTTTTTAATAACAATACTATTTGTTCACATTGCTGTGACTGACACTTTCAGACAGGAAAAATTAACTGATATACATACATAACTTACATGTAATATCATAAAAATATACACGCAATTAACGATATTGCCATTCGGGAAGTGGGATGCCGATATATACACCTGTGCAAAAGTTAAGCACCACCCTATTTTTACGCACATGCGAGGGTATATTCATGTGCTATGAAGAAAGCAATAGCATAAACATTTATGTACCCATCCATCTTAGTGCAAGAGGTAATAATGCAACTAGAGGAATGCTGATTATGATGGTGGGGAAAACACTGTATGTTTTTGTTTGAACTTGAAAACGAGGCCTGAATATGGTTACGTTGACACAACTGACAAGTATTGCCCTACAGTTGACACACGTGGCTAGATTGTCATTAATGGTGTCTGAAAACGAAGTTTAACATCTGTGCACGAGTTTGAGACTGTCATTATTAATACCGGGTATATCCACCTTGTGCCTGGATGACGGCCTGGACACGACGTCTCATGCTGGTCACCAACCGACTGATACGCCATTGTAGTATTCGTTGCCATTCAAGATGGAGTGCGTCTGTTAATTCCTGTAGGTTCTGCACATGAGGATCCCTCCTTCTCACCATGTTTCCCAGAATGTCCCAGATATGCTGAATAGGATTCATGTCAGGGCTCCTTGCTGGCCATGGTAGGGTTTCGATGGCATTCTGGCGGAGGTATTCATGCACAGCTCTAGCACGATGTGGTCGGGCGTTGTCATCCATGAATATAGGGTGGGTTCCAGGTGCATGATTTACAAAATGAGGGACCACAACTCTATCCAGTATGGAATCTTGATATCTTTGTCCATTTAGTGTTCCAGGTACAGTCAACAGATCCAGCTTACAATCAAATGAGATGCACCCCCATATCATAACGGAACCTCCACCAAATGGAACTTCTTCCATGATGTTACGTTGGTCGTACCCCGTGCGTCTGGACCTCCATACACGAGTTCGACCATCTGTGGCATGAAGCAGGAACCGACTTTCATCGGACCAGTGTACCCGTCTCCGGATCTCATGTTCCAGTGTCTTCTTTCGTTGCACCACCTCAGACGCTCCTCTTTGTGGTGTGCAGTGAGGAGAGGACGTCTGACAGGTCTCCTAGCTTTCATGCCAGCAGCATACAGTCTCCTTTTGACGGTAGACATTGACACTATTGCGCGTTTCCCATTGCTGGCTGAGCACTCTGCTGTTGGTGAATGGGGATCTCCTAACAAGGCGTACTAGGGCTCATCTTCACGGGCAGTAGTCTTCTTCGGTCTTCCAGATCTAGGCCTGTCCTTCACCTCGTTAGTTTGCCCATGTTTTGCAATCAAACGACTGATTACAGTATGGTTAATGTTCAGCTGTCTGCCAATCTCTCTGCATGACATACCAGTGGTATGCATGCCTATGATTTGCCATTTCACACGATCACTTAACCTTCGTCTTGCCATAGCGGTTCACAATCAAGAGCTAATTCTCTCTGTACAAATAAACCACGGTCATGAACACAAAATTCCTAATCTTGTCGCCTAAATCTGTATGTAATGTTCTACACCTCAAACTGGACTTTTACATAACTGAACACGTGTGCTGTTTCCCGCCACGCACGGACATCAAGCGGCGTGAAGTCATGCATGCATGTGCATTTCGTACTTGAAATTATGTCAGCTAACGCGGGGACAAAAAGTATGGCAGCCTAGTTGTACCATCATGTTTCTACGTTCTATTGTTTTTGCTGGTGCTTAACTTTTGCACAGGTGTATATTTGAGCGCTTTCGCATCTCAAATGGCTTTATTACTGATGGTAATTTGAAGAGTAAGTTTTCTCGGAAATTGTAAACCTTATTGTTATTTCGCGACCAGAGGTAAACGAAATGGATTTATATATTATTGGTTCTGCTGCTCTCTTACCACAATCTATAACTTTCTCGGTTAAATTAGTCATTGAGTAACTGAAAACTTAGAAGTAACAGCACATTTACTAATAATCATTGATGATTGGAACTTACTAATAATTCCTTAGAAAACAAATATTTCACTATTGCCCTGGTTACAAACATTCTATCACCATTTACTGTGTGGCCAGTATCCTCTGATCAAAGATATAGAGAACCGGGGCCTTGAAATAAACTTGCACTATCATGGAAGTGTTCCCAAAATCAAAAACAGTTATCACATTTGAACCTGAAATTCCAGAATTTCACGTTTAGTCATTATAAAGGTAAGATGTTGAATATTTTGAATCCAATGTGAAGCTGGTGCTGCCTTAGCCAGCTTCCAGTCAAATTAGTTTCAAAATATTCAATAGAATTTTTAAACATTCGTAACAAATTTATTATTTGCTCTTGTCGATTGAAAAGGTTAATCCTGTAACTAGTAGTCATACTCCCTTGTTGGACTATATATGCCCACCATTTATTATATTATTCATTTCATTTCTGCGCTAAAATCTGAGGGCGGTGTATGACCATAACAGCCATTGTCGGGTCAAGGTGCTTACCAGTAAATCCCTATGACCTTGCGCCGTACGTGTATATTGTTAACCATCTAACATTTGAGTCAGACCAAAACTGCTGCAGTTGTCTAGGAAAATGTCAAATTTTCGACTGAAGTAAAATTATTTTTGAAAATGTATCACTGGAATAACTAGCTCTTAATCTGCATATGGCCATTGTCTATGAAAAAATTGAAATTTTCATGAAAAAATGTGGTTGTTAAAGTCTTAATATAAGTGATAATAACAACGTAATCAGAATGGTAAACCGATGTAGTAGGTGTTTTAGCCTGATGCTTGGTTGCTATGCGAGACCAAAAGTCTAAATGATCTGGACTGGTTTTTCGGCCCCTTTTATACCATTCTTGGGTTAGCCTGTGGATTGGGCAGATCTTGACCATATATGGGCAGAAATTTGTAGTTTACAGGTTTCCATGCCTGAGATTTTTACCGGTTCTTGGCAGTTTTTGTTTTTACCGGTTCAGCTTCTTGGCTGTTTGGTCAAGATTTTTACTGGTTGACCTAGTTTTTGCCAGTTGGGGTCAAGTTTACTGGTTGTGAATTTTTACCGGTTGTATGTTTTTTTGCCGGGTCTGCCATTTTTGGTGGTACAAAAAATATTTTTGTCGGGTGTGGTCATTTTTGCCGATTGTCATTTTTTAAACTGGTTTTGCCAAATTTATTGCTTTGGAAAAAACTTTTTGGCGGTTGAAGTTTTTTGCCGGTTGGAGGTCATTTTGGTGACAAGTTTATAGGTGTTTCTTCTGGTCAAGAAGTTATGGGGCATTGCTCCTTTAGTGGAGTGTTCTGGGCTGTGTGGTGGGTAATGCTCACTGGTAGTCATCACTCGTTTTGGTTGATTCAGACTTCATGGCGTTTTGTTCCTTGAGTGGAACTCATCAGAGGCGTAGTTTTGTCAACTGGGAGTGGACATTTTTGGGCTCCACTTTTTTCTGAAATGGCATCTACTTTGTGGATGTTTGATATCTGAATAGAAGTTATGTTAGTTGTCCTCTATTGGTCTTGGGAGGTCTGGGAGATCCTAAGATAAATATCAAGTTTCCGCAGAATCAATGTATAATTATGTATTATGTATAATTTATATTTCAAACGATGTATGAAAAAATAAATGAAAAATAAATAAGATAACACAACAACCTGGTGAGTATCTGTCTTTGTTGTTATTTCATATAATTAGAGGGAGATGTAGCTTTTGCGCTTGTGTCCATATGGGGTTGCCATTTTTTGAATGCATCTTTAAAAGATGCTTAGTGATGACAATGGGTATGATGTCATTGAGGAGACAAAAGGAATGCCATTGGATACACCAGCTCCACACAATGGAGCCCATAGGCATCAATCTAGCGGGATAGGGAACACCCTTCACCTGGACCAACACGCCCACCATAGGTGGACACGGCCAGTACAATGTTATTAAACAAAGTCTTAATATAATTCTTAGAATTTGCCTATTTCTAACTTATTGTTCCTATTTTTTTCAGGTGAGCGGACAATAGACCCAAAAAAAATCTGACACTTTCTCCTGCTAAGTAGGCTGATGGATTTACTAACATGGATCTCATAGAGAAAGATTTGGTGATCTGTGTAAAATAAGACTGCTGGGATATTGCAATTGCCTCCATTCATCTGTCATCTATCCATCTCCAAATGATTTTGGTAGAATTCAATCAAAATTGTTAATGTAAATTTCTGATATGATTATGGATTCGGAGACACCGTATAGACTAGGCTCCATCGCAATGAATCACCCAAGAATGACGCACAGCAAATATGATTCGATGGCAGTGAAATATACAACATAAATCCACACGCGAGCAAGATAAGATTAACCCTTTTCCTGATGAATTCCCCAGATCTCATTTTAATGATACCATAAAGGAATCCACATCCCCCCTCCCCACAGACCCCGACTTGCGGGTTGGTCTGTAGTTTTATCAACCACTATAAAACATCCTTACCCTTCAATCACTACCTGCTAAATCAACTAATCTGCATTTAGCCACCAGAATAAGATTTTTATGCTTGCTTATATTCCTCCATATGCCTATTCCATATTAATATATACCCTCAACCAGGCTACTGGTAGGGTACATTCCCAGTATATAGCCTGATAAAGACTGGCACCAGTCTGTACTCACTCCCTGGTGACGCCTGTCACTAAGCGTGCCCGCGCATGTGCATTGGAGCCCAAATAGGAAACAGATTCACTTTTCTAAATTTAAGTGCCAAATATTACAAGCAGATTCTCAAATAATTCCCACGCGGGGTGGTTGAGGCCGGGTCGTAGTGATTGAATGGTAAGTATGTTTTATAGTGGTTAATAAAACTACAGACCAACCCACAAGGGGGGGGGGGGGGTGTCTGTGGGGGGGGGTTGTTATTACACCACAAAACATCCATTACCGTTCAATCACTACTTGCTAAACCCGTAGATTTGGTCAGTGCCCCACTTAAACCATTGGTGGGCGGAGATTTGAGAATCTATAAACAAGGATAAAAATTAAACAAATCATATCCAAATGTTAATAACATAACATACAAGTGCACCTTAATCAATCACACCATGATTATCAAATAAGGAAAACTTTAAACTTAAAGAAATAAATAAAAACCAAAGAAAACTCTCACCATTTCTCAGACACGCACAGTCTTAACGAAAATGGCGGGATGTGCTTGATAAATGGTCTTCGGCTTTTTTAGTCAGAATTGTGATATTACGAAAAAAGGAGGCCGCTGCACTCTGATCCTTTAAATAAGATGAAGTAAGAGTGGACTCAGATTTCCAGACTGTGACCTGTATGACTTCGTCTAAAGAAGAGTCAGCGAAAAGAGCAAAGGAGGTAGCCATTCCCCTAACATCGTGAGCTTTTATATGAGAAAGATTAACTTGTTCAGAAGGAATCTCGTAACAAAGATTGGTCTCACAAATCCATCTGGCAATTGTAGCCTTTGAGACTGGTCTGGCTACCTCCTCCGCATACGGAACCCATAAATGGGATGGATCAGACCTTTTAAAATCGGTTCGTTGCTTGTAAACCTTTAATGCCCTGACAGGACACCAATATTTGTCAGATGGCGAAAAAGAGGATAACGATTTTAAAATGATCAGTTTAGCAGGGAAGCGGTTAGTCTTTGATAAAAAATCCCTTCTGGGATATAAGACTAAACCATCTCCAGATATGATAAATCTGTCCTTTTCGGGGGAAAGAGCATGAATTTCTGAACGTCTTCTAGCAGAAGCAGAAGCAACAAGAAGAAAAGCCTTAAGAGTTAAAAGTTTAATACTAATAGAACCAAAAGGTTCAAAATGGCGGCCTGCCAAAACCTGAAGACCCAAGGCCAAATTCCAGGAAGGCAAAGGCTTAGCTACTGGAGGACGAATATTACCCAATCCTCTGATAAAACCATTAAGAATCTTCATATCCTTAACGTTGGCATTCAAAAGACAGGGAACAGAAGATGCCAAAGAAAATCTATAACCCCTGACTGTGTTAGCAGATAACTGTAAAGAATCAAAGAGATAGGATAAAAATCTAACACCTGGGGAATAGAAACAGAATCGGGCATGAGATCATGTTCTGAACACCATTCTCCCAAAATTTTAAGTCAACCCTTGTAAACATGACGGGTCGACTCCCTCCTGGCAGGATCAATACTCTCCTGAGAACTTGAAGACACTTTGACCTCAGGGACTTGATGCTTGAAATCCTCCAAACACACAGGCTGAAGATTTCTGGGTTTGGTTGAAGACACGTTCCCCTTATTTGAGAAAGAAGATCTGGGGAGAATGGAAGAAGACGATGGAAGTCTACCCTGGTAGAGCGAGAAGATCCACAAACCAGATCCACTTTGGCCAAAAGAGAGCTATCAGAAGAATTTCGCAGAACTGGTCCCTGACCTTCTTTAAAACCAAAGGAATCAGGATCATTGGAGGGAACTCATAAGCGAACATTCCTGTCCAGGACTGAGACAGGGCGTCCACCGCCAATGCCTGACTGTCCGGAAAAGGAGACATGAAAGAGGAGATCTGGCATTTAGACAAGTTGCGAACAGATCTACGCGGGGACGATCCATGAGATTGCAAATCTCTCTGGCAACCGACCTCTTTAACTGCCACTCTGTGTGGGCGAATTTGCTGGGACGAGACAGCTGTCCGCAAGAAAATTCAGACTGCGTGAGACATGAGAGGACACTAGAAAAATCTGATTCTTGCGGCACCACAAGAGGAGGTTCCAAACCTCCATACAAAGAAGAGAGGATCTTGTTCCCCTCTGTCTGTTGATGTAAGAAACTACCGTCGAATTGTCCAATCGGATCAAGATTTTGAAGCCCTTTAATCGACCCAACCATGCTAGGAGAGCCTTCTTGACAGCCCACAATTCCAAGATATTGATGTTAGCTGTCGACTCCTCCAGAGACCAAAGACCGACACAGAATCCCAGACCGCTCCCCATCCCTCCTGGGAAGCGTCTGTAAAGATAATCACCTGAGGGGAGGACTTGACAAGAGGGACACCCCTCAGAAGCAGAGAACGATCTTTCCAAAATTCTAGATGAGGAATTAAGTGATCTCTTATGGGAATCTGAAGATAAATGGAGTGGATTGACTGCTTCCATAGGGATATCAAGTACATCTGAAAGGGTCTTCTCATCAGCGCCGCCCAAGGAATGACATTCTTGACGCTGACCATTAAGCCTATCACTCTCTGGAAGAATCTTGCTCTGACCGAGGGAACAGTTGACAGAATGTCCATTGCTAATAAAATGGCCTCTACTCTTGGATCTGATGGAAAGACTAAGCCCTGAGCCAGATCGAAAGAAATGCCTAGGTGCGTGAAGACTTGAGAGGGAACTAGACTTGATTTCTTGAGATTCAAGATCCAACCTAGGCTGCATGTAAGACTGCAGACCTCTGGAATGACTTTTGACAGAATTGAGGAAGATTTTGCTTTTATTAACCAATTGTCTACATAAACATGAAGATGGATAGAACCACGGTGCAGGATTCCTGCCACGGCTGAAACTAGATGAGTGAAGAGGAAGAGGGCCGTGGTCAGGCCGAAGGGCATGGCTCGGAACTGCCATACCCGATCCTTGTAGGTGAACTTCATGAACATCCGGAATGATGGGTGAATAAGCACATGGAAGTAAGCGTCCTTGAGATCTATGAAGGAAGTCCACATGCCTGGATCTAGACTGGCGATAATCTGGGAGATGGTCTCCATTTTGAAATTTGGGGTTAAAATACCGAGGTTCAACTTTTTTAGATTGATGATAGGATGCCAACCTCCTGTTCGCTTGGGAACTACATGTAAGAAAATGGTTGAGTAGTAGCCTGGGTCTACACTCCAAAGAGGCACCTTTTCTATGGCCTCCTTGCCAATCATGGACTCCAACTCCTCCCCTAGGGCCGCCAACTTCTCCAGGATGGAAGGAACTGGAGTCCACTTGGGGATAAGAGAAAGAGGATGATGATGAAGGATCCAAGAAGGTGCATACGCCCAGCGAATCTGACTTACTAGCCAGGAGTCCTGAACGAGGGAATGCCAAATCTCCCAGAACAGAGACAGGCGCCCTCCAACTGGCAAGCTGGGCAGAAGGCACTGAAGCGACGGATCCGAAGGCACAAGAAGAGGAAGGGAAGAGATTGAAAGAGGAGAAAGGGCTGGACCTACCCGGGCAGTGGCCACACCCTCAAACTCTCTTAGATTGAAAACCTCTGAAAGACGACTGACCTCTAGACCTTGAACTAGGTCTGTAAAAATAAGTTCAGGAGTCCTGAACGAGGGAATGCCAAGTCTCCCAGAACAGAGACAGGCGCCCTCCAACTGGCAAGCTGGGCAGAAGGCACTGAAGCGACGGATCCGAAGGCACAAGAAGAGGAAGGGAAGAGATTGAAAGAGGAGAAAGGGCTGGACCTACTCGGGCAGTGGCCACAGCCTCAAACTCCCTTAGATTGAAAACCTCTGAAAGACGACTGACCTCTAGACCTTGAACTAGGTCTGTAAAAATAAGCTTGGCCCCCCCCCCCCCCCTTTCTCCTCTTTCAAGAATCTTGCTCTGACCGAGGGAACAGTTGACAGAATGTCCAATGCTAATAAAATGGCCTCTACTCTTGGATCTGATGGAAAGACTAAGCCCTGAGCCAGATCGAAAGAAATGCCTAGGTGCGTGAAGACTTGAGAGGGAACTAGACCTCATTTCTTGAGATTTAAGATCCAACCTAGGCTGCATGAGTAGTATAGCCGGGATTCAACGGATACCACGTCCCCGAATAACGGGGGTAATCGAGAAATTCGCCTCCCAGGCCCTTAACAATTGAGGGCCGCATTTTTTAGGTGTTTTTTAGGACCAGGTAGCGCGGGCCCCTAAAAAACTGCCGCACCTAGGGGCCCCCCTTCACTATGCCAGCACGTAGTGCGACGCCACACCCCCATAATGAAAGCACCCGGGAGGCGAATTTCCCGATTACCCCCGTTATTCCGGGACGTTGTATCCGTTTAATCCCGGCTATACTACTTAGCACATGGTCGTAACGTCCATTTAGAGACTAGCACACTCAGCGGTATACGAGCTGATCAAGCACGCATTACATGGTCTTATCAGCGCCACTGCTGTAGACGCCAGCACGAGCAATACGATGAGAAGCATGGCTATATATGAAGAGTTAAACTGAACAGAGTGAACGCCTCGAGAAATATCTGTGCCAGATCGAGCCCTGCTCCATCCGGATCGATAGTGATCTTCATCCCCTCAGGGGCAGGGGCTAGCTGCTTCACTTTGCCGCCGGCTAAGAAACGTAGCTCTAGGACTATATGAGTCATTTGCGGGCTAGTGAGTCCGACTCGATGAAGCAGTTTAACAGCACCCTTGGCTTTGGTGACATGTGACACACCATCTACCCGTAGGGTGCCCTCCTGGACAGCTTCTTCTGGTCCATCGAATGGACGACGCAGCAGGAGCTTTCCACCTGTAACCCCGATCCGGTGACCCACCCTCGTCAGGGAGACACCTTCACCTATGTAGGTGAGGAAGGATGATCCCCGATTGTAGAGCTTTCGAACTTTCCCATCCCTTTTCACAACAGTGGAGAGGGTAGTAACCTCTATGTCAATGAGTGCGGGAGGCCTATATAGGGGCAACCATGGTTGCCAGTTACCCCCAGGTCCGGCGCGGTACCACACTTCTTTCTTCTCGAACATGAACTGCAGGTTTTTTGCCAGGGTCAATAGCAGGCCATCACGGACCAACGGCGGGGCACCGCTCGAATAGGGTTTGACCAGGTGAAAGCTGATGTCGCTATTTAGGGTGTTGAGGTCTACCACATCTGTATCCGAGAGCTCAATCAATGGCTCGAGGACGTACTTCCTCTTCGGGAAATCGTACCGAAACACGATCTTGTGGCCATCTATGTCACGACCCAGACGCCCTTTCGACACATCCTTGAGGTCTGTGAGCATCTCCACCCCATCACCCCCAATGGGGTGGAGGGAGAATGCCTTTCAGCTTGCTTCGTACTGTAGGGCGAAGGACTTGCCATCACTCTCTTCTACCTTGGCAGCATCAACTGCGTACACATCTGCGAGGTCAGCAAGACCAGTCGAGTGAGCAAATATGGGTTCCATAGCACGCTATAAAGGGGTTTAAACGAGACATATAACCATGCCGATGGTCCGACTGCTGCTCTCCAGTGGTGAGAACATAATCTCACCCTCTCTAGAGGGGAGACAGGGGGTACAGTACCGTATAGAATGGGTCCTCTTCGAGGTGCCCCAGCGGGGCACAACATACATACACGCCGATGTGCTGCATCAACCTCCGGGCCGTGCACACAGCAGCTCACTGGTAGAAGTCGGCCGGGATGTGATAGAGTATCTCCCAGGTGCCAACAGCAACCTATGGAAAGCTATCAGTCCTAGCCTGTTCACACCTGTAAATCACCTGTTTGACAAGCCCTCCATTAACATATACGCCAGCACGGATGGGGTATCGGACGCCCATTTAGAGTTTACACTCTTATTACTCATTGACCTGACGACAACATGATATCATACCAGCAATATCTGTCCTTTGCCGAGATGCTGAAGAAAGAGGGTTGCCCCTTCATGACCACTGCACAAAACGAACAGATGCTCGCACAGCAACAGATCTGTCAACAAGAAGGAGAGCGCCTACAGCGGGAGAACTGGTATCAACAGAACATGCGCGGGGCAAGGAGGCACGGGGGGAATTTCCGATACTGGCAGGCCCTCCTGGAGGAGAGTAAGCGGGATGCAGGAGTCTTGACAGACGACGATCGGCCAGATGTCTACGATGATGAGCCAGGTGTCTTCACGGACGAGGATGAGCCAGAGGTCATACAGTGGGAAGAGGAGATGGCGCGGAAGTATAAGATCAAGAAAGCCATCCAGTGGCGGACCTACTATCTTGGTGATAAGGTGAAGTTCCAGATGTCACGTCTCAGAACGCTACTGGCACCCGACATAGTGCTGGATGACCACGTTCTAAGAGCCATCTGTCTCAAGACCGAAAAGCTGGCAGGGTTTGCCAGACTCTCCAAAATGAACCCTTCTATGACTCATAAGCAGATTCTGCAGGTGATGCCGGTTTAAGCCTCCAGATATACTATGGCAAAATCAGAGTGGCGGAAGCAACCAGAACTATACCCCTCCCTGACTGCTGACGAGGGCGGTACCATCCACGGCTGGCGACTCCAGCAGATAGATACCATCAGGCAGAATCTCGTCCATGAGGCAGAAAAGTACGGCAGAACGCGCAGTCGATATAAGACAGCCTACAACGTCCTCGCGCATACAACCACTGCTGCAGGCGTGATTGGAGCCAGTGCTGGTGTGGCAGCTGTGGCCACTCTCGCTACAGGGGTGGGTGCCCTCATCGCCATCCCTCTGGGTGGCGTGACACTAGCCACCACTGTCTTGGCTACGGGCTTGGGGGTGTGGCAGCGGCAGATCACAAGGAGGTTGGAGAAGCATGCTAAGTATGTGACACTAGCACAGAGTATGCTACGGACTATCGACGAGTCTGTCAGCAAAGCTCTCGAGGATGGCCAGGTCACCGATGAGGAGTACCGCCATATAGTGAAGGTCCAAGCCCTGTACCGCACTGAGAAACCTAAAGTGCGACAGCAATACCTCAGCGGGCGGGTTGATAT
>CM067373.1:131432880-131473235 GCA_034401795.1 Chaetoderma sp. LZ-2023a | reverse complement strand
TATCTTAGTAATAATCATAATAATAATAATAAGAATAAGAACAATAATAAGAATAAAAAAATAAGAAGTATAGTCAAGAAGAATAATTTGATTATAAAAAAAATAAAGAATTAAAATAATAATAATAATAATATTCAGAATAATAATAATAATAATAATAATAATAATAATAATAATATTTCTGAATGATTTGATTTAAGAAAAAATAAATAAATAATTAATAATAATATAAATAATAATAATAATAAGAAGAAGAAGAAGAAGAAGAAGAAGAAGAAGAGGAAAAAGAAAAAGAAGATGTATATTAAATAAGAATAATGTGATATATATATATATATATATATATATATATATATATATATATATATATATATATATTATAAGAATTATTATAAGAATAATAATAATAATAATAATAATAATTCTTAAAAATTTTAATTTAAAAAACAAAAATAAGAAGAAGAAATACGCAAAATAAAAATAAAATAATAATAAGAATAAGAGTAATAATAACATTATAGAATAATAAGAATAATAAGAATAAGACTAATAATTGTGACTAATTTGATTTAAAAAATTTTTCCTAAAATAAGTATTAATAACAATAAAAATAAGAAGAAGAAGAAGAAGAAGAACAAGAACAAGAAGAGATGGTATACTGGTAAGCAGAAACTTTTCTCGAATTGGTGTCAGATATCTTTGTTGAATGATATCTTTGCTTGCTGTTGTAGACAGCTTTGTTTCCTTCTGTCTGTTAATACAGGAATCCAGTATGCCAGTCAAGTATATGATGTCATAATCAATTACGTCACATGTGGGTTGGTGTCACAATCACAGTGGACTTAAAATGAAAGCCATGTCTCAGTTGGTCATATACCCTTAATAATCCACAAAGTTGTAAAAACTGTATGTATTACTATTTAATAACCGGTCACTTTAAACTAATCTGCCTTGCCATTCTTGGTGCCACAGCACACAGTTAATTAGTTTCAAAATAGACAACAGCTCACCTGTATAAATTTCAGGAAATTGAGATTCCGGGAGTTCACGGTTCGATTGATCACAACACGAATAACGCATGGGCGAAGCTTAGCTAGAGATGTATGTGGCATAGCTAAAACTTGATCATCCATTATCATGTAGAGATGTGGCCAGCAAACTCGTAATATAGCATGTATGCTTGTATTACATTGGGATGAACTATTGATTTAATAATACGATGGATGATGCTAGTCCGAGTTTGCAGATTGTTCCCTATAAAATGTTCTGTATGCCAGGTGTTGTGCGAGTTTCAAGACTCTGCCCTATAAAGGTTATGTGTGCTATGTGTTGTGCGAGTTTCCTGACTCTGCCCTATAGAGGTTGTGTGTGTGTCAGGTGTTGTGCGAGTTTTCTGATTGTGCCCTATAAAGGTTATGTGTGCCAGGTGTAGTCCGAGTTTTCTGATACTGTACTCTGAAGGTTCTGTGTGCCATGTGTAGTCCGAACTTTCTGATTCTGCACTATGAAAGTCCTGTGTGTCAGGTGTGTGACGACGGCTGCTATCATATGATCGTAAGATCATACATAGCAATCACATTTCTATACAATCACGTTAGCTTATGCCACCCGCAACATATTTGAACTCCAAATCCGCTACAATATAGGTAGACAGATTGTTATTCAGTCTTGCATGCTTTCTGGTTGATTTAATGAAATAAATTACTTCATGTCAATTATAAAGGCGTAGGGGATATTCGTAATTGAGATTTACATTTATACAAAATTTATATCAGTTAGAATTAAGATAATTAATTGTATTTGTTATTATGATTAGGTTATAATCAATGTAGATTTCATTATTTATAAAATGTATGGAATCTCTATGAATTATTTGAGCAGTTATGTAGGAGTTACAAATCAACATGTTGTTGTATATCCGCGTGATCCAGACGGGTCACAATACATTGTGTTCATGTGTTAAAATCGTCGCCTCGACAAGCATTCAGTGGTTGGCCTTCGTGAGAGTCAGTTGCGCCTTAGCGAAGTTGTGATGTAGGCAGCCATCATCTCACGTGTATATATTTCTACGCCAGCCATATACACCGGCGTGGCCGAGAAAATGTTTCCATTGTGAAGTTCAAATATAAAAATGAGTCTATCAGCAGTCCTCATACAGATTCATAAATAGATATGGGCGCCATCTCAGTTTAGGGCCCATTAACAGTTAATTCACGTTTGTCCAGTGAATATACGTTTTGATTTGTAGGCACAATATGAACTTTCATCCAAGAATCTCTGCATGACTTTGGGTTATTAATATCAGCTATAGGCAGGTCTCCAGCTCCTGGTAATATCATGTGTAGCCAGGTTTCCAGCTCCTGGTAATATCAGCTATAGCCAGGTCTCCAGCTCCTGGTATTGTCATCTGCAGCCAGGTCTCCAGCTCCTGGTAATATCATTCGTAATCAGGTCTCCAGCTCCTGGTAGTATCATCCATGACCAGATTGCCAGCTTCTAATAATATCGTGCATAACCAGGTCTCCAGCTCCTGGTCATCATTGACTATCACCAGATAACCAGCTCCTGGTTAACGTGGTTGTGGGTCAGATAACCAGCTCCTGGCCATTCGCTAATCCATCACATCTTTAGCTTCTGGCGGCTCGTGGCCAGGCCTATTCAGCATTTCAGATCCACCTACATTATAAGATAAATTCGTTTATATTTTTGTGTTACGCGTTCCTCTGGGTGCACCCACATCTTTCCATCGTCTTCGATACGATATCAGAATTGGTATTGTGATCATTCGTCCGCAGGACCCTTCGTCTTCAAGCAACAAAGAAATGGCTGTTTCCATTGAGCATTTACAACAGATATACTACATTCAGGTCGTATATTGTTGATTTATTATATGAAAATGTTATATTAATTGTTGTCATAACTATTAACACATTAATTAGATTAATAGTTTCAAGGTTAAATTCTGAACCAAGAACCGTTAAGTCTTAATTTTATCGACATGCTGCCATAAACTCTGGGGATTATCCGATGGTCAATATACATCCCAGGTTGTAAATGATTCAGTAGTCGATAGTGGTCTTATGGATCAGATCGAATGGGGATCAGTTTCAACTTGGATAGTGGATGTACCCGGATCTCATCTTACATTAATTTTGAGCATTTATGATTTCTGAAGTGAACTAAATCGTCTGTGATATTCTTTGAGGATTGATATAAATGACATTGGATCGAAAAATCGATATCAAAACTCAAAGAAAGAGCAGGGATTGGATCAACCAGGATCAATCCGTTGTATCGATAATGGTCGTTTCGATCTAGATATGACTTCAAGGATTAGAGTTCTTGGTTTGGGTCAAATTGGTTTATGAATATTAAAGGAAAGACATTGAGGGTTTCAGTAGTTATAATTTTGAAATCCTGCTTCAACAGAATCATTTTTATATTCATATAATATATCAATTGTAACAATCATGTCAACTGTACAATGCTGCTATAATTTTACAACAGATCAGAAACTAGGCAAGAATGAATGAATAATATTTTTCAAATCTGTCTTTGTTTATTTCCTCTTAATTACCACCATATTGTGAATCAATAGGTTAAAGTTCAAATGCTAATGCAGATTACTCTTCCATATGTCAAGCCAAGATAAGGAAGTGTTGGGATTCACCTCAAATCGGTCCCATAAGCTTTCCTTCGAATAAAAGTGTTAACCATTGATAATGGAAATCATGTAGATACCCCTAGACTTCTATTCTATCGTTTTCATTTTGGGTTAAGCATTTTGGCAAATTAAAATATCCGGTAATCATTTGATTAATGACGTCATAATCATTACTGAGGTTTTGTCTTTTGGATAAAAACGCATGGGTGTTTCACATCGTATAGTAATCTAATCCACGCCAACGTCAGCTAATTCCCTTACAGGTGTAGTTCGAGTTATACTTACATCTGGTCTGAGTTTCCTCCTCTCCGCACACACCACCCACACTCTTTTGGACACTTTCCTATAACTATGCTATGGTAACTAGCTTTTGTGGCCAGCTGATGGTAATTTGTGTAATTCTGTGTCATTATGAGAATATACTTTAGCTAACCACCATCAATTGTGACAAAAACATATGTCCATTTTCATAACCGTATGAAGAGTTGGTAGTAAGTGGGGGGCCTTTCCCCCCTCCCCGCCCCCCCCCCCCACCCCGGTTTTTATCTCTCTCATAGTGAATCCACATAGCCACGTCAATATTTCATCCCCTCGGTACAAGTACGTTACTACACCCATGCTTTTAATCAAACAATCATATTAATTACATATTATACCTCTGTCATGAAGCTGAAGAAGTCCGCCAAATGTAAGAATTGTATGTCTTTGCTGGATTTAATATTTAATCAACATTATGTTGAATATTGTGAAACTAATTCGAATGGACACTGTTGCTGCCATAGCCAGCAATATTTGAACAGTAACAGCCCGTCAATTCTTACAAAAATTCAACAGATATATGTATCTTTACTTTAAAAAGGGATCAGGATAATTATGAGTTCAAAGTATATAAATCTATCATTACACACGCAAAAACCTTTAAAAAGTTTAGCTATAAATTGGAAGGGGATTATAATGTGGTAAATGGCGATTTGAAGTGGTCAATGCCAATTAGCAGCGGTTACAATTAATCCCAGCATTAATTTACATATGTTCATATTGGGAATTGGCTCGATCATCATAATTTTGTTTTTGTGTACCAAAGTTATGTGACATGCAAATTGACTAGAAAATGTATATCCTAAGAGTTAAACAATCTTCTCATATATAGCCGATTCATGCTTTACATCAAAGCATTTGTGTGGTCATTTATCCATATGAGTAATTATTAGAAAAAATTTATATATTTTTAAAATCAAAATAATGTAATTATGTATCCTTCATAATGT
The DNA here is from genome assembly GCA_034401795.1 of Chaetoderma sp. LZ-2023a. Taxonomy (NCBI): domain Eukaryota; kingdom Metazoa; phylum Mollusca; class Caudofoveata; order Chaetodermatida; family Chaetodermatidae; genus Chaetoderma; species Chaetoderma sp. LZ-2023a. Next base: position 131,468,303 of record CM067373.1, on the reverse strand, counting down.
AGGAGATCACTCCTCAGAGCATCACATTTTTGGTAATTCCAGGAGAGGACGCCTGGATCCCCCATATTGTGAGAGGCGCCCGTTGACAAATGATTTTCATTTCTTATTGGTGTGCAGCAGTCAGCTTTCTGTTCTAGATCCGCCCGTACTAGTAGTAGTAGTAGTAGTAGTAGTAGTAGTAGTAGTAGTAGTAGTAGCAGCAGCAGCCGTAGAAATAGTTTATGTATTATTGTCAATCAGTAAATCTATGAACCCTGTCATGGACGACTTGCTGGCACTAGGATATAGCTTAGTCATCATCTGGAATTTAATTTTTATCTTTTTAAATTATCAACATGAATGTGTTTGAACCCAGTCAAGTCTTCTGCGCCTTTCACTTTGCGTTTTAGATGTGTGTGTTCTATATTGATTCACCTTCCAGATGACCAAAATACACCGCATTCAACCACCTGTCTGACAACAACACGAATTCATGGGAACTGATGGTGCACATTCCAGATATTCTTGGAGTCACGTGCAGCAGCAGTGGTTTTTCTTGTTTTAATGATGATGATGATGATGATGATAATGATGGTGATTGTTGTTGTTGCTGTTGTTGTTGTTGTTGTTGTTTTGGTGGTGGTGGTGCTCGTGCTGGTGGAGTGGTGTTGGTGGTGGTTGTGGTGGCGCAGTATAGCATATAATTCCAACAGGGAACATGAGGACTTTTGGATAATAACAAGCAGCAATAATGTTAACGATAGGCAAAAATCATTTAATCACTTTACAGGATTATGATATATGTGCTTTGTTACGTGTATTAAAATATTAGAATTATCAGGCCAGTTTATTATTTATTATTGCAGTTTCACCTAATTGGTAACAACCACTTAATATATATACAATTAAAAAGTCAAAATTGTATACTTTTATAGTCTTAAATTGTCTGCGTAGATGTAAGGAAAGGAAAAATTTCTTAACATATGACAATTTCATTACATATTAATTAATATAATTCTTTTGTTTTTTAAATTTAATTCGAGACAAGATTCCTTAATTCAACTTTGCTATTAAAATTTTAAAATAATCTTTACTGAAGGAAATCATCATATTTTAAGATTTGTCTGATTTCATTACATTGAGATACAATAATTAAGCCTATAAAATTGTACAATTGTAAAAATTTATTTACACGCATTCTGATGTGCACCCTTGTGTAATTATAACAGTTTGTAAAATAACAAATATGCATTAAGTGAGTCAGTCTCTTCAACAGTAAACACTCCATTTTAACAATTGTCTTAAATACATCTGCTTTACATCTTGTTAGAGCTCAATCTGAGTAAGCGAATTGTGCAGACATATATCTTTTGCTTCAGTATAAATGCTACATTAAAAAAATATATCCTGCAGAACTCAATATAAATATCATTATTGTAATCTTGAAAATAGTCATTAGGTGGCCCACAAACTAATTAGACAACACATTTTATATACATTTGATAACATAAATAGACATATTGGTAAACGCAAAGACATTTGCATTTGAATACATAAAAAATAGATAAAAATTGTTAATGATTTACTGAACAAGTTGTATCTGTTTTGAGGTCTGGATAATTAAACTCTTGGAACACTGAATGTTCATTTTCCCAAATTCAAATACATTTCAGAGGTTATTTGGTGTGCAGTCATGGACAACTTTTATTTAGACTGTTTGCTGTCTAATATGACAGCAATAGATTAACAAAGGTAATTTTTAATGTACACGCGTCTTTCTTCTATTGACTTCTATTAACAAGTCCATTTGGCATTAGTGTGATAAATGACTATATTGTACCCATAATATGTGTGATATTTAAAAAATCTAAATAAAAACAAACAATATTACATTCTATCTTTAAAAATTGTTATACTTTCTAAGTTGCTTTTTCATAATGAATTCACGCTGTAATGTGATAAATTGTGCAAACATAACTTATGATAATTATCAGGACTCAATCTATCTAAAACTTAGACATTTTCTTAAGCCAGCCAACACCACATTCTAATAACTGTATAGCAAAGCTGCCATACACGGCACCAAATACCCATAAAATTGTTTTCAAAATATTCACAAAGATATGCCATAAATCATAAAGGCTTGTGTATGTACAGCACAGATTGTCTATATGATCACACTATTCGGTGAAGTAATTGTACTCATATCGGATGTGATTATAAGTGCCAATGTCTTTGAGTGAGAATGTTTATCTGAACAGATTGGGTTGAAGTGATAAAATTACACTCCAGGGTGTTGTGTCTGGCATGCATGGATCTAAGCAGTGATTAACCTAATTTGTTCAATAATACATGCCAGATGCAACAAATTCGTGATGATTTAAGAAACATTCGGTTGGGTATTTTAAATTAAGTTATCATGATTAAACTCAAAATATGTTCAAGATGTTCAACAGCTTTCATGCATGGTTGCCTTGAAGATGTGACTTAAAGTTTCACATCAGTTAAAGGGTTAACTGCCTAAATCGGCCCAAAAACAAGTTAAGCTGAGGGAAGAAAATGTCATCTGGTATTATTTAATCACCAAATATAGGTACACGCCTTCATATTTTATGTTTCTAAGAACAATTTTTGCGATAGATATGACAATTCTGAATTAATATTCCAGTGTCAGAGGTCAAGTCAACAGCACTGCTTTAAACCTATAATGACAAGTAGTTTCACAATTTCAAGCAGAGAAAGTCTTGTATGAGCAAAATGAATAACCATAGATTGACATGTGACTCAATATGTGTGCGTGCCGATCGTGAGGGACTGTCACAAGCGTTTGAATGCGTATGCGCAAAGAGAGGGGACGCGCAAATACAGGGAACACAATGATATACTCTTGAAGTGAAATGGTACATTGACATCACATGGTACGTGATTGTCACACAGGTGACTTTTGACCATCATTTTGAAATGACTGGGTAGCATATTTGAGCTCGGACATCAGGCAATTTCATATTATTACGCAAATAAATAATCTAGAATCTTGCTTTAGCATTTCTTTATTCTTATTCAAGTTATTGCTGTTCACGAAAACTGGTAACAAAATAAGTTACCTTCTAAAACACGTAGACCAAAAAATCCGTCTAAATTAAGATCTTTGTAGTTGCTATCGTAATACCCAATAACATTTGTAACAGCTGTCAAAACGTCAGTCAGCGGTTCAGAACGCGTACCCTCCAATACAAAAAGTACAATGATCGCTACGTAAAGATGTTTTCCATCCATATTTTTCTTTCACCTGTCACCTACCAGATGGCGCTGGTATCCAGCCAACTCGACCTAAATACAACTCGGCCAACTTCCCAACCCGTCCTACTTTTTATTTGTCCTAGTTCCAACCCGTCCTAAGTCAACTCGTCCTAATAGTTTTTAAGTCAACTCGTCCTAAAATAATATAGGACAATTTTACTTAAGTAATTATTAGGGCGAGACATTACCTATTATCACAGGAGTCTGCCGTTTTAGATAGATAGATAGATAGATAGATAGATAGATAGATAGATAGATATGTATTGCTTTTTGTGCCACTTATGGCTAATCAGCAGACAGTTAATAAGTACAATTGATACACAGTCATTGAATTACAGTAATTGGTATATACATATATGGTGACTATATACACTAAATTCACGGATACCTTGGGGGTACGGTGCTAATAACGCAGGTAGATGGGCCCCTCAGAGATTAGCCTCCATAACATATAAACCACCGAAGGCAAACACCTAGCTGTAGTCTGAGTTATCTGACTCTCAATACCTCCTGTGGACCCGGCCACGACGAGCGTCTTATCAGAAGTCCCATAGGGCACAGAGAGTCAGTGAACCCGGACTGTAGGTGAATAACCCAGTATGTGTACATATACCAGAATCCAACCAAGAGGTACCGATCCACCAGCGTCAGCAGCCAGACTTAGGGATTAGTCTAGTCTGATATATATATATATATATATTGCCGAGCCAGTTAGGTTTACGGTAAGATAGTATATTTGTTATACTGGGCCTAAGATTGGTGTTAAAGTTGGATGCAGTCTAGAAAGTGTGGTTGTCGTGACTTGTGTCACCAGAGGCAAGAGCTCTTTATGCATACAAGCATTAATTCTACCATTGTTACCGGAGTTCATGCCACTTTGGCATTACAGATTTAACTTGGTCACCACAAAAAAGCAAGTATCTGAGTTGCTGTTGAAGTTGATTTAGTGTAAGGCCACTGTAAGATGGGACTGATCCATATTTGTGTGGCGATAAGGCAATAGTATTATCACAAAATTATAAATAGCCTATTAACTTAGGCCAACACAACACAATCTGTAGCATGCAGGACACTATATAGTGTATAGGCCTGTAGGGGTACTGGATTACAAGTGACCATATGTTTAACTGCCATCCTAATCAAACTATTAATGAGCTGTTAGAATGTGGAGACGGATGACGCTCTCAAAAAGGTACCGCTGAAAGACATTGATGTCCTTGCAGCAATACAGTTTTGAAAACCACACACAGTAATGCAATTTCTTCATCCCGTATTATGAGAATTATGGTAGCCCAATCGGCAACGACTGCATCCCCACAATAAGACCCACACTGATCCATCATGAGTCTGGTCGGGTATGTCAAACCGGCAACTACAAACCCCCTCCCCACAACACCTGCATGGATCTGCCACATGTCAAACCTGGCAAAGAAGTTGCTCGTTTGACTATGAGACCATGCATGTGCTATGGGAAGGGGTGTGCCAACACCTATCCGACGCACCAAAATCCGACCCAGACAAAGCAATGCAGGTGCCAGATGGAGAGATACAAAGCTGGCAGATTTGACATGCTGCATACCAATGCAGGCAATTCAGAGTTGCAATGGGAGTTGACTCGGATACACAGCTACCATGAACAGGCAATCATTCAAGTTGGGGGACAATTCTTGGCTGGCAATAATACAATAGTGCTGCCATTAAATTATATGGTTTATAAGCTTAGCTAGCGCATGTAGCCTGGGGAGGGGGGGGGTTGTATATACAGGGCCAAGACTACAAGTGATAGTGTCTCAGATGCCAAATAATGCTGCTGCAGTTGATTATGTTGCAAGTGATTCAAGAAGTTCTTTTCTTTTTTCCATCAAGCTGCTAATGGCTTTGCATGTGTGCAGTACATTTAGTGAGGAGACGGTCAGTATACCAATTAGTTGTGCTATGGGTTCTGCGCCATTGTGGTTAATGAAAATTGAAGAAGATATAGATGAGCGGTGGTCCATCAATTTTTTGCATGTGATTAAGAAGTGTGGTTCATCACTAGCCACTTTATGACATAATTTGCATATGCTATCTTTTTGCTGTATCTTATAATGTCTTCCTGTTTCTATTTCCAGATTGTGTGAACTTGTTCTTAGTTTTGCAACAGGTGCTCGGTATTTAAATACGATATTATTGCTGAGGTATGGTTCTATTGTGTATTTGGTTTTAACTAGTTGATATGTTGAGAGTTTAGAAGCTGTTTGGATAGCAGTAAAGAATTATTGTTCGCATTGTTCTACAAGTTTTGTCCTAATCGTGTGGATAATTCTGTGCTTTGGACTTTGGTTGTGCCAGATGTCTTCTAAGCCGTTGGACAATAGTATGTTTTTAACTGCAGTTAGCCATAGGTTCTTGGTGGCCTGCTGTGTTTTAGCGCTATTGCATGGATCTAGATCACTCAGGTATGCTTGTTTAACTATCCTGTCATTTGGAAGTGAAATTATCCACACACAGTGTTTCATAGGTTGAATAGCTACCTCCTATGTCAATGGAAATTTTCCTAATTCAACTTTGGCAGCTATATTGGAGGCATATTTATGTACTCCTAATGTGCTCTTGGAGAGTTTGTTGTTTAGCTTTTCATGTTAAAATTTATTGTCCAGCTTAGTAAATTCACCTTTAGTGAAGCTCTCAACTGCCTGTGGTCCCCATATTTCACATTGATACAGCATGGTTGGAGTAACCAGGGACTAAAATGGTTTCAATTGAGCGCATGGGCTTATGCCACCAAACTTCATAAAGGAGGATTTTATTTTGAAAAATGCTTGTAGTGCTCTAGCATGCCGGTCTTTACAGTTTCGTGCAAAGGTACCGGAAGCCTGGAAAGTAGTACCAAGATAGCCGTAGTTGTCTGTTACATTCAATTCATCAGCCCCAAGGGTAAATCTAAGCTTTTTGTCAATCCTACCACACTTATTAGAAACGACAATTTGGGTTTTGGTTAGATTAACAGGTAAGAGTGAATCATCACAGAATGTTTTGAGTCTGTCTAGGCAGTGTTGTAGGCCAGCTTCAGATTCTGATATTAACAGCAGGTTATCTGCATACAATAGGTGATTTAGGGATATATTTTTTAGCTTCACAGGTTCACATATTGGGTCAAATAAGCTGTGTACATTATCCACAAATAGGTCAAATAATAATGGACTCAGGTTATCAACCTGTTTGATTTCGATGTTACTGCTAAGCATCTGTGATAGGCCTGTACTGGTTTTGACCCTGTACAATGATTGTGTATACATGGACTTCAGTATATTATAAAAGTCGCCACCAACACCTTTCTCTAGGAGCCTACACATTAGGAGGTCTCTGTTGACCTTGTCAAATGCTTTGCTGAAATCTACGAAGCATGAGTATAGTTTCTTGTTATTATGTCGTACATACTTGTTTATTAAGTTGCTAAGAGTTTGGGCATGATCAGTTGTTCGAAAGTTAGGTCTAAATCCAGCCTGGTTGTTGCTAAGTAGGTTGTGGGAGTCAATGCAAGTGATGAGTCTTTTTGAGAGAATGCTATTGAAGAGTTTTCCTAGGCAGCTTGTGATACAAATGCCTCTGTAATTGTTAGGGTCAAGGGTATTCCCCTTTTCATGGTGCGGGATAATGAGTCCATTGTTCCAACTTGAGGGGAACTTTCCGCTATAAAACGTTAGGTTGAAGAGCTTACACAGGTATGGTAATAATATGTGTTGGCCAGCTTTGAGCATTTCATTTAGAACCATGTCTTGGCTGCTGGATTTTCTATTTTTGCTTGATTTAATGGCTGCAATTATCTCCTCATGAGTGAATGGGCGATTTAGTTCATCCCATGTAGGTAGTTTTGAGATTTCAAGTGCTGCTAGTTTTTGTCTTGTGGCTGGAATATCCTGTTCATTAAGCAATGTGGAGAAATGATCATTGGATCGGTGCTATTTGTACTCTTCATAAATTACCTACCTGATTGTGTGCAGTCAGTCATTTACCTATACGCGGATGATACCAAAGTATACAGGGAAATTAGGAATGAACATGACAGCGCAATGTTACAGAAGGATCTGGATGTCCTTCATCACTGGTCTGAAACTTGTCTCTTATGATTCCACCCTGATAAAGGTAAGGTACTTGAAATTGGACACAAGTCGGTAAATGAAGACAAAAAATACAAGCTGTATGACTGTAAAGGAGAGACCGTGGAATTACGATCAGCCGAGCATGAAAAAGATATTGGAGTTGTTGTAGACTTCCGGCTAAATTTCAGATGCCATATGCAAACCAGGGTAAATAAGGCCATGGGAATCATGGCAGCCATACGCAGAACCTATACATACCTGGATGAAGAAAGTTTTACATTGCTTTACAAGGCACTAGTAAGATCTCAACTTGAATATGCTGAAGCTGTATGGTTGCCCTATAAAAAGTGTGACATAGATATCATAGAAAATGTACAAAGGCGTGCAACTCGATGTGCACCCTCGCTAAAGGGACTTTGCTATGTAGATAGACTGCGCAAACTAAAGCTTCCAACACTGAGATATAGGCGAATGAGAGGGGACATTATTGACACATACAAGCTCATCCATGGTATATATGATAAACACGTCACAGAAGACCTTTTCAAGTTCAGCATTTCAGATACCAGAGGGCATGAGTATAAAATACAGAAGAACTTTGCTAGACTGGACATTAAGAAATATTCCTTTGTAAACCATGTCACCGATGTCTGGAATGGACTACCACAGGAGGTTGTAAGTGTGCCAAGCATCAAATGGCTTGAGAGCTGACTCGACAAGTTCTGGAACAACTTGGAAATGAAATTTGATCATGATGCAGCTTATGCCCTCTAAGTCAGATACATTGGTCTGGAGGCTACAGGATGAGACACGGATTGGGTGTGGAATCACATCGATCCTGATGTCTAGACTGTATTTTATATAAGCCTACTTAGTAGTATAATTGTACTTTGAGAAATGAATGGGTGTGTAATCACATCGTTCCCAATATCTATAACTATGTAATGTATATTTAAGCTAGTTACGTACCAGTATAATTGTATTCTGAGAAGGGCATGGGTGTGGAATCACATCGTACCTAATAGCTAAAGTTATGTATTCCACGTGTATATTGAATTTCTTAACTGTAGTATGAGATAGGGATTTGGTGTGTAATCCCATCACTCCTAATATCTAAAGTTACATATTCCATAGGTAGCTTTTGAATTGCTTAACTGTAGTATGAGATAGGGAAGTGGTGTGAAATCACATCGTTCCTAAGCTCTAATTGTATGTAACAGCTAGGTACGTACCAGTATAATTGTATTCTGTGACAGGAATGGGTGCGCAATCACATCGTTCCTAAAAGCTAAAGTTATGTATTCCACATGTATATTTGAATTGCTTAATTGTAGTATGAGATAGGGAAGGGGTGTGAAATTCACATCGTTTCTAATTGTATACATTTCACATGTATGTAGGCCTATATGATTTTTTTAATGCACGAGTTATGGAATAGGTGTGAAAATTGTCATTATATTAAGTGCTTTTAAATGTATCAGGAGAGAGGGAAAGGGTGTGTTATCACATCATTCCTAACATGTAATATTTATGTATCTCGCATTGGTATAATATATGAACTGTAAAATTTACATAAGTATGGGTGTGCTGATGCACTGTATGATGGCATGGGGAATGGGTGGGTTATCACCTATTTCCCTTTTCATGCTGCTCTACACCATTACACACTGGTTATAACAGCAGTGCCGAATTGTATATATGTATGTATGTAAATATGGAAGTATGTAATTGAGAATGCTAAAATATACTATATATAGGTAAACATAACCTCTAGTCAACATATTAAGTATAACCTTTGACCTGCATCACAATAGCAATGTACATATAGAGTTTATTCGCCAATACAAATAAGGAGTATGAGCAGAACATAAAGGCACTAGCCTGCGTTCTGTGAACTATCTAATCTAATCTAATCTAATCTAAAGTGCATACTCCCGGTCTTACATTACTGTTATGGAAAGCAAAATCAAAGAACATAAAAACAGTAACAGCAGAACCCTCCACGCATCCAGATAATCTGTATACAGCAACTCACACTACTGTACCAGCGAGTCTAACAACAACAACAACAACAACAACAACAACAACAACAACAACAACAGCAACAACAACAACAACAACAAACCTGCTTATAGACCGTTGTTTATCAGCTCCATATAGCGACCACCAACCAGTGATACTTAGTACGCAGACACGGTATGTAACCACATTGAAGCACTCGTCAGTGCAATTACTGATGCTATGCCATTATGGAGGTCTCATAGGATGGAATAAAGTTGCAGTTTGCCAATGTCTTTAAGCTTTATTAATATCATGGCTTTGAAAATGTTTTGCCCTTTGGCGCTTGAGAGAATAACTTAATGGATTTCTTTTGCAGTGATTCTAACTTTGTTAGTTTTGTTTGATGTGCATTAGTCAAATAGTATTACAGTATGTGATATGTGGTAGTATTAGTGTGCTATCTACGGGTTTTATTAAATTAGTTGGTAGGTAGGATTTAAGTCTACACATGATACCAATGTTCTTTGCTATCTTGGATGTAATAGTTCATATGTGCTTCTCTCATGTGAGATGCTTATCTAAATATACACATAAAATATAGCAGATTGGGCCTCATGCATCTCCTGGTTATTTGTTTTTGGGAGAAGGGCATTTTTTGCATTGGTGAACAAGAGGTCCAAGAGCTTGTGGCACTCACCTGGCCCATTAGCATTTGAACCATTTGCATTTAAATAGACATGATGAATACTTTTCAGAAAATTCAAGATAGCCACTGAAAGAATTGACCAATCAAAATTTTGTGTGTATATATATATATATATATATATATATATATATATATATATATATATATATATATATATATATATATATATATATATATATATATATATATATATATATATATATATATATATATATATATATATATATATATATATATATATATATATATATATATATATATATATATATATATATATATATATATATATATATAAATATTCTGAAGCCTACCGACCAAGTGTCCTTTCAGCTGAGTTTTATTGAAACCTGTCAAGTGGTTAATGAGGTGTAGGTTTTAACTGATTTACCAACACCTTTGGAAAATCTAAGATGATACACCCAAAAATTGACCAATTAAAATTATGCATACAAGTTCTGAAGCCTGCTACCATAGGGTCCTTCCAACCAAGTCTGGTTGAAATCACCAAAGCAGTTAATGAGGAGCAGCGTTTTAAATCATATTCGGTAAATTTTCATAAAATTCAAGATTTTGACCTAAAAATTTACCAATCAAAATTATGTATACAAGTTCTGAAACCTACACCCATAAGGTCCTTCCAGCCAAACTATGTTGAACTCCGTAATGATTGAGGAGTAATGAGGAGTAGCATTTTGACAATTTCTGGTAATTTGATAACAAATTTAATATTTTCACCAAAAAAATTAATCAAAATTCTGAATAGGAGTACTAGAGCCTACCACTATAGAATCCCTCTGGCCAAATTTGGTTGAAATATATCACAAAGCTAAGGAGGAGTAGCATTTTGACCATTTCCGATAGAGTTTCAATTAATCTAAGATTTTCACCCAAATGATAGCTCAATCAAAATTCTGAATTGAAGTTTTAGAGCCTACCACCATAGAATCAATCAAGACAAATTTGGTTAAAATATATCAATCAGCTATGTTAAAATTTTCATAAAATCTAAGATTTTCACCTAAAAAATTGATCAATCAAAATTCTGAATAGATTTTCTAGAGCCTACCACCATAGAATTCATCTGGTAAAATTTGGTTGAAATATGCAGACAAGCTAAGGAGGAGTAGCATTTTGACCATTTCCGGTAGATTTGTAACAAAATCTAAGATCTAGACGAATTTGGTTGAAATATGTCAAGTAGCTAAGGAGGAGTAGCATTTTGACAATTTCTGGTAAACTTTTCATAAGATTTCAAATTTTCACCCAAAAAATTGATCAATCAAAATTGTGAATAGATGTTCTAGAGCCTACCACCATAGAATCCATCTGGTCAAATTTGGTTGAAATATATGGAGAAGTTAAGGAGGAGTAGCAATTTGACCATTTCTGGTAAGATTTTCACCCCAAAAATTGACCAATCAAAATTCTGAGAAAAGGTCTGGAGGATACCTGCATAGGATTCTTCCAGCCAAATTTGTTTGAAATCGGTCAAATCGTTACGGAGAAGAAACGATTTAATGGATGGATGGATGTTTTTGAAACGTTTAGTGATAGTTTATTAACTTTAAACCATTGCATTACATTGTCCATTTCGTACTTTACATTTTTGTATAAGGTGTCTATATACTCGTATGGCTGCAAAATGCATTGATATCATCTTCAAACAAGATCAAGGATAGATGTTGACAGATTATGGGAAGGTCATTCATGCATAATAAAAACAGCAAAGGGCCCAGAATTGATCCTTGAGGAAGACTGCATACTAGGTTACCACTCCCATATAAGACTTCATTGTATTGTACGAATTGCACTCTGTTAGACTAACATTGACAAACTGGAAGCAGGTCAGAGGAAATCAGGCCACTTCATCAAGAATGACTACAGCTGGTACAGCAGTGTCACTGAAATGCTACAGGAGCTAGAAATCCCAAATCTTGAAGAACGTTGTGCCAAATCCAAAGTCACTATGATGTACAGGATTGCCAATGGCCTGATTGACATCACAAACGATCAACTTCACCTAGTTAAGTCAGCTACCAGGAAGGCTAACAAAAACTACTTCTTATTACCGCAGAGCAGACTGACTATCTTCCAAAAATTATTCTATCCTGGTACAATCAGATTGTGGAATTCACTGCCTGTTTACGTCATTGAGAAGCCAGACCTGGAAGCCTTCAAGCTGAAGGTCCAGTCTGTGAGGCTATACTAATAGATAATTAGTGACATCATATTTAAAATTGTAAATATACATTTTTAAACTTCCCTCTGCTGCGGCGCCTAGTATGACTATGTTCAAGTTATGAGTGATGTACTGTAATAGAAGAAGAAGAAGAAGAAGAAGAAGAAGAAGAAGACGGGTGTCTGACCTGGAAATGAAACTGCTTAAAATAGAATATGGAAACACAGCTCCTGAAACAAAGGATTCCTACTAGTCAGCCATATACAGCCAGTCAGTGCAGCAGCTCCCACCAGAATCTAAGTAGCAGCTCGTGAATTGTGCCAAACCAAGTTCAAACTGAAGTATATAGAACACCCAAGCAAGATGTGCCTAAGCTCAGGCATCATTCGTCGCAAGTGGGTACCGATAAGTCTAATTTTGCGCAGCATGTAGCAACAAGACTGGATCAAACAGCAACTCATTCTAACAGGTCACCTAACCAGCTGCAGCATAAGCACCCATTGTGGCAGAACCTTATTGAAGACCCATATTATGGCAGACAGGATGGTGACAGAATGCTTTCTCCTCACTTACGAGCCCAGCATACCATCCCGTGTGCTACTCAGTATCGAAAACCGCAACACAAGCATCCGTGGCAACATAAATTCACTGATGAACCACATCTTGGCAAACAGGATGATGCCAGTATGCCTTCATCCTGCTTACACACATTGCATCCCAACCTGTCATCAAATCAGCAATGGAAGCCGAAACGCTAGCATCTATGACAACAGAGCTTCACTGAAGAACTCCAGCATGGTTCACAGGATGGTGCTAGTATATCATTACCACTTTCACACACACTGCATGCCAAACAGTCATCTAATGAGTATCGCAATCTGTAACCAGATCAACAGCATCATTATTTAGAGTGGAATAACGTGAAAGCAGCTAAAGAAAACACTATGGGGAAAACCCAATATGCTACAATGCCTCCAGACCTGTAGCTGCCTCCTAGCACAGTGAACCACACCTCCAGTTCCCAATTGAATGCCACACTGCAGACACATCAAGTATGGCCTCAAGTCTGTCGGCATCTGATCCAATCAGATCCCAAGCAGCAGGTAACCAGAGTACAGTTCCCAAGTTACGAGAGGGACTCTATCTTGAGACCAAACATATCGCTGCAGCAATTTGCTCTACCCAGACCTGCAATGCAGACCATGATTTCCATTACTCATCTTCAACCTATAGTACAGCAACTACGACCAGCAAACCCAATTCCACACTATCTGAACTCATTGATGGTGACCTGCTCACATATGCATGAAATGCCACCATATACATGCCGTTGTTCCGCCCAGCTCAGGCCAAATCTAACAACGTCTATCAACACAATCTCAGCCCATGATTCAGTTCCAATAAGTTGTTCAATACACGCCACCATGATTGAACCTTGTGAACCATGACAGGTCCAGTTGAGCAGAGTGAAGTATCCCAGAATAAATCACACTCAACAGCATCCACGAAGATGTCTTCAAGGCATGATACAGATGCAGCAGTATCCTTCAGTTCAATGAATACTTGCCGATATCAGGAGAAGAGACATCCACAGTGGCTGCATGTGTTCAGCATTTGTGCCCAGTGCTAGAGTGGCAGAATGCTTAATATTGCAACAATGAATTAAAAATTGCTGAAAGGAACATCGTATATCTCCATCTGCTCGCAAAACATAAATCTATCAACTTCCTACAAGAGCATTGGCTATACAAATACAATATTGAAGAGGTATTAACGAAAGTCTACGGCAAAACCAGCTTCCACGCTAAGTGCATTGATGATGATGACCTGATCCCACCACTTCTAGGCATATAGAGGCTACAGTGGAACAGCCATATTGTGATCAAGTGATCTATACCAGTTCGTCAGAAAACTGATGATGGGAGTCATAGGATCGTGGCAATAAATTTCCTCACTGACATACCAATCTACCTTATAAATGTGTATATGCCAGCACGTGACAACACCCAAGCTGAATGTGATTTTGAATCAGTCCTGGATGAAATACACGAGCTCATAGAAGAATATGAAGGAACCCATCACATCTTGATAGGTGGAGATATGAATGCATCTCTACATAGAACACAAGGAAACCCAAAAGACCTAACGCTAAAAACGTAGCAACTTGACATGGCATGCACCTGCCGCAGAACTACCCGATGGACATCACATTCTGCTCTGAAAGTGGGAAGTTATCGTTACAAATAGACTACTGGCTGTTCACCGGGCAATCTAAGCCAATGGCCAAACTAGTCAAGATAACTCAGAAACATCCGTTGAACCTATCAGATCATACTGAAGAGATACTTACAGTTTCAGTGGACTTTGATGATCACCATAAATTACGGATAGCACAAGGCACTTTGAAGCATCTCCAGACCAGCCGAATTGCTGAGAAAATTCACTGGAACAAATGTGAGATTAAGCAGTACAAAGAGGTATAGTTGATGATATCCTAATAGATAACACTCATGAAATAGAAAATAACATGGCAGCGCATATGGCAGTGAAGAGACTCTAAAGTAGACGGTACAGCACCTCTTTCCTGGCTTCTGATTGCTCAGCCAAGCAGAGAAAGAAGAAGTGTTCAAGTAACAATAGAATATGTATAGCAAAATTAACTGTACTGGTCAGCCTAAGTAAGAAAGCTCACATGATATGGATGCTTGTGGGTAAACTGATCGGTATTGATAACAACACCAACTGTATGCGGAAAGATGTTAGCCGAGTGCTACAGCAAGCAATACATCTGCTGAACAGACATAAACGAAGTGGGCACTGTAATCGGATCATGGAGGCGCATGCATATGATAGACAAACCTTATTTCAATTTAATTGCAAAACAACTTGCTTCAGACAATAGGGGAATTCAGCGCACCTTGTTCATTATGGAAACACCTATGCTGATGACCCAGATATTTTAAGGGCTTTTATGGAACACTTTGGAACACTTGCCAGTATTCTTCAAGATCCAGCTTTCTAAATATAAGATACCTATAAAACCGTAGTTGAGAAAGCCCTCACCATAATTGAAGACATGTAATTGAAGTAGAGCTTAGAAAAATTGTGGCTGGTTTTAAGAACAACAAACAGACTATCAAGGGATAACGAATGAATCAAATGATTCAAGGAGTTCTAACACCCGTCCTTGAAAAAGAGAAAGACAGCAAACTGGCAACAAACTACAGAGGAATCATGGTTCTGTCAATTATCAGAAAGATCCTGGATAAACTACTCTTAAACCAGACTAAGCAAAAACATGACAACATTCAGTCTAGGTGGCAAAGAGGGTTTACAGAGGGGTCATCTTCAAATAATACAACCCTAATCATATCCAAGGTACGAAATGAGGCCAAAGATAATCAGGAACAAGTTGCTGTGGTCACTTTTGATGCGCGCAAGGATTTTGATGTGTTTTGGCATGCATCGCGTCTCAAGAACATATACAACAGTGGAGTCGAACAATCCCTCTGGGGAACCAGCAAAGACCTGTATACTGATGCGGAAACAGTGATTAAGCTTAAAATGCAGATCTCCAAGCTATTTCAGATACAGCAGGTAGTACGCTAGGATGAAATCCTCTCCACCACCCACTATAATAACAATCTGAGCATATTCATGACTGTTGGATAAAAAATTGGTCACATTAACTGCTCGGCACCAACTTGCATTGATGATATCGCCGTACCCGCACCCCCCCCCCCCCCCCCCCACCACCAACTCCCAACATCCCACCCACCCCCTTGCACTTGATACTGGAGTTCGGATCGACCGGTCGGGTGCCAGCCATGCCAGCTAAGCTGGGTACGCACCGGCCATCCTGGATTCATTCCCTGAACACGCCACCCCCCCCCCCCTGGGTAGAGCCATAAGTGTATATGGGCCTATGAGAGAGATCGCATTGCGAAAACGACTAAGTTTGTTAAAGCGCATGCTGCGCATGCACACGTCTAGATGCTAGATGCTATTTTTGATGGAGCACGTGGTTTATGACCAAGATAGGATGGCGCTTTTAGTGTACCGAGATGGTACCCTGTAATTATTAGTTATTGATTGCCTGTCCCCGTTGAATCTGGCATTAATCGAGAACAGAATTCAACGGTATTAAATCTGTGAACCATTTCAAAATCGGTTAAGAAATGGCTGAGTTATCCACAGAAAACCCTTCTTGATTAGCTTCAAAATATTGCCGTGACGTCATAACCACGTGGATGCAGAACTTCTAGAATGTTCTAGAACATTCGACTGTGCTGTTATTAGCTACACGCTGATTGGCTGTTGCTCGAACGACGATTGGTTGGAGCCTGCGCCTATGACGTCACAAGGAGTATAAAAGGAGACGCGATCCAGAGATCGAGAGAATCCTCGGCCAGGGGCTGAACAGGTTGGATCTGTACCAGCTACTATCAGCGCGACAGACAACACACGTATTACTTTGCTATGTGTCAGGTTTTTTCTCCCGTAGCTGGCAGTTGCTCAACCCACCGCACTAAAACAATTTTGTAACTCCCTACTTACGGGAGTAATTTGGAACTTTCTGATTATTGTTCATGAATATCAATATCTACTTCGGAACACAAATTTGTGGTGAGGCCTTTATGGCCTAAATATGTGAGTCTACATATGTAGACGCAGGATGTTCTTTGATGGATGGCTCGCCGGATCTGCTGGCCATGCCTAAAAGTGGTATTTCAACTGTCACCGCACTAATATCGTGTAGGTTCATCTAATTTTCGACCGCAGCAAGTAAACTCTGCCCAGCTTTGTTTTGTATCTCCGTTTGCCTCTGACAACCCCCACTTGTGATCGGGTTGTTTACAACTTCCATCCATGCCATCGGTGTATGGGAACTTTCTTCACCACAGTAGTACTATCATATCTTTTGCTGACTGCTCGTTAGAGATCCTATTGGGCTTACAGTGCTGAGCGATGTACTCCCGCCATGAGTGTTCTTGCGGAAATCTTGTTTGCAGAAAACAGCTTGCGGAACCAACCTGCGGGAACTTTCCAGCCTCCTGAGAATGCATCAACGCATGTCAACTACAGAATGACGTATCAAATTCAGTAACACGGTAGCCTAACTTAAGAATGACTACCGAGCATTCAAGTAACTATACTTCACAGTTTAATTATTTCTCTATATGTACTTCTTTAATTATATTGTATCTGTAAGAACAGTCACGATGACTAAAAGGTACCGTAACGCTCTTAGGACCACTAGTTATAATTTCTGTATTTGTTTATAGTTATTCTCATTTTCTGTAAGGTGTTTTACTAACCGCACCGTAGTAGGTTCGTTAACCTGTACTAGATATATAACTTTGATCATTTGATACCGTACTGATGGTTCTGGTTAGATTATGTATATATATGGCCAGTGGCCATCAGTTCATATGTTTCGCTTATTCATAGAAAATATAGGACTGCAGTGCACGTAGGAAACACTATGCAGCAACACTTATATATGCAGCACTTTCTCCCGCCACCAACAATTTTTCACCGAGGTCGCTGTCCGTGCTATAACTCTGTTTAGCCTGGCATGCTACCGACTAAACCTTTTCTATTCAGCTCGATAGGATAGGTTCAAAATGATTAGAGACACTTTCTTCATTACCAACTCGGTAATATACTCTTCTCTTCCGGCAGTGCGATAATCTAGCCCCACACTCTGGTAAGACTCATAACTCCAAGATTTTGTCTCTCTTCATGCTCCACTCAGCCTTGTGGCTTCTTAATTGTTTGGATGTCCCTATCCGCATCATGGGCTGATCCGACTCTGGAAAACTGTAGCACTTTAGCCAATGTAGGAAAGCACTGCGAAAACATATATTAATTATTAGTTTTATTACTGAACAATCCTTCCGCACCGCAGTGCCAAAACAGGCCAACTTGTATATAAACCCAACGACAGGTTAAACGGTTAGTTCCATAGGACCCGGTGATGGGCAAGATGCGTATCCCCACCAAATTCCATAAGAATGTCTGGGCATGATATTTAGATCTGCCACACCCTTGCGGGAAGGACATTTATGGTGGATATTCGTCTCTCTCACCCCCACCATAACGATAGAACAATGGTCTAATAACGCTTTCGTGAAAAGTAACCTATGTCTTGTAACGTTTTATGTGGTAACGGAGCAGGATGTTCGGATTCCTATCCAGTTCGGAGATCTTACTAAGTAACATATATGAGCGCTGTTTTCAGTATTGATGTCTTAGGGCATCTGTTCTCAGTGACAGCCGTGTCTAATAGCTAGGTAGATACGAGCCATTTGTGGTCAAAAATAGTTCTTGTTTAAAAACAACTAAACGCTAATTAAGCAAAGCAGAAGGCCCACATAAATAAAGCGTCAACTACTAATTCAGCATACTAAGAATCACATAAGATGGTGACGAGGGAATCCATCGGGAATCGCTCGTCCCATCTTCACGTAAAACAGCACGCATCCCTATAGTCATAATCTCACTAGTTATGGTCTTTTCTTTCTCAAGCATTTTTGGTTGAAATATTAGAGTAAGCCCATTTTTGCCTACGACTCTTCTCCCGCTTTAAGCAGTGGCGACACCTTCCCAAGACGGAGGTCCGCGCGAGGAACTTGCCTCTCACAAGGATTCAGCGACGATGGTCCACGCGATGATAATACTCCTCACCCAAACTAGCACTAGGAGTAGTAACCGCGTGAGGCACATAACTTTTCATCCGAGATAATCTTCTTCCTTTCAGCCTAGAGGTATAATAACTTATAATAAGTTAATTAGTTAAGTCTCGTGTACGGGAGCCTCCCTTGCGGGGATAACTCTGTGGACCTACGAGTCTGTGTGGTACCTCCGGGAGCCCATGTTTAAAAGCTCATCTACCTGCCACTATGTCTCGTATTTTCGTATGCTCTTATTTTAGTTTTATCTAGCATATTTATAATTGTTTAAGTAAAATCATTGTATATACATATTTTTAGGTCACCAAATCAAATCTTGTAAGTCCATAGATCACGAAATTGCTATGGACAGGCATACTGGTGACACAAATTCTTGGGATGAGATGGTTGTGTTTAATGTTTGCGACGATGGTCGCACGGCCCCACCGGAACAATTAAGTTCCACCTGCCTTAGGGGCCTGTTTTTGTTACCCGCAGGGCAGTCTCGTACAAGGCCCGTCACCCCGAGACCGGATGCTAACCAGTGTCATCACTCGTCGTGCACTTGCGGCGTGGCGAGTCGACTTGATACACCAGAATGGCCCGACTCTACCCAGCGAGCTACAGGTGGCGTCCGATGTGGGGCTCGAAGAACATCATTAACCACCCACAGCAAACTCACGCCCACACCATACAGTGAGCTTAGCTCGATACCTTCTCCATTTAGTGATGACTCCCTCAATCAAGAGGTAGCGTCATACGATGGATATTCAGCTCACATGCTCACCGACTATGCCAGAAATTCAGCGGAATCAACGACCCCGCACTATAACCTGTTTTCGTCTGTTAGCGATGGCACCTTTCGGGATGCCTCACAGGCAGGAACAGAGTTCAGAACTATATCGAACGTCCGCGACAGGCCACCACCATCAGAGCCAAAGCGTGGACTACACCGACAAAGACGCGATTACAGGCATCTCAATATTCCTTCAGACTACTATCATTCACACGTGTCATCTACAGAGACTATATGGCCGGGTGATAATCCATAATACAGACAACCTCCCACACTGCCCCCTTCAAGCTCAATGCTATACTCAGGGGGCACACCGCAGCTTTATCGGGAGGAATCATCACCACCATTTCGCCGGTATATCAGTCACGCAACACATCACGACTGTCAGCCGACTGCACCACCACCATATGAGCAATACCAGTCCTCACCTCTGGGAGAATGTCCGCGGAATCTTCACAACTATCTGCCTCCCCTCCATAGACCCAAACCGGTCTATGGCTCTACAACCGGGGCAGACTCATTGAATTGGAGTACGCGTGTCCTGGCTTCTCAGCATCGACATCGACGAGAAACGCCAAAACCACCACCACCACCACCTGCACCACGACCAGCCATCAGCATACTCGTCAGATTCTCAGATACCCGCACCACCCAGATTTCAGCCACTTCATTCTTCCCACAGTCTTGGCCAAGTCATCCTCCCTCCCGAATTTAGTGGGGAGAATGACTGGACCAATTATAAAATACAGTTCGAGATCATAAGTCGGACTAACCGCTGGAATGATCAGCAAATGGGTGAATATCTCGCCGCAAAGCTTTCTGGAAAAGCCCTACAAGTTCTTGCGGATCTTGGAACTGACTACACACCCACCTACATACAATTGGAACGAGCATTGATGGAGCGATTTGGCAACACAGCCCTTGGAGAAACCAGTCGTCTTCAACTTAAGAACCTCTGATGACGTGCAGGAGAAACTCTTCCCGAGTTAGCTAGCCGAATCAGGAGGCTAGTCACCCACACATATCCGAGCACCAATACTGAAAGCATGATCCATTTGCATCTTGACACTTTTATCGATGCATTGAGCGGTGAACCCGCCCTGAAAGAAAAGCTATTTCTATGCGTCACGTGAGTTTGGCCCAATTAACGGCAACAGCCGCTAATGCTCCCCAGTCCATCAACACCGGCCACACAGACATCACCGCCACCAGCTGTACATAATTCCAGTCAGAATCTAGCGCCTGGAGGAAGGGGGCGTGCCTGTAGAGGAAGTTACAATGGGGCCCCGGTCGCGGGAACCAGCGCAACAACAACAACAACAACAATGGCAACATGAGAAAACGGATAGACGAGATTAATAAACAAATCTCAGCACTCACAAATTTAGTTACGACACTTAGCACCAACCACGCCACCACACAGTTTAGGACAACAAACACCACCAGCACGCACCGCCACCAAACACCTGTTTCGGATGCAGTCAGCCAGGCCATTGGAGGGAGCGGTGTCCTAACCGACCTCCATCCACCACACCTGCTCCTGACCGCAGCACAATGCAACCAGAGAAGCAGTCAAACTCCTAAGGGCACGGAATCGAAATGAGCCACCTCGGTGCCTATATCCGCCTCCCAGCTCAACTGCAGCCTTCGTACAACAACATTCAGTGGCCAACTCTCATCCACCGAAATCAACTTTCACACCAACGCCCAAATGCATAGCTTCACACATGTCAATGCCTACGTTGCCTCCCCCATCCGCAGCATTGACATCCCCCTCTTTCTCCACACACAACAAGCCTTCTTTCCTCTGTAAACCGGCAGTGGTAGGTTGTAGCACCTCCGCTGAAACAACGTTTTTGCAAGCACCACGTCCCGCCACCAAGACACTAAATACTTGGTGTCCTTTGGTGGTATGCAGAACACCACCCCATCCATCATCATCTCCCGCATCCACAGACAGCAGTGACTCAGGAGGAACGATTCACTCCGCCTCATGGATTCGCAAGCGCCAACATAGACAGGGAAATGCACATCCCTGGCGGCATCACTGTTTCTTCTGTGCTTCACCAACACATCCCATGAAGCATTGCAAGAAATGGCTTGCACAGGTGGAGCTTATCCGTCATCATGTACGCACCGCCGCCTACACCAATACAGCCTACACAAAGACGGCAACAGCACCATCACCATTGCTACCCCCAGCTCCGCCTTCACAGCAGCCTTCACACCAGCAGCGACGGCGAACTGCCACTTTCCTCACTCAGCCATCCACAACATTACAAGAAGCCATATGGAAACAGTCAGAGTGCATACAGAGTGATGCCGCTCTGATGCCATTATCGCAGACGGCATCATTGGAAACTCTTCCACAGGTACACTGCAAAGTAATATACAAATGTGCCTGTCTGTTTACTGGCGTTTCCACCAGTGCCACCGCCGATAACGGTGCTTCTATCACAGTATTTAACAAGTGCTTATATGAGAGCATCCCACCTCATAAGAAGCCTCCCCTTAAGCCTACAAACATTTACCTTCAGACGGCTACGGGAGCTGATGTGCCCGTAGCTGATGTAGTCAATTTAGTTATCCAAATAGAGGAGATGCAATTCATACAGCGAGTTGTCATCGCCTCTATTCATAATGATGGCCTACTTGGCTCTGATTCCCTCAGTGCCAGCGAAGCCATCATACACTGCAAACAATAGGAACTTGACATACACGGCTGACGAATACCTCTTGGACTGGCATCGTCATTATACGATACGTGCGCAGTTATACTATCAAGTACCGCCACAGTTGAGCCGATGCCCTCAGCAGAATCAGCGCGGAAGCTGAACACGAAGACGCCGCCACCGTGACACGGTCAACACAGCCATCTCCGGAGTTCCCCGAATTGAGGTGTGCAGAGTGGAATCCGGAGAAAATCGCACACCACAAAACAACAGACACGAAATATATACACGTGGATTCAGGAGGGGGTGCGTCCTCCTAAGGAATCAGTACCAGCTCTATCCACCACGGCAAAATATTATTACCAACGGTTCGAAGAATGTCAATTAATAAATAACATTCTATATATTAATAACCGTTTGGTAGTCCCGGAAAGTTATCGTGAAATTATATTGAAACAACTACATGATAACGCCGGGCATCTGACCGTGGAAAGAACTGTTGCCTGTATCAAGTTGAGATTCCACTGGATCGGGATTCACGATAGTGTCAAGGCATGGGTTGCCAAATGTACCCCATGCCAAAGACACGCTGCTGGCCAACTCAAATTAAGATTGTTGGT
The DNA here is from genome assembly GCA_034401795.1 of Chaetoderma sp. LZ-2023a. NCBI lineage: Eukaryota > Metazoa > Mollusca > Caudofoveata > Chaetodermatida > Chaetodermatidae > Chaetoderma > Chaetoderma sp. LZ-2023a. The sequence goes on along the minus strand of CM067373.1, from coordinate 131,445,294 downwards.
GCACTGTGGGAGCGAGTGGCTATCGACGTGCTCGGACCCTTGAATATGACGGATGATGGAAATAAATACATCCTCGTATTACAAGATAATTTTATGAAGTGGCTAGAAGCATTTTCTCTGCCGGACGAAGAGGCATCCACCGTAGTGGAGGTCTTGGCCAGCAATGTGTTCTGCCGCTTTGGTATGCCTTATGAGTTGAACTCAGATCAAGGGAGTAATTTTGAGAGCCGGCTCATATCAGAGCTCTGCAAATTGTTCCATATCGTGAAAACAAGGACAACTCCATACCACCCCCGGAGTGACGGGATGGTAGAGAGATTCAACAGAACTCTTGCGGAGATGCTTACTAAGAAAACACGCCTCGATTGTAGAGATTGGAACCTACGGCTCCCGTATGTACTCATGGCTTACCGCACTTCAGTACATTCCAGCATGGGTTACACCCATGTTTGGTTAATGTTAGGCCGTGAATTAGCCTTACCCCTGGATCTGGCTATGCCTCGAATACCAGGAGAGAAAAACTCACCATCTCTCTATGTCAAACTCTTGCGGCAAAGGATAGAACAAGCCCATCAGTTAGTGAGAGACACCTTATCCACTGCACACTGGCGGAAAAAGACATGGCACGACCGGAGAGTGCATGGAGATCTGTATGAAGCAGGAAGGATGGTTTAGGTACACGATTCACGACGATCTGCAAACATGCCAAGTAAACTGAGTTACCGGTGGAAAGGCCCCTATGTGGTAGTAGGTAAAACGTCGGACGTGACCTACCATATCCGTGCTTCGGATGGCCTGACTTAAGTCATCCACTTCGATCGACTTAAACCTTGTATCAGTGATGACCCAGCACCAGAGCTCGGACTGGGCGTTTCTCGTGACACCGGTACCCAGACAGATATTTCTATGGAAATTAGTATTCCCATGGTTAGCGCAGAGCACCGCAGTGCCAGTTCAGCCCCAGTTCTACCAAGCCAGACCATGGGTGAACAATCGACGATGATGAGATACGTACTTGCCCTCTCCTTCCTCAGTGCGGGTCAACTCGATCTGGGAAGTCGTATCTGAAGAAGTTCGTGTTTGTTTTGTCCAAGGGACCAGATGGAAAAGTTGTTCCTCCGATCTCTTCCCATTCCCACCCACTTCATGCTATGCCCACCATCATAGAGTTACCACGAGCAGAAGCTGAGGCTGACCCAAGCCATGCTTCCTGAGAGGTGGAACATATGGTGAATAGCATGGAAGTGAAGAGGGTGGATGAAGCCTTAGCATGTCTAGAACCGCAAAACCGTACAACGAGGTGTACCCGACCATGCCCCAAAAGCACCAAACCAATTCCCACCCAAGCAGAACCCATATCCATTGCCGCACCACAGCCCCAAATCCAACTGGCGTCCTAATCCATACACCAAGTTCGGACATCACCGGCCCAGTCCATTTCACACTCCACTCATCATCTGTTGACCCTCAATCTTCAGATATGAGAGAGACTGCTGCAACAGCGGAGGTGTCATCCCACACAGCACCGACCAACATTAACCACACACACACCCCCCACCACTGGTGGGCAGGGAAGCAGCCCATTCAGCAGACTCTCGGCTCGAATACTCCTGGTGTCTAAAAACTATGACAGGACACCAACCGTCGTGTAACGGGAGATGACCACACACACACACCCTGTCCAAAGGCAACCCCATCCAATTGGCATACCATACTCCCCCTCCCCCCCCCCCCCCCCCCCCGTGAGCACTCAGAACATCACACAACAGACAGAACGTCAACACCTACAGAACACACCTGCCTTCAAGACTGGATACGTCAATTCATCATTGTGCGTACAGCATATACTTGCTCGGTTATACTCAGCATAACAGAGACATTCAACATCGGCAACAACATCATTTAGCAGCACCTACCAGTATTAATTAATTCCCGTAGAGACATAAAAATTCCCACAACAAAATTCCTCCCACACAAATTGCGGGAGAAATAATATCTCCCACAGACCACACCTCCCGCAAATAACAACAGACTTGGCACTCACCAGCGTGGAAAACTGGAATGCGCCCACTTCGCTGATAACATTAGCATCATACAGCAGCTCGGACATCCCGACAACAGCATTATCATCAACAGACAACAGCCAACAAATCTCCCGCACACACCCTCTTATCCAATTACGGGAGAACTGATCATGTGGATATAAGGAATGCACTACAGCCATCTACAGTACGCGTCACGGGAGAACATTTGTCCAACGGTCCTCCCCTTTTTCCTTTTCCCGACATCGTACGGAAACAGCAAAATCTACATACTTCATCTATACGTAATAACAGTCAATATTATTAAGAGAGCAAGATGCCCCCATTGTCGTCAGTCACAAGTAGGATTTTGCTACCGAAAAGTTGAATTCGACAATGGATTGATCAAAGTTACGACAGCATCCGACAGGTCATCTACGCTCTAAAGTAACTCTGTCCGCCCATGGGCTCGGCCATTACAGAGTGAAATACACTCAGGGTTCGATAAAGTTGACATTCACGCCACCACTCCCTCCCCACTCCCGCACCTGACGGCCATAAATATGCCACCTACGCCACAGCGCAAGTATCATCCACAGGCAACCAGTGGCGCGTATCAGATTCAAATCACCAACATGTCAGAAACACAGACACTCAGGTTGACTGTATTCACAATCTCCGAACGACGGCATTGTAAATTGTAATGACTGTGGCACACACTTTTCGAGTTGTACTGTAATTTACCCATTATTAAGTGGTATTAATGTGTCTGGTCTAGGCCGGGATGGAGCTAGTTCTACCCATTGAGGAGAATGCTTGGCCAGCCCTCCCGCTCGGAAAACACAGCTATCTCGACGGGATCAGTAACGTTGATCTGCTGCCTGAATATATCTGTTTAAACCACACATCAAATTACTTACAACTGTACTGTTAAATTTTTGATTGAGAACAGAACTGCTCTACCGTGCTACACATCATTAGCGCACGGGCCGGTAAAACGGCATCAAAAGTCTGACAGTATAATTACAGAGAGACTCTTCCTTGCGTTCCAGTCTATAATCGACACGGGCTGAGAACAATCTATTACAGACACATACCAAGACGCATGTTAAAGAACTTTGCCAAATAGGGACATTATAAAGATCCTGATGTGACATATATATTTCTATCTCTCGCATCTACGACAGACTACACCTCAGCAACAGCATTTTGGCCGTCGCCATAAACAGCATATATGTACCTGATCAGCCACATGCTTTTTAGAGCCACATGACATTTTACTGCTATTTCCTGTAAATTGGATCAAAGACGCGACTACCACAGCGTGATGGAGGAGTGGCGAGGGTGAGTTCGGGTAATTGCCGCTGACGCCACCTGGCTCCCACACACCCCATCGAGCGCTCCAGCCTAAAATTAAAACAGGCAAGTTTATAAGCATCCACATCTGGAGAACTGCCTCATGCTAATTAAAAGGCGAGGCACCGCAAAGAAAAAGTAGTACCACGTTTTTATGCTGATCGAAGGCTGTTAAATGCGCAAAATTAAGACAAGTTTAATTAGCCATTCTTCCTATAATTAAAAGTACTCCCTCTATACGGGAAGAATTAATCCCTAGACGTCTAGGTCGAAAAAAGAGGAAACTTTCACATAAGAATGACCGAATCACATGCTAAAACTTTTAGGTGTGGTCATCTGCTGCCTGTGACGTCACCAAATAGTATAAAAGGAGGACGCGCTCTCTGAAATTTTGTCTTCCCGTCAAAATTCTACACCAGGGAAGAACACATTGCATTAGGCTTCTTTCGTGTCGCAAACCAAATTCTGCTGTTTTATTATTATTTCATTATTATACTTGGCCTGGAAAGTAAAAAACAAGAAGAGATAGGGCATTAGGTTTTGAATAAGGTTCCCGCAGCCAACTACCATGCGGGAATGAGATGTCACTCCTTGAAGATTTAGCGTTATCGGATTCGTCTGAAGAAGAATCGGTACCAGTTCCAAAATGGTTCCCGTGCAGCTCGTTATTAGCTAGCGGAGAGCCCTGTACTAGAACTTTTACTAGAAAATCTGACCGCACACTTCATGTTAATAAGGATCATCTCTTCCAGTCAGCCGTCTGCGTGACGTGCCAGTATCTCTACACCGCTACTCGCTACGGGGTGACCCACGCACTCCGATATCATCACCGTGTGTTAGAAGTAACCTTAGTTCCTGGGGAAGAGAACAAGGATCGTGCTGTTTTAGCCACCCGTTTCGAATCTCGGTTCCCGGTCAAAGTTCTTCCGACTGAGAAAATGGCCCGCACAAAGAACACTACTCGTAGATATCCCGTTAGTCATCGTCTTCCCGTGGGTACTGTAAGCAACATACCGACAGCTAGACGTGAAATCCTGCCCACAGCCACATCAGGAAGCGTTACATCCACACCGGTCCTGAAGCGGAGTAAGAAGCAAAAGTCTCCCGCAAAATCCAGTCCGGCAGCACCCGCATCAGTTATTAGCCATCTGGATACGGTCACTACACCCGCAACCGTAGTGTCTAAGACAGTGTTAGCCAGTCAGCCGATTTCGATAGTGATTACGACACCTGCGGAAATAGACATTCCCAATTACCCGCAGTCACCATTTCCGCCAGAACTGACCATAGACAAGGGACCAGGACCGTCACAGACTGCGGGGATTAGTATAACTCCGACACGTGTTATTCAGCATCCGCCTCCTAGCCTTTCTGACCCAGCAATCAGAAAGTGAACTACGCCGGAACAACTATACGTGGGAAAGAGACGAATCGCCCACACACAGGACATTCTGCCCGTGCCTAACATCACCGCAAACCGTCTGTTAAAATATGCTAAGTTTCGGAAAATGTCGTCTCCTGCCATATCCGCTCCCGCATCACGGCCTCAGCCTACAGTACAGCTCACCGCCATCACCACGACAGCTACAGCAGCCACCACGATGACTACCACCACTACAGCATCAAAGACATTAGCAACCACTAGTACCACCGCTGCCTTACGGACGGATATATTAGAACCGGCAGTAACTGTGAGAGACATAATGGATGCGCATATTTCCGCCACCATCACTTCAGATATTTCCGACGGTGCCAGTAATAGTGAACGCATCTCAGCAATGATAGTGCATCCACTGCGACCAACCACTGTCAGTCGCGGGACCCAGACTCAATGGGGAAATTTCGCAGCAGAGGTGTGATCATTTGTGATACAGCAGAAACATCAATGGTGCGATTCGTGGAAATGTATTAATTATCACTTTATTTTTAAAATACTTTTCTTATTATTATATATGTTAGATCAATTGAATCCCGCCCCTAGGATGACTACAGTTATCCGACACAGCCGCACACTTCAGTGCCCGGCTGTGTCCCACATGAAATGAGCACGGCGGACTCCGATGTTGTAAGAACGTCGTGTGCGACGTAAAGAATACAACGTCCCGCAGTGCTATAAAGTCATCATCCCATCATGCAGTCTCAGCTACGCTTGGGCTGCCTGATAAACTAAATTTTAAGTTATTATTATTATATATTCTATTTTTCTTATTATTTTTCTTCCTGTCTTAGATGTCAGGACGGATATGGGGCCAGCGAGACCTGCCCATTGCGGACCCGCTATAATGGGCCGAAAATATATAGTTTTAATAAATAATAAGAGATACGTGTTGCGTACCCCTTTATTTACCCAGGGTGCGCAAGTAATTCGGTGTGATTTAATAAATACCCCATGAGGGTATGTTACATGGTTTATATATGTATACCTTGTCTTTTTCTATTATATTATATATTTAAACTTAAATTGTGGTACGTTGGAGCTTGGGTGTTCTCTGCGGAGATAATGATTATCCGCACTCAGAGAGAACACCCATGTGAGCTATTGTTTAGAATCATGTACTAAATAAAGTTACAGCACGCACCGTAATTTTAATAAAACAAAACAAAAAAGAGAAAGGCTTGGAAAAACAATTCCAGGTCAAAAATTGAAAACTAAAAGTATGCCTCCCCCTCCTCTTGGCACCTCTATGTGCTCTGTCTCTTGAATATGCGTCTATTGCATCACTACTTTTCTCCGGCCACGTGCCTACCCGGGAAGTCTATAATTCCCGCCTAGCATACGTCCGTGCATCGATCCAGCATGCGCGATCGTTAGCCACGGAAGTCAAACTAGGAGGGGGTGGTGTAGTTCAGATCGACCAGTCGGGTACCGACTGTACCAGCTAAGCTGGGTACGCGCCGCCCATCCTGGATTAGTTTCCTGAACACGCCCCCTGGGTAGAGCCATAAGTGTATATGGGCCTATGAGAGAGATCGCGTTGCGAAAACGACTAAGTTCGTTAAAACGCATGATGCGCATGCGCATGTCTAGATGCTATTTTTGATGGAGCACATAGTTTATGACCAAGATAGGATGGCGCTTTTAGTGTACCGAGATGGTACCCTGTACTCCTTATTGATTGCCTGTCCCATTGAATCTGGCATTAATCAAGATCAGAATTCAACGGGCTTTTTAAATCTGTAAACCATTTCAAAATCGGTTAAGAAATGGCTGAGTTATCCACAGAAAACCCTTCTTGATTATCTTCAAAATATTGCCGTGACGTCATAACCCCGTGGACGCAGAACTTCTAGAATGTTCTAGAACATTCGACTGTGCTGTTATTAGCTACACGATGATTGGCTGTTGCTCGAACGATGATTGGTTGGAGCCTGCGCCTATGACGTCACGAGGAGTATAAAAGGAGACGCGATCCAGAGATCGAGAGCATCCTCGGCCAGGGGCTGAACAGGTTGGATCTGTACCAGCTACTATCAGCGCGACAGACAACACGCGTATTACTTTGCTATGTGTCGGGTTTTTTCTCCCGTAGCTGGCAGTTGCCCAACCCACCGCACTAAAACAATTTTGTAACGCCCTACTTACGGGAGTAATTTGGAACTTTCTGATTATTGTTCACGAATATCAATATCTACTTCAGAACACGAATTTGTGGTGAGGCCTTTACGGTCTGAATATGTATGTCTACAGATGTAGAGGCAGGATGTTCTTTGATGGATGACTCGCCGGATCTGCCGGCCATGCCTAAAAGTGGTATTTCAACTGTCACTGTACTAATATCGTGTAGGTTCTTCTAACTTTCGACCGCAGCAAGGAAACTCTGCCCGGTGCGTCTTCAGAGCTGGCTGATGTACCCAGCACCGTGAAGCTTTGTTTTGTATCTTCGTTTGCCTCTGACAACCCCTGCTTGTGATCGGGTTGTTTACAACTTCCATCCGTGCCATCGGTGTACGGGAACTTTCTTCACCACAGTAGTACTATCGTATCTTTTGCTGACTGCTCATTAGAGATCCTATTAGGCTTACAGTGCTGAGCGATGTACTCCCGCCATGAGTGTTCTTGCGGAAATCTTGTTTGCGGAAAACAGCCTGCGGGAACCAACCTACGGGAACTTTCCAGCTTCCTGAGAACGCATCAACGCACGTCAACTACAGAATGACGTATCAATTTCAGTAACACGGTAGCCTAACTTAAGAATGACTACCGAGTATTCAAGTAACTATGCTTCACAGTTGAATTATTTCTCTATATGTACTTCTTTAATTATATTGTATCCGTAAGAATGGTCCCGATGACTAAAAGGTACCGTAACGGTCTTCGGACCGCTAGTTATAATTTCTGTATTTGTCTATAGTTATTCTCATTCTCTGTAAGGTGTTTTACTAACCGCACCGTAGTAGGTTCGTTAACCTGTACTAGATATATAGCTTTGATCATTTGATACCGTACTGATTGTTCTGGTTAGATTATGTATGTATATGGCCAGTGGCCATCAGTTCATATGTTTCGCTTATTTATAGAAAATATAGGACTGCAGTGCACGTAGGAAACACTATACAGCAACACTTATATATGCAGCACATTCTCCCGCCACCAGCAATTTTACACTGGGGTCGCTGTCCATGCTATAACTCTGTTTAGCCCGGCATTCTACCGACTAATCTTTTTCTATTCAGCTCGATAGGATAGGTTCAAAATGATTAGAGACACTTTCTTCATTACCAACTCGGTAATATACTCTTCTCTTCAGGCAGTACGATTATCTATCCCCGCATTCTGGTAAGACTCATAACTCCAAGATTTTGTCTCTCTTCATGCTCCACTCAGCCTTGTGGCTTCTTAATTGTTTGGATGTCCCTATCCGCACCATGGGCTGATCCGACTCTGGGAAACTGTTGGGGTTTCCGAGCGGTTAGACCAGGGTGTGCTATCACATACATTCCCCTTGTATCTTTGGATACTTAGTAATTAGCACTTTATCCAATGTAGGAAAGCACTGCGAAAACAAATATTAATTATTATTTTTATTACTGAACAAACCTCCTGCACCGCAGTGCAAAACAGGGCAACTTGTATGAAAACCTAACGACAGGTTAAATGGTTAGTTACATAGGACCCGGTGACGGGCAAGATGCGTATACCCACTGAATTCCATAAGAATGTCTGGGCATGATATTTAGATCTGCCACGCCCTTGCGGGAAGGACATTTACAGTGGGTATTCGTCTCTCTCACCCCCACCATAACGATAGGACAATGGTCTAATAACACTTTCGTGAAAAGTAACCTATGTCTTGTAACGTTATATGTGGTTACGGAGCAGGATGTCCGGATTCTTATCCAGTTCGGAGATCTTGCTACGTAACATGTATGAGCACTGTCCTCAGTATTGATGTCTTAGGGCATCTGTTCTCAGTGACAGCCGTGTCTAATAGCTAGGTAGATACCAGCCATTTGCTGCCAAAAATAGTTCTTGTTTTAAAAACAACTAAATGCTAATTAAGCAAAGCAAAAGGCCCGCATAAATAAAGCGTCAAATACTAATTCAGCATACTAAGAATCACATAAGACGGTGACGAGGGAATCCATCGGGAATCGCTCGTCCCATCTTCACGTAAAACAGCACGCATCCCTATAGTCATAATCTCACTAGTTCTGGTCTTTTCTTTCTCAAGCATTTTTGATTGAAATATTAGAGTAGCCCCATTTTTGTCTACTACTCTTCTCCCGCTTTAAGCAGTGGCGACACCTTCCCGAGATGGAGGCCCACGCGAGGCACTTGCCTCTCGCAAGGATTCAGCGACGATGGTCAATGCAAGGATAATACTCCTCACCCAAACTAGCACTAGGAGTAGTGCCCGCGTGAGGCACATAACTTTTCGTCCGAGATAATCTTCTTCCTTTCAGCCTAGAGGTATAATAACTTATAATAAGTTAATTAGTTAAGTCTCGTGTATGGGATGCCTCCCTTGCGGGGATACCTCTGCGGACCTACGAGTCTGTGTGGTACCTCCAGGAGCCCCATGTTTAAAAGTTCATGTACCTGCCTCTATGTCTCGTATTTTCGTATGCTCTTATTTTAGTTTTATCTAGCATATTTATAATTGTTTAGATAAAATCATTGTATAGACTTATATTTTTAGGTCCATAGATCACGAAATTGCTATGGACAGGCATACTGGTGAGACAAATTCTTGGGATGAGACGGTTGTGTTTAACGTTCTCATACAAGGTCCGTCACCCCGAGACCGGATGCTAACCAGCATCATCACTCGTCGTGCACTTGCGGCGTGGCGAGTCAACACGTTACACCGGAACGTCCCGACACTACCCGGCGCGTTACAATACCAATCATATCAAGAGATTCTCAATATTGTTCAGTATTATACCTGCCAGGAACAGTACACTATAAATCCCATGAAGAGCACACTCATATTTTTCAACAAATATCCGAAAGATATATCCAAGATACAGTTAGGAGGATACCAGATTCTCGATTCGAAGCATGAAACACATGCGCCACCTGCAAAGTAAAGAAAACGTCCAGAAGAGAATCCAAGTGGCATATATATTGCAGTATATTCCCTGGCGGGGGCTGGACTACACGGTAATGGTGCATGTCTTCCACACTAGCTGCGCATGTATGGAAAATCTACTGCCTCCCAAGATTACTCTTCGGACTTGAATCTCTGGAAATAAACCAAACTGAGATTGTCAGCGAGATTGGTCTAGTTTTCGGCTAAGTATTTTGGGCCTTTCTTGCATACAGGTGTTAATATAGACCTGTGCTATTTCAGGAGCTAGTGACAAGCGTATTCGTGGGGTTATCTAATTCGGACGACATGCGTTATAGAAATAGCCTCCCATGTGCGTTCTGAATAGCTACCAATCAATTGATCTGTCCACTCCGTCAGCTACAGTAAGTATGTAAGCAATATTCAGTATTCATGGGAATGAGATCAATTTTCGACAAATTATTATTATATATAGGACTAATTTCTTTATTTCTTCTTTGCTTGGTTTAACTTTACGGCCTCGGACATCGATTTCAATATAATTAGGCCCCCCTATATAGGGAATTAATGAGAACGCTGAGTATCAATTGGTCTACACACAGTAAATAACCCGTTTATTGATATTTTAATACCGAATTATGTTCTGACTTAAATTCTTTATCCTCACCCCATATCTGAATAAGCAGTACTTTAGTTTTCTAAAGTTCTGGTGAACGGAATAAATATATCATTTCGAAGCGTGCTTTTAAATCCGAATTATCTCCTTTATTTTAGCATTAGAAGGGAGTTCATCTTCCACGGCAACCATGGACTATTGAGTTCCGAGTTAGCTCCCTTTCATTGTATTAGGCCTACATATGATGTTGCAAATAAATAAATACGACGCTCTCGAGCCAAACATAAGGCAGGGCAACAAGTGCATTTAGACATATTTGGAATTTGGAATTGATTACAATAATAGCTATGTTGCCGCTAGGTATTGATGACAAGTCATCTATTATGATAAATGATCCATTTTCATTTTTCCTACGGCTACAAGTGTAATTCCTGTATTGCGAATGCTTTCTTTTGTTGATCTCCAAAAATGCATTAGAAATCGTCAAATGATGGATAAAAACACAAAATTCTCTCTGAGTGTGGTTGCGGCACTGTCAACCCCAAGAAACCTTTTATTCTTATGCTTTAGTGTTAGGGTTTCATACTTAGTGTGGATGGGCATATGCGACTAACAGCCTAGTTATTTTAGCAAATTGGGAATATTCATTCTAAGAAGTATAATAATGGTTTAGTATGGTGTGTGTATTGGGCTACTTGGCCCCGGTTTAATAGATTATAGAAAGAAAAAATATTAGGTAGGCCTAAACTAGATAAATTTTCCACCTGACCGCCAGAAATGTAGGAGATGCCCTTTGAGAGAATCTGGATTTCAACATTTCAGGGGGTTGTTTTCCTTGTCACTTCAATGTTTATCTAAGTTGACTTTAAATTCTAGTGGACCTACAGGTGAGCGCGTAAAGCGTGCTTACTGATAATCACGTACTATGGGCCAACTGGTGATAGCGTACTGTGGGCCTAATAGTAATCACGTGCTGTGGGCCTACTGGTGATCACATACTGTGGGCCGACTGCTGATCACGTACTGTGTGCCTACTGCTGATCACGCACTGTGTGCCTACTGCTGATCACGTACTGTGGGCCTACTGCTGATCACGTAATGTGGGCCTACTGCTGATCACGTACTGTGGGCCTACTGCTGATCACGTAATGTGGGCCTACTGCTGATCACGTGCGGTGGGCCTACTGCTGATCACGTACGGTGGGCCTACTGCTGATCACGTACGGTGGGCCTACTACTGATCACGTACTGTGTGTCTACTGCTGATCACGTACTGTCGGCCTACTGGTGATCACGTACTGTGTGCCTACTGCTGATCACGTACTGTGTGCCTACTGCTGATCACGTACTGTGTGCCTACTGCTGATCACGTACTGTGTGCCTACTGCTGATCACGTACTGTGTGCCTACTGCTGATCACGTACTGTGGGCCTACTGCTGATCACGTACTGTGGGCCTACTGGTGATCACGTACTGTGTGCCTACTGGTGATCACGTACTGTGGGCCTACTGGTGATCACGTACTGTGGGCCTACTGGTGATCACGCAGTGCGTGGTAAGCGATTCCACCATAGGCAGCAACAGCGCCCAGTCAAATTAGTTTCAAAATATTTAACAGCTTACCTGCATACAACAACAACAACAACAGCCTTTAATTCAATTCATTCAAAATAATATTGACATTCTAGGACTTAATGCGGCATAAGACGAAAAAGAAAAAACGTTTCTCATATTGAATTGAATAATCATCTCCTAAGATGCTTTTATCACCATTTCCGGGTTTCCCAACCAACATTGTTGTTTTTGTTGCTGTTGTTGTTGTTGTTGTTGTTGTTGTTGTCGTGGTGGTCGTGGTGGTGGTGGTGGTGATGGTCCGTGGTCGTGGTGATCGCTAACATCGTCGTGTCGT
>CM067373.1:131409380-131432380 GCA_034401795.1 Chaetoderma sp. LZ-2023a | reverse complement strand
GATTTGAGAATCAACAAACAAGGATAAAAATCAAACCAATCTTATCCAAATGTTAATAACATAACACAATAGTGCATTTAAATCAATCACACCGTGATTATCAAATAAAGAAAACTTGAACTTAGAGATAAATAAAAACCAAAATAAACTCTCACCATTTCTTACAGATGCAGTCTTAACGAAAATGGCGTGATGTGCTTGGTAAATGGTCTTCGGCTATTTTGGTTAAAATCGTAATATTACGAAAGAAGGAGGCTGCTGCACTCTAATCTTTCAGATAAAAGGTTGTAAAAGAGGATTCAGATTTCCATCCTGCAACATGCATGACTTCATCTAAATACGAACCGGCAAAAAGCGCAAAAGAGGAAGCCATTCCTCTAACATTGTGAGCTTTAATATGGGAGAGATTAATATGTTCCGGAGAATCAATCTCGTAACAAAGCTTAATCGTCTCCCAAATCCATCAGTATATCGTAAACTTTGAGACTGGCTTAGCTAACTCTTCCGCATAAGAAAACCATAAAAGGGACGGATCAAATCTTTTGAAATCAGTTCGCTGTTTGTACATTCTTAATGCCCTAACAGGACACCAGAGTTTGTCGGAAGGCGAAAAAGACGATAATGATTTTAAAATGATCGGACTAGCAGGAAACCGGTTAGACTGAGTTTTAGATAAAAATCCCTTCTGGGATAAAAAACTAAACCGTGTCCTGAAACCATAAATCGCTCCCTTTCAGCAGAAAAAGCATGAATTTCTGAACGCCTTCTAGCAGAGGCCGTTAATACTAATAGAGGAGGTTCAAAATGACGGCCTGCCAGCACTTGAAGAACCAAAGCCAAGTTCCATGAAGGTAAAGGCTTAGCTATCGAAGGACGAATATTGCCTAGACCTCTAATAAAAACTATTAACGGTCTTAGTGTCCTTGACATCGGCATACAGAAAGCAAGGAAGAGAAGATGCCAGAGAAAATCTATATCCCCTAACCGTATTAGCTGATAAATGTAAGGAATCAAAGCGATATGTTAAAAAGTCTAATACTTGGGGAATAGAAACAGAATTGGGCACGAGACCGTGATCTGAACACCTAAATCTAAACTCTGCGGGTCGACTCTCTTCTGGAAGAATCGATAATTACTGGAGATCTTGAAGAAACTTTATTCTCGTAGACTTTAGTTTCGATATTCTCCAAACACACAGACTGAAGATTTCTGGGTTTGGATGAAGACAAAGACCTCTTACTTGAGACAGAAGATCCTGGGAGAATGGAAGAAGACGAGGGAAGTCTACCAGGAGATCTAGAAGGTCAACAAACCAAATCCTCTTTGGCCCTAAAGGAGCTAATAAAAGAATCTCGCAGATTTGTTCTTTGACCTTCTTCAACACTAATGGAATCAAAATCGTTGGAGGGAACGCATAGACGAACATTCCTGTCCAGGACTGAGACAGGGCATCCACCGCCAGGGCTTGACTGACCAGAAAAGAAGACATGAAAGAGGAGATCTGAGCATTCAGAGATGTCACAAACAGATCTACCAGAGGACGATCCATAAGACTGAAAATCGCTTTGACAACCGACCTCTTTAACTGCCACTCTGTGTGGGCGAATTTGCTGGGATGTGACAGTTGGTCCGCAAGAAAATTCAGACTGCCTGGGACATGAGAAGACACCAGAAGAATCTGATTCTTGCGACACCATAAGAGAAGGTTCCACACTTCTAGACAAAGGAGGGATGACCTTGTACCACCCTGCATGTTGATATAAGAGACCACTGTCGAATTGTCCGACCGAATCGAGACTTTGAGACCTATCACAAGATCTGACCATGAAAGGAGAGCCTTCTTGACAGCACACAATTCCAGAATGTTGACATCTGTCGACTCCTCCAGGGACCAAAGACTGGAAACCGACAGGGAGTCCCAGACCGCTCACCATCCCTCCTGAGAAGCGTCTGTGAAGATAATCGCCTGAGGGGAAGACTTTACCAGTTGAACACCCACCAGAAGCAGAGAATGATCTTTCCAAAAATCTAGAAGAGGAATCAAGTGTTCTCTGATGGGAATCTGATGGTAAATAGAGAGAACTGACTGCTTTCAAAGGGACATTAAATACATTTGGAAGGGTCTTCTCATCAGTGTCGCCCATGGAATAACATTCTCTACGCTGACCATCAAACCTATCACTCTTAGCAGAAATCTTGCTCAGACCATGAAGAAGACAGGATTTCCATTGCCACTGATAAAGCCTCTATTCTTGGATCTGAGGGGAAGACTAGACCCTGGGCCAGATCGAAAGAAACGCCTAGATGCGTGAAGATTTGAGAAGGACCTAGGCTTGATTTCTTTAGATTTAAAATCCACCCTAGGTTGCATGCCAGACTGCAAACCTCTGGAAGAATTCCTGAGAGAATTGAAGAGGACTTACTTTACTAACCAATCGTCTAAATAAACGTGGAGATGGATAGGACGGTGAAAATTTCTGCCACGGCTGAGAATAGGCGAGAAAAAGAAAAGGAGCCGTGGTCAGGCCAAAAGGCATGGCGCGAAACTGCCAAACTCGATCTTAGTAAGCAAAACTCAGGAATTTTCTGAAGGAAGGGTAAATGAAAACATGAAAGGCTTCATTTTGGTCAATGGAAACGACCACATACCCTGCTCTAGACTGGAAATGATCTGGGAGATGGTCTCCATCTTGACTTGGGAGTAAGAATCCTGAGATTTAATCATGACATACCCCCTTGTTAAATTAAAATTAATGCAGATTTGAATGTTTCAGAGTGAATAGAGATCATTTTACTAAGATTTAATGACAGGGTAGGAAAACCTACCCTAGGCTGAACGCTCTCATGTATGTATAAATTCCTTAGAATTAACATAATTCACAAAGAAAACTAACATGATAATAACCAAATTGTCAATTGAAAAAACCAGAAGAAACAAGAAAGAAGAATTAGAAGAGGAAAGAGCCGACACAAAAGAAGGAAGGTCTATAGAAAACTCGTCCTTAAAAGGAAGAGAAAGAGTCTAAGCAATCCACCAGTGAGACAGGGACCAGTCATCCGAAGAGACCCTGACTGGACAAAATCTCATCAGCCCTAACCGACTAGGGAATAGAAGAATAAGAAGAAGGATTAGGAGATGGAGAAGAAAATAGATGAGAAGAGTCACCAGAGCCCATAGAATCAAATGGAAAGAGGAGAGAAAGGCCTCTTGGAAGCTAGAAGGTTAGAAAAACGTAAAGAATCAGAAAAGGAAAAAGATTGATCAGAAGGAATGTGAACAGATACAACATCCTGACCAGAGGACATGGAAAGAAGAGAAAAAAGCTGGCATGAAAGAACGAACAAGGGACGAAACCCTAAAAACAGAAACAATAAGAAAACCAGACCGTAATCAACAATTAGAAACTCAAGCTCAAAAGAGAGAATGACAGAAACAATCGGATGGAGATGATCAAAAGAGGAAGAAGGAAGAGAGGAATTAAGAAGAATGGAAGATGAAGAGGCAAGAACAGGACCAGAAGATCCCTGGAGAGGATTGATAGACGATGAAATATGGGAAAACCCCAGAGGAGGGAAAGAAGAAGGAAGACAGAGAGAGAGAGATAGAGAGAGGAAGGAGAACATAACTAGAAGAAAACTTTAGAAGAAGGGGCAGAGGATGAAGGAGGAGACCAGAGTTGCCCGTATACGTCCTTTTGCACGTATATACGCATAAAAATGGCAGAGGGACGCATAAAAATGAACCCTCTGCGTCCCCGAGGATGCACGAGGGACGCAGTAAAAAAGCCTAACGGAAACTGGTAACTTTGCGTGCGCTTAATTATCGATTATATCATCGTGTGTGTATATTTATTTGTGCATGTTTTTACTTTAAAAAATATACCTAATGTATTGTGTTCAATAAAAACGAACTTACTGCGTTGTTTAAGACTATGATTTGTTGTGTGTTTTCTTGCACAGCTCAAAGTTGTTAATGCCCATAAATTAGATTCAACCGCCAAAATTAATTGTAAACACAATCCCCAGATCATCCTTAGTATTCCATTTGATCTAATTTTTTTTAAATAATGAGTTTACAAGTCCGATGTCAGTCGCCTTGTTTGGCCAACAAATTGCAAAAAGACCCGCCATGTTTCCGTCTGTTGTGCTAAACGTCAGTGTGACGTATTTGATTGGGTAACAGCGGAATTTCCCTCTAGAGGAACTCACGCTTGAGAAATCCAATACAACTGATCAAGCGCATACAAACGTGTCTGGGCGTCTTAACCCTTTCACAGCTCAGAACATTGGACAGATCACAAAGTTGTTATCACTAATATGCTGAATATTTTGAAATTAATTTGCGCATGCCTACTTGTCTAAAGCACGACTTACAGGCAAAATATTTTTTTCTATTTACTTATCAAAATATCTAAATGGATGAAGGAATATATGGGAGATATTGTGATATCTTTTACATTTGAATGGCCATTTGACGGATTAGCGGTGGTGTCTTTGTATTGCTGTTTGAATAACGGTTTCAATACGCGCTATACGCTATCTTTTATTTAGTAATAGTGGCTGATTGATTGACTGATGGATTAGTGTTTATAATGTTTAACAATACTCGATCGTTAGGTGTTCCCAATTTCTCAACTAAAAAGCTCATCCCAGCAGCGATGTTCAACGATATCGTCGATCTCCAGGTAGGCATACGTTAAAATACTGATTTTTTCCAAACAGCGTATAGTTTAAAGCTCCCAGATACAAGCATCCTTATTGGATACACGCTAATGCGTTATCTATGCTTCAACCAATCAGCAATCGCGTTACATAGTTCCTCCCTATGAATTAGAGATATCCGGTTATTGGCTGATATATTTTCACTAATTACGCAGTTTAATCTGATTTATACAGGTTATTTTTGATAAATTATTGTTTTGTCTGATTTTAGCTTATGTATTCCACTATATTTAGTCATTCCAGTTACATTATAAAAAATATGCGCGCATTATATCGAAAAAGGTCAAGTCGTCCTTGAGCAAACTCGCCCCAGTCACTCATAATTTTTCAATTCGTCCAAAGTCAAGTCAGGGTTTAATAGAAAAACTAATGCAGTGGTCTTTGCTAATTACTAATGTAGTGGTCTTTCGAAATGTTAATCATACAAGGGTGTCAATGTAGGTTGGTTGGTTTATCAGACAACAAACAAGTACAGTGCTTTAAGTTATTGTTTATTGACATGCAGTTGAAATGTTATTAGTTAAATATACAAGGGCCATTTCAATAGATCAATTTTAGCCACCATTGTAGATCACAGAATACATATTTTTGAAAATTTACCACGGCATAGTTAATATTCTCTATATATACATTGACAGTATGTACACAATGTCATAACTAGTGCTTTCAACATGTTTAATAAAGTACTTTATAATTAGATCAATGTGTTGTTTATTTTAAGAAAAAAACATGGGACCCCCATATTGCAGATGAGGACCCCATGGGACCCCCCGATTTTACAGTGGGACCCCCAAATCTGAGTGTGGGGTCCTTGGGACCCGCAAAAATCAGATGTTGTGGGCAACACTGGAGGAGACCTATACTTATCTTAACCCATTATTATTAAAGAGTTAGAACCAATATTATCATCATGTAAAGACGGATGTCATTGAGATTGATATGCTAATAAAAGGAATGATTGATAGAATGATAATGAATCCCGGGAACATCTGGATGTTAAATACACAAAACACTAATACTTGATTATGATTAAACACTACGGGATGAATCACGAAACAAAACGCAGAAAAACAGAGCCGATATAAAATCTAAGCAAAAAGACTCACCTAAACCATGACTGTGACAACGCAGAAGAAAAAACTCGGTTTTTATTCTTTCTTCCTTCATCATAATCTTATTTCTCTATTCTCAGCCTTTTCTAGCTCTTGTAATCATTAATCTTAGAGCCATTCTCTTCCCTATGAATCCACTACTGAAACTTTTCCTTTCAGCGCCTGTCAGAATTAGACTAAGAATTACGCTAGAAACAGGGATTTTCTTCAAGAAAATAACTCCCTTTGGATAAAATAAATGTCAACCTGCCGACATAAGAGGAAAAAAGAGCACAAAAAAAGGCTGAATGGCCCGAAGACAACTGGCCATCTAAAGTTGGATGAAATTAAAAATTATGTATCTAGCGATAATGCGTAGAATACAGACTGACTTATCGACTGCAACAAAAAACCCATCCGGCAACCAGTCGGAAGAGTCTTTAACTACGTTGAAATGTTTCATTGATAAAAGAATAAATGCTGAATATCTACGACTCCAAGAGAGACTTCAAGATTGGCAATGTCTCGGAATTAATATTTTCAGCGATTAGACATTCCGAATTTAAAAGCACTTATTGAAATAAGACTAACTCTTAGGAAAGATGATGACTAGATCCTAGGAAAGACAAACCTGGAATCTCAGTAAGAGCTATCACCGGAAATCCAAAAAGGAAAACAGAACCAGAAGTTAATCATAGAACACCATGAAACCGGTAATGACCCTATCCCCGGATGTACGAATCCGGAAGTGAAAAAATAGGAAACGGATATGTGCAAACTGGAAGAAGACAACCAGAAAAAACCCAGAATAAGCAAAGGAACCGGAAATACGCAAAACCGGAAGTCAGACCGGATACGGAAAGAACAGAGGTAGATCCGGAAAACGGAAGTAACCCCTGTCCTGAGGACGGAAGTTTATCCGGATCTGAACGACCCAGAAGTACACCTCTAGAAACAGAAGCGGAAGTGAACAGACAGGAATCCAAACCGGAAGCGGACGCGCTTCTACCGGAAGATGAAAAATAATAGGAGTCCACAGACCCCGGATATCCGGTATGACCGGAAGCGCTGCTAAAACCGGAGACGGAACAAGGAACCGGATCTTGAAGACCCGGATGTCCTACAAAACCGGAAGTCAAACCGGAAATGGACGGAACGGAAGTAAGAACCGGATCTTGAAGACCCGGATGTCTTGCAAAACCGGAAGACAAACCGGAAATAGACGGAACAGAAGAAAGAACTGGATCTAGAAGTCCCGGATGATCTACAAAACCGGAAGACATACCGGAAACGGACGGAACGGAAGCACCGGAAAACGGAATTAACCCGAGTCCCGAGTCGACCACAATGGAACCGGAAGAACTAGCAAGGCTAGAATGCGAACTCTTAGCTATAAGCGACCTACGGAGAATCTTGACGACCGGTATGACCGAAAAACTGGTATTAGCATACGGCTTTTGGATGTTAGCTTCCGCCTCCGCCACCACTGCTTGAGGGTTATGCCTATCACCCTCAAGTCTAATGTGGATTTGACCCGGTGACCTGCAGGAGCTCACCTTCAAGAGCTTTGTCGCTCTAGACTTTAGTTCTGGAGACCTAATAACCTGCATTGATGTTAGAGGGATCGGTTTCCCCCATTTGCGGGAATGCCCGCTAGCCCTCGGGCTATCGTCGGAACCAGAAGAAACTTCCTGTTTCTTGGCCTCCATGATGGCAGAAGATATCCTTTCATCTAAAGATTTAGTCAAAACTGCAGCGAAGGATTCAAATCTCGCAAATAAAGCTAACACAGCTTCCGAATTCGCCGAAGAGGCCACCCTCCCCACCCCACCCCCTCCATTGCTGCTGGAATAGACATATTAGATATTGCAAAAGACAGCTTTTGTCTTACTAGCAATGGAGGTAGGGGAAGGACGACCAGAGGGAAGGGCTGTAGGACGAATAATCCTTAATGAAAAACTTAGATACGAACGCAGACCACCCTATGCAAAACCTGCACATCGATGTGGGGTACACGTAGTGCACTTAAAACAGACATGTCCTCCATACTCCACAGAGTGAACTCGTTCACAGATTGAGGACGTGCACTTGATTTATCGTTCGTTAAAACACTCTTAAAAACGAAAAAAGATTACGAAAGAAGCATACAGCTTAGAATTCCGATAAAAGGAGTCTAGAAACATGCAAACGCGTTTCAAAGAAAGGCTGGATAGTTCAAATTCAAGATTGTTTTCTATCATAGCGAAATAAACGTAATTCCTTGTAAAGCACTTTTGTCTTTTAACTGAAAGTGATTAAGGGCTCACTGGAGCAATAGAGTGTTTTTATATGATGATGACTTAGGCACATTAAAGTTGTTACCACGAAAACGAAACCCGGTAACATTTATATACATAGTTATAAACTTCAATATAACCACGAATTACTTCCAAACACATAATTTTGGGAGGATAGACTTCATAGTAGGCATATCTTAGCGTGAGGAAGTACTTCAATAGTAAGCTGACACAGCGCAAAGCTATAAAAACTTTCTGATAATATTTGTGCAGTTGTTCTGCTTGCAGAATAATTGAAAAGTGAATCCGTTTCCTATTTGGGCTCCAGTGCGCATGCGCAAGCGCGCTTAGTGACAGGCGTCACTATGGCGTGAGTACAGACTGGTGCCAGTCTATATCAGTTAATATACTGGAGATGGACATAACCAGTAGCCTGGTTGACGGTCCATATTTATAGGAATAGGCATGGGGAGGAGTGTATGCAAGCATAAAAATCTTATTCTGGTGGCTAAATGCAGATAATTGATTTAACAAGTAGTGATTGAACGGTAATAGATGTTTTTGTGGTGTAATAACAACCGTCGGTAGCCAGGTAGATCTTCCTTCTCCTGGGTCATCCTCATGTGGATCTGTTCGTGACTTGTCCCAATGTCCAGATCTCCACTTTCATGCCTCCTTTTGCGGACAGTCAGGCCTTGGTGGCGGACGCCCTGTCACAGTCCTGGGCATGGATGTCAGCCTATGCCTCCCCTCCAATGATTCTTATCCCGTTGGTGCTGAAAAAAGTTCAGGATCAGGCCTACAAAATTCTGTTGATAGCTCCGTTTTGGCCAAAGAGGATTTGGTTTGTAGATCTCTTCGATCTTCTGGTGGACTTTCCACATCTCCTTCCAGTGTCTCCAGACCTCCTCTCTCAAATCAGGGGCAAATGTTCATCCAAATCTGGAAGTTTTCAGCCAGTGCATATGGAAAATCTCGAGCGTTCAGTCCCTCAGACAAAATTTTCTTCTAGAGCTCAAGAAATTCTCAGTTCTAGGAGAGTCGACCAGACATATTTACAAGGGTCGTCTTCAAATGTTCCAATAACAGTTTCTTGCCAGATTCTGTTTCTATATCCCAGGTGCTAGATTTTCTTTCTTATCTTTTTGATTCTTTAGTTATCAGCTAACAAGATTTCCTTTGGCTTCTTCCCTTCCTTGCCTTTTAAATGCTGATGTTAAGGATACTAAGATTTTGAATGATTTTATTCGAGGCCTGGGTAACATTCGTCCTCTGGTGGATAAGCCTTTGCCTTCTTGGAATTTAGCCTAATTTCTTCAAGTTTTAGCGGGCAGACACTTTGAGCCTATTGGAACCATTAGTTTAAAACGTTTAACTTTAAAGGCAGTTTTTCTTGTAGCGACGGCCGCTTCAGCCAAGAGAAGGTCTGAGATTCACACGCTTTCCGCTGAGGATAGATTTATCGTTTTTGGAGATGGTCTAATTCTTTACCCAAGAAGGGATTTTTTAATCTAAAAGGCAGTCTAACCACCATACAGCTAAGCCGATTATTCTTAACAGTCTAATACCTTTTTCACCGTCTGATAAGTTCTGGTGTCCGGTCAGAGCTTTGAAGAAGTATAAAATCTGTACCGATTTTAAAAGATCCAATATTTCTCATCTTTCCGTTTCTTTTGCGGATGAGGTAGGCAGACCTGTCTCTAAGGCTACTATTGCCAGATGGATTTGCGAAACAATTAGAATTCGCCATGAGCTCGCTTCCTCTGGTGATAGTCAGTTAGCAAATGTTAAAGCCCACAATGTTCGTGGAATGGCTACCTCATTCGCTCTCTTCGCCAGCTCAGCTTTGTACGATGTTATGCAAGTAGCTGGATGGAAATCCGAATCCACTTTCATCTCTTTTTTACCTTAAAGATCAGAGTCCAGCGGCTTTATTTTTTAGAAATATTACTTATTTAACCAGTCAAGCCAAAGACCAGTTACCAAGCACATCTCACCATTTTCGCTAGGATACTTGTCTGTATGACATTGGTGAGATTTCTTCTGTATGTGAATATTTAAGTTTCTTGAGTTATCATTTCATTTGTTTGGTAATCACAGTGCAACTTGAGTTGATGCACAGTTTGATGATTTTATCATTAATCTTTGGTTTATGATTTATTTTTATCCTTGTTTTAAGATTCTCAAATCTCCACCCACTGGAACGTCTTTAAGTGGGGCACGGACCAATTCTGCGGGTTTAGCAAGTAGTGATTGAACGATATAGATGTTTGTGGTGTAATAACAATGCCAACATACCCCCTTTAGTGGGATGGTCTGTAGTTTAATTAACTACTAAAACATGCTTACTGTTCAATCACTATGACCCGGCCTCTAAAAGGTTAAAGTATTGGTCTTTGTTCATATGTCATGGTAAATAGGTTTTGGTGGCAAATGATGGTTTCCTGAATGGTGGTTCCTTAAGACAGCTGATTGTAAACCACCTACTAAGCCCTATTAACACTCAAGCCAGCCAAAACATGGCTTTGGCTCTGATCTTGAGAAATGTCGATTTGCAGGCCAAGAATACTACTTTTGAAATTTACCACTAGAATTGTGGTAAATTTTCAACAAGAGCTCCACAAACAGCACATAATACTCCGCCATGATGACAAACCAATGAATGAAAGCTTTCCCAAAATATTTATTTCTCCCTCAGACCACTCATCCTTATGAAGTGTCAAAGCGATCCGTTAAACGGTCAAGGAGGTATCGTCCGAAATTTTTTTTTCAAGATGCCGGCCATATTGGAATATGGATTATCGTAAATTTTTAGAAGTTTCTTCACCAGACATATTCTAACGACCCTATGAAGTGAGCCGATAAATGGTAACAGAGATATCATCCAGAAACCAAGTTTCAAAATGCCAGCCCATGGCTGGTGGTCATCTTGAGTTCGGATCATCATCAATTTCAATAGGTTTCTTCTCCAGACCTAGACTAACCACCCTATGAAGTTTCAAAGCGATCCGATAAACGGTAACAGAGTTATCATCCGGAAACCAATTTCAAGATGGCCACCAGTGGGTGACGCCATCTTGAATTTTGGATCATCATGTATTTCGATAAGTTTCTTCCCAAGACCTAGTCCAACCACCCTATGAAGTTTCAATGCGATCCGACAAACGGTAAAGGAGTTATTATCCGGAAACCAATTTTAAAGATGGCCGCCGGTGGGTGGTGGCCATCTTGAATTTTGGATCATCATCTATTTCAAGAGGTTTCGTCCAAAGATTTAGTCCAACCACCCTATGAAGTTTCAATGCGATCCGACAAACGGTAAAGGAGTTATCATCCGGAAACCAATTTTCATGATGGCCACCGGTGGCTGGCGGCCATCTTGGATTTTGGATCATCATCGATTTCGATAGGTTTTTTCCCAAGACCTAGTCCAACCACCCCATGAAGTTTCAATGTGATCCGACAAATGGTAACAGAGTTATCATCCGGATACCACTCTGCTGCCCGCACGCATGCCCAGATGGACGGCCCCATTACATATCACGCCAAATATTTTGGCGGGGTACAAAAATAATCTTCTCTTGGCCTGCAAATGGACATTTTCTTTGAGAAAATTGAAATTTTCTTCACCACATTTGACCATTAACGGGTTAACCCTTATCACTCAGGTGTCATAATTTTAAATCTCCAAATTAAATTAAAAGATGAACTGGTGTTCATGTTTTTAACCAATTTGGTGGGGAGCACTACGACAGCAACATCTTCCACCCAAATCGTTGAAAAATGTGCACCAGTTTCTTTGATATTGACACAGTAAAAGATAGGATATTGACATCACAATGGTACGGGTTAAAGCATCATCATGATTTGATAGTATATAAGAATTGATCAGAAACTGCACTATTTGATATCTGATGCTGGAAAACAACTGTGCCAAAGGTTGTAATGGGTTTTAAGTAAAATTTTATTTCCAAAAATTAATCAGTAGAAACATTCATAGCATCTTTGGTACAATAAAATCGTCCGAGTTTAATCACGATGTCTTTCAGATAAATATTATGGTATGTAGTGATTGTCACTAAAAGCTGACTTATCCATATAATTTATATAATGCTCAAGACAGTGGTCATGGGAGTTTTCAAAATAGTCCTCTTTTGGTCCACAAATGGATGCTTATTCACTACATGTAAAATGTTAGACTTTCTTAACACTTTCATCAATGTATTCCCAACATTTTATTTATAAGACAACCATACAGGGACTGTTTAATATTTTGAAATTGATTTGCCTTATGCAGCAATGGCTTCCAAACCAAATTAATTTCAAAATATTCAGCAAAATATATATCGCGAAGAATATACTTTTTTCCAGGAATTGTTGGTGAAACGGTTAATCAATCTTGAGTATTAACAGACTAGTTGTCAGGAAATGGAATACATTTGCAGACAGAAACCTATCACAATATTTAATGTTATTAGAAGATGAATTACGTAGTTGCTCCAGGATGGCTGGAGGAGTGAAGAAGAAATATATATATCTTTGCAAATCATCATTAATAACGCCATGCTAAACCTCTGAAATAAACTGAGAATTGATGCAGACATTTACAGAATGCGGGCGGTCATCAATGAATGATGGAATGCATCAATGGAGCATGAAGCACTGAATACTCACATGCGTGCACACCTCCATAATAACCATGTAAACACATGAATGTGTGTGTGCGTGTGTGCATGTATTAGTGCATGCTTGCCTGTGCGCACACTAAAAACTTTCCAGACACCAGCAGGCACCTGAACCCTGAAAACATAGGCAAATGAATGGCACCATGCATGTAAGAAGACACATACCTGCAAACATGCTTGTGCGCAATGCACAATGACATACATGCATGTGCATCTATGCACGCATGCATACATTCTGTTGTGATTTTTTTTGTAAGAGAATGAATTTTCTCATTTTCTCAGCCACCATCGTGTCTATAAAACAGAGCAATGTTCCGGCGTCAGAGTCTGCGTAGAGCATTTAGATCTTGTTTTACAATGTATTCAATCAGACATAACAATGAAAGGCTTCGTTTGATTAGGTGCTTATTAATGAACCTTCTTTCTATCATTGATTATTACGCAGAAGTGTCTGTTAATACAAAGTACAGGACACATAAAAAGCTATAGAAGAAAAGCTGTCTACAAGACTGGATGAATCTACTTTATTGATCAATCATATGACATCATAATCAGAAACGTCACATGTAGGTAGGCTGATGCCATAATCAATTATGAATGACGTAATTAAATCCATCATAAACGCTTAATAGTCTGTCAAGTTGTACGAATTGTATGTTTTTACTATTTAATAAACATTCTGTCGAATATTTTGAAACTTATCTGACTGGGCGATGTTGACAGCACCCAATCAATTTAGTTTCAAAATGATCAACGGCTTACCTGCATAGTTTTCTGGAAATTTAAATTAAGGGAGTGCAGGGATCGATCGATCCCAATGCTGGTAAACCATGGGTGGAACTTAGCTAGAGATGGGCGAGGCATAGCTCAATTGGAACGCTTACATACCAGAAGTGATAAAATCTTTATGACGTAAGGAATACGCTGTTGAATATTTTGGAACTAATTTGACTGGGAGCTGTCGCTGCATATGGCAGCAACGGATTCAAGTCAAATTAGTTTCAAAATATTCAATAGCTTTCCAGTAAAATTTTCTTGAAATTGAAACACTGAGATTTCAAGGATAAAATGATTAATTATGTGCTGCCACCATGACTACCCAACCCTGTCAACCATCGTAGAGGGGGTAGATGGGTGGGGAGTATGATAGGGTTTTGTATTCAGGTTTGTTTGTTTGATTGTTTGACAGAAATTTAATTAAGGTTAAAGTGAGGTAAGTGTCCTTGACTTCAAACAGATACCTGCAAGGGCAAAAGAATAGTGTGTGTGTGTGTGTGTGCGTGCATGCGTGTGTGCGTGCGTGCGTACGTGCATGTGTGTGTGTGTGTGTGCCTGCATGTGTGCGTGTGCATGTGTCTGTGCAAAGGGATAACAAAATCATTACCGATCGCAAAGAAATAGCATATAATGAAACCAAGGTTTTTATTAAAACGTTAAACTTAAAATCTGGGAATTAAGACACATCACAACGACTTCACAGCTCACCAGATCTTAGAATCCGCAAACGTACAACAGGCGTAGCATAAATCATCAAACATTGAATCCACTGATGCTCAAGTGAAAAAAACTCCAGGTCCTTCAACATTGGAAATTGTGTGTAAGAAAGGACCAGATTTGGTTCCATTGAATTGATCGCCAAGATAAACGAATTGGGTCACTGGACGCTCAAACCCTCTAATGGTCAAGATTGTTTTAAAAAATTAGAATATTTATTCATTGGATGGCCATTTGCAGGCCAAGAGAATAGTATTTTTGAAAATCTACCACTGGAATGACTGGCTTGGTTAACGAGCCAGTCATTTCAATGGTAAATTTTCAAAAATACTCTTCTCTTGGCCTGCAAATGGACATTTCTCAAGACCACTGTAGAGGCCGGGTTTGGCTTTCAGAAGACTTGCTTAAACAATATTAGAGGGATCCATTTCCCAACTTCCCCGCTAATTTCTAGATAATTTCCGCCCACTTTTTTATCTGTGTTGTAATCGATTTGAAACTTTGAAATCTGAATTCTGAGAATCTAAATTTCATGATAACTATACAGGTAAGGTGTGCTGCAACAGTTTTTAGCCAAAATAGTTTCAAAATATTCATAAGAATGTTTATTAAAATGTAAATGCATCAGCGACATACAATTGGTTAGTTCAAGTGACTTCAGTGACAAAACTTTTCCAGGTTTGTGATGGTGCTATAATGTTTTGAGTTTGATGTCCGCTAACAGCTGATTATGATGTCAGATATTTGAGTGACAGAACGAATCCATCCATTCCTTAACCGTTACAACTGATGTAAAAAATTTTAATTTTCAAATTAAAGTAAAAGATGACCTGGTGTTCATTTCTCAACAAATTTGGTGGAAGATGTTGCTGCATTATCCACCAAAATTGTCAAAAAATGTCCACCAGTTTCATTGCTATGGACACAATAAAAATAGAATAAATTACATCAGAGCATTAAAGGTTAACTCTGGCAGAAAGAATAAAGAAAATTTGAAATAATAAATTTTAAAATGTCTGGAGTTTTTAAACAACCATCCGCTATCTTTCCTGTAAAGTTGTCTATATTGAGATAATATAAAACCTGGGATTTCAGGGGTAGTTTCAAGGGTCAACCCACCATGGCCAACAATAAACTCTAAGTAAAGTGGACAAGTTTAAAAGATATTCCCATTGAAAACACATTTATCATTTCAGCCTACATCCAGAACACGTTATTTTCACTTCACAGGATGCGAGCGTTATTGTGATTAATGACAGGATTTCGTGATGTTAATATCATATCATAGAACATTAATTGACATCAATCCCTGCCTTCCAATCATCATGTATCATTCATTCAATATTTGATCTAATTTCACTGCATTTCCACCTCTATAATCAAGCGTTAGCATCTTGCAATTTCTGACATATGAAAGTGATTTAAGAAAGTGGTATGGGCCGATATAGAAACTGTCACAATCAATCAATCATATCTGATTACATCTTCAGAAATGAAATGATAATATGTACATTGTTTACTTGCTTTTATGGGGAAACAGAAATTTCATTTTAAAAAGTTAACCTTTAGATTACCAAAACCATATAAGCTTTTTCCTAGATGCAAGATCAACATACCTTTCAACTTTAATTGATCTACTCCACGTGGACGATATCAAACAGATTGGTGGAAGATGTTGGCAACGCCAAAGCATGAGGATGCTTGCAAAAGTGGAATTAAAATTCTGCTTTCACCCATAAATACTGGGATGGGATATATGAAAGCCCCCCAAAATACTCAAGAATTAGCAAACACAAGTTTACCGGCTTGACATAAATCATAAACCAGGGGGCCAGATAATTTTTGTTCCCTGGAAGTGATTAATACCAATTTATATGGAATGGGAGTATTGAAGAATGCGATCATGTTTCAATATTTTGACAAGGATTTACAAATTCTAACGATCAGTCATGTCACGTATAATACCTATCACTTGATTGGTCAAGACTAGTATGATTGGCCAATGAAATCAGGTTTTACAAATTCTGACTGGATAGACAAACCATGGTTTTTTGCCATAAAATGAAGACTGGCCGGAAATATTATAACAAACACAGGCCTATATATGGTAATTTATTCACAAATATGGTAGTAATGCTACGACCAGAATTTTTTCCTAGGTAGTATGTGTATTTTTTGGTAGTAAAATACAACCATACTACCCTTATCTGGAGCCCTGTCATAAACCATTGCTGATGCTCAGGTGGTCTGCAAAATTGCTGATGCTCAAGTGGTCTGCAAAAGAACAAGTCCTTCAATATTGCAAACTGTGTAAGAAAAGACCAGATTTGGTTCCAGTGAATTGATCTCCAAGATAAACTAATCCGGCTCACTGTAGTTTCAAGAACACCTGTTTAAACAAAAAAGTGATAGGGTCTCTCAACCAAGTATCTGACGTTATAATCGATTAAGCCACTAGTTAGATGATGTCGCAATTAAAATGACGTAGCTCCATCACACAGATCGAAAAGTCTGTGCTGAATGAATGTGATGAATTTACAATTTAATAAACATTCTGTTGAATATTTTGAAAGTAATTTGACTGAAGCACCCAGGAAAATTACTTAAAATATTCAACAGCTTAATTGCCTAGTTACCATTGAAATTTATGTTTTGGGGAATTCAGATTTCAAAGTTTCAAATCGATTCCAACACACATAAAAAGTGGGTGAAGCTTAGCTAGAAATGGGTGGAGTTTAGCTAGAAATGGGTGGAGCATAGCTAGAAATGGGCGGAGTTTAGCTAGAAATGGGCGGAGTTTAGCTAGAAATGGGCGGAGTTTAGCTAGAAATGGGCGGAGCTTAGCTAGAAATGGGCGGAGTTTAGTTAGAAATGGGCGGAGTTTAGCTAGAAATGGGTGGAGCTTAGCTAGAAATGGGTGGAGTTTAGCTAGAAATGGGTGGAGTTTAGCTAGAAATGGGTGGAGTTTAGCTAGAAATGGGTGGAGTTTAGCTAGAAATGGGTGGCGCTTAGCTAGAAATGGGTGGAGTTTAGCTAGAAATGGGTGGAGTTTAGCTAGAAATGGGTGAAGCTTAGCTAGAAATGGGTGGAGTTTTGCTAGAAATGGGTGGAGTTTAGCTAGAAATGGGTGGAGTTTAGCTAGAAATGGGTGGAGTTTAGCTAGAAATGGGTGGAGTTTAGCTAGAAATGGGTGAAGCGTAGCTAGAAATGGGTGAAGCTTAGCTAGAAATGGGTGGAGTTTAGCTAGAAATGGATCCCTCAACTGCTTAATTATATCAAGTAGAATAAAGGAGTAATTTGAAATCAAAAATATTGATATGCCTGGAAGTTTCGAGAAATTCGAAAAAAATTAATATCTGCTGTCTTTCACGTAAGATTGGCTATCTTAAGATATAGAACCTTGTATGTCAGGGTAACACCCAAGATCAACCGACCAGATGACAAACAACTTATCTCTCAGTAAAGTTGACAAGTCTCAAGACATTTCTATTTCAAACACATTTACCAAAGCCTACATCCATCATAACACATTATTTTCGCTGTACAAGATGCGAGCGCATCATGATTAATGACAGTATTTCATGACGATAATATCATATCAGAGAACATTAATTGAGATCAATCCGTGGTTTCTAATCATCATGGTAGCATTCATTCAATATTTGATCTAATTTCACTGCATTTCCACCTCTATAATCAAGCATTAGAGTCCTGCAATTTCTGACTCCATATCAGGAATAGGAAAGTGATTTAAGAAAGTGTTATGCGCCGACCGAAGCTGTCACAATCAATCAATCACATCTGTTGATTACATCTTCAGAAATGGAATGATAATAATGAAAAAATGTGGAAAATCTGCAAAAGCACCAGCAGTAATTGCGGGGTATTTGTGTTACTATAAAAGGCAGTCGACAATATTGTAGCTAAAGTTGCAGACATACTTCAGTAGAACTAAGGATCAAATGACAATTTCCAAATTTTGCAACACTGTTGCTACTTAAGCCTGGCCGATTTCCCGGCTATATCAAGAATATAGCAAGATTATCGTTGTCGCTATCGTCGTCTTCATTTCCAATATCGGCAATATCGTTAGTTTTATAACTTATATATATGAAGTTTTGAATAAAATAAAAGCTAAATAAAAAAATCTTGCTGTGAACTAAGTAGCATTGATACTTAGCACATAGCAAGAACAATTGGAAGATAGCATTTCATATATTGCTTTAGGATATCCTAACCACCTACGAGAACATTTCCTAAACAAATTAAATGTTCAATGAGAAAACAACATGATGGAAAACATTACATAAAAGTCTTATGGTTTAAAAAACTGGACTTAATGGTTATACTATACACAAAGCAGATAATCACAACAATCTGGTTACACAAAACTTTCCAGTTATAAAACCCATAAATCTGGTTAGAAAACCTACAAATCTGATTATCGGTACACAAAAAACCTGGTTTCAAAGTCAACATTGACGGTTACAGCAACAGAATACTTGTTACACATAAACAGAATTGGCTATCCAGTTACACCTGAAGGAGCAACCGTAACCGGGAACTGGAGTACAGGGCATAATTTATCTGGTAATGCATCTCAATTTGCTACACATATTTAGGCAGTTGCTATACATTCTGTAACATGCATAGCTCAGCAATGGTTTCCAGTCATATTAATTTCAAAATCTCAAACAACTTTACTGTTTGTTTGACCTGATAGTGAGACATCAGGAAGTTATCGGTGAAAGAGTTAATTGCTACCATATACATTTTTGCAGAGACATACAATTTTTAAATTGTATAGCAATACATGCTATGCAAATAACAAATTTAAAATTATGACCTGGAGTATATAAGCAAGTGCTCAATAGAGGACTTCCACACTGTGGTCAGTGTCAGAAAAATTACATAAGAGTTTCTGACCAGTAGATTTTGGCCTTTGAAAAAATGTAAAAACGTTAGAAGAATTAACAGACTTCTCTCAGAGGGCCCCATATTCATGGAAAATACTGATATCACGTCGCATATTTAGGTTTTATGTAAACTAGTGCTAACAGGGTCCTATAGTTGCGACATACGCACGCTCGCCAAATTGTAAAAAATTTGACTGACCGACTTAGAAAGATTGCATGAGTAATTAAATAGAAATTGTCCCATTTCTCTCATGCTGGTGTAGAATTAAATACGGCTAACTGGTTGGTGAAATGTGGCCTGGACATTGTGGCATCTACAGAGATAATATACCGGTAGTTGAAGATTATTCTGTTGGTCCCTGATTGTCAAGAACAAAATTCAGAAAACTGTTTTCAGAATTCCAGCGAGCAACTTTCATGATGTCCTAATCAGATGAGCAATTGAAAAAGGATATGGTGCCATGTATTGGAGATCGTTGGCTGTACCAATTTGGATATTACACAGAGGTCAGTCACTACTTCATGATAACGCTTACTTACTTGAATGATCAAAATTACAACTAGTAATAGAGCAACAAAATGGA
This sequence comes from Chaetoderma sp. LZ-2023a, assembly GCA_034401795.1. Lineage (NCBI taxonomy): Eukaryota > Metazoa > Mollusca > Caudofoveata > Chaetodermatida > Chaetodermatidae > Chaetoderma > Chaetoderma sp. LZ-2023a. Next base: position 131,412,612 of record CM067373.1, on the reverse strand, counting down.
CTGTGTTCCATGTGTCGTGCAATAAGGATTTCTTAAAATAGTACACCCCTTGATGAATCAAATATCTACGGAAAAGCTAACCTAATTCTTTAAAATGAGACAAATCACACAAAAATAAACTAAATCAAAACCACATAAACATTATTATGTAAACAATTTGAAAATCATTTTTATTATGATGGAGTCTGGATCCAATGATGGCATGCATACATGTAGAACAAATCTGTCCAAACCTTCTAAAAATATGGGAAAAAGATGGAAAAAAGTTTAAATTATTTTAATTATAATGTAGACGGTATGCAATGAGGGAATAGTACAAATTTGTCAAGTTTTATTAAGATCGGATAAGCCCTTGATGAATTAAATGTACATTGAAAAACTTTTATCTGCACATCGCATGACATTTGTATCGCTATGTCGAGCCACTGACAAAAAGACGCTGTTCTGTTAACACATTCAGATCTGACCTTTTATCGTGGGTCCGTCTCGTCTGTCCATCCATCGCCCATTACATCGAACCTGTCATATTCAGCAGATAGGGTATGAATTTTACATTTAGCCGTTGTTCCTACATCAAGAAAATATTCGAGAGTGAAATGCTCGAGACAACTAGTGCCGAATGTTCAAAATGTTTTCCACCTATAATCTGCAGAACAAAAGACAAAACTGGGGGGTGGGCTTGGGAGTTAATGTATGGCAGCAGTTGGATTTGGATTGGCGATATTGAAATCTACAGCCTTCCCTGGCTACATGTCCGATATATGGTCCAGGTACACATAGCTGTTACTGGCAAGATACAGAATGTTTATTAAGCCACCGTGGACTTATTAATAGCGATAAATAATAGTCCTAGTTGTGACAAATGTATGCTGGCCGGAGGTTGCTGGGAGGGCCGTTATTAGCCCAATAGAAGCCAGTGTACAAGATGAACAAGGATGTCTATTTAAACCATTAAAGCTAGTATTACATAAGTGTGGATGCGGATGCGGTAGGCATACACATTTTGGTGTGGGGAATACTTGCGTTGTTTGCTTCCATCTAAGAGGCATAATATGCTTTTATTCTTTCATTTCGCTGGAGATATCGACAGGGAAACATGCCTGCGACAATGCGCATGCTTAAAGTACAGGAAAACTCTCGATCTTTGACGTCATTTTATAGATCCTCCCCCATGCGGGTGTGAGCGGCGAGTGTCCGGATCGCTACATGTAGCGATTGAGAAAATCGCTTCCGCACCCGCATGTTGTTCGGCGTCCGCTTCCGCGCATATGGAATCACACATACTGAAGTTAATGGTATTCGATTTTCACCGCATCCGAGCATATGGAATCCTAGCTTAATGGTCTGCAAAATCAGGAATTCTGCTTAGACAATGTCCATTTGCAGGCCAAGAAGATGATCATTGAAAATTTACCACTAAAATGACTGGCTCGATTATCGAGCCAGTCATTCCTTTGGCAAATTTTCAAAAATCGTCTTCTCTTGGACTGAATATAGAAATGTTCTAAGAACATTGCAAATGCCAGTTTTGTCCAGCTGGACCCTAAGTGTTAACATTGGTTCAAAACTCGAGAGAACTAGATTTGAATAATCACTCAGATCTGAATAATCACTCACAGAGATTAATTACTGCCAAGTATGGTGTAGAATATATTTGGCAGAATAAGCATTTTATACCGCTCAATCAGAAAAACAACATCAATTTGTATGCCAAGAGAATATTTTAAAAATATTACTACTGGATTGTCTGGCTCTATAATCTGGCTCTGAAATCTAGCTCAGTTAATCCGCCAGTTATTCTAAAACAAAGTTTTCTAAAATATTCTACTCTAAACCTGTAAATAGACATTTGCAAGGACCCTGTAGAAAACTAATTCTGACCAAACTGACCGTCAAAGTGTTAAAGGCTATATGTTACTCATTTGCATGTGAATCTATTCTGTGAACAAAACAAACCTCGGGAGTATAATTCAGCAGCTGAAATGATGAATGTTACCAATGTCGCAATCTATCTTCTGTTTCAGTGGACTTTTCATGAGGTGAAGTGTTACAATTTTTTCTCACCACTGATCATTGACAAATGTGCAAATAAACATGAGTAAATGTGGCGATTTTAAATGTATGCTTTCAGAATATGGCATTCGATATGATCGATAGTGTAACAGGATTTTCCATAAGATTGATTTAATATTAATTTAAAGTTTGCATGTTCGTACAGATTTCTAAAAATTAATATCTACCGTAAATTATGTAAAATTTTATAAAAGGATATTTAACCTAATAAGAGAACTGATCGTCTTGAGCCTAAGGTGCCTTTGAACAGCTAAGCTATAAGATCACATTGGCTTAATTTCAAGCGGAATTTCAACATTCATTTCTAAACAACTCAAAATAATAGACTGGGCCGGAATGTCAAGATTTTGAACTAAAATGCGCAGTCGATGGCATGCCATCGCAAATCCCCACGCATTCACCACTTCGAGCTTTACCCTCACTTTGACCCAAAACACAATAAATTACTTAAAATGTAGTTTCAATGGGTAATGGGTTTCAAAATGAAATGTAATGATCCCCATTTGAAGTTTCAAGTTTCTATCTGAGATGGTGCGCGTGTAGTTCCACTACAATTGGCTGATGCACAATTTGCCCATTTGAGCCCTGGCCACTGCCCTCAGATTGACTCAAGAACAAAATAATTTGTTGTACTGTAGTCTACTAACTACTAACTTCAAAACGATATGCGACATAACCATTGGAAAATTTTGTATCCCACATTTCCCACACACACACACACACCCCGGCCGTATCCCTGAGGTCATGCCAAACTTCTGAAAGTGTCATGCACATCCATGTCCATCCGTGCAATTATTTCCAAAGTTTTAAGTTTGTATCTGAAATGATCTAGGAGTTGCATTACAATCGATAATTTTGACCTTTTGACCACCTGGGCCCAGCCAGTGTCATGCACATCCTTGCCCATAGTTATAATCATCTCCAAGATTTCAAGTTTCTATCTTAAACGGTCTAGAAGGCGATGCGTTTCAATTGATAAGTGTACAGATGGCAACATACACACAGGTCGCATCACATAATCACCACCTTTTCTTTGAAAAGCGTGGGGATTAAAACTATAACCCTTCATCGCTCAAGCCCCTTTAACACTCAAAAGTTATCATTGGAAAGACAGGCTCGATAACCGATCCACTCATTCCAATGGTAACATTCCAAAAAT
>CM067373.1:131384880-131408880 GCA_034401795.1 Chaetoderma sp. LZ-2023a | reverse complement strand
GACCTACCCGGGCAGAGACCAGACCTTCAAACCCTCTTCCCCCGGAAACCATGATAGGAAGAATGGCCTCTGGGTCTGGATCTGAATCCTTGGCAAGAAGACTGACCACCTCTAGTTTGAAAAGGAGGGGCCTGATGAAGCTGAGCTCTCTGACGATGGGAGGAAATTGATTCAAAACGATTCCCATCCGAGGGCCTCTCCTGAGACCTAGATCTATTAGGATTATTAATGACTGGCCAGATAAGCCCCAAACTCATCGGGCTTCAGACTTTCTCCTAAGTGAAGAATTTGAGCTCCTGACAGATGAAGAATCTCTTACTAGAGCACCTTGAAACCAAAATCTGAGCATGAATCTCCTTGGAAGCTTTAAGGTGATCAGACTCCGCAATAATAAGATTGGGAGAACAAAGACTAAAAATATCCTGCCCAAAAGGAGGAGCAGAGATCAAACTATGTTTAAGGTTATCAGACACATGAACAGACTGAAGTTTCTTAGTCCTTCTACTGGATATAATAAACCCAAGGGAATGACAGACCGAATTAAGGGAGCCCCTAGACCAGTCATCCGAGGAAGCCCTAACTGGACAAAATCTCTTCAAATCCCTAGCCCGACAGATCTGGGAATTGCAGATTGAGAATGAAGGGGAGAAGAAGAGGATAAAGGAAGAAGACAGTCAGGGAGGGGGGGTGACTAGAAACGGGAACTCTAACCTGGTCCGAAGAAAGAGATCTATACAGAATGTGAGGGGAAACAAGAGTGAGAATCTGAAGCTGACAAAATAAGTTCAGAGAGAGAGGGATCTGAGAAAACCTCGGGAACTGGAGGAGAAGGAGCCTGATCCAAACCACTACCAGCAAATCTGGGCAAAATAGAGAAACGAGCCGAAATAAATGAGCGATGGAGGGAAGGGTCCCTAACCACCGAAAACAAGAAGAAATCTAAACCAGAATCAACCATCTCCTATTCCAGCCCAGGAGAAAGAAGCACTGAAACGATAGGATCAGAAAACTTAAAGGAAGAAGACAAGGAAGACGAAGAAAGGGGAGCCCTAATGAGAGGATCAACCGGAACCAGGTCCTGTCTAAGGCCAACAGATAGACGAGAAAAACCAGGAGGACGACGAACAGAAGAACTCGGGGGAAAAAGATTAGCGGAGGAAGAAACATGACGAGAGGAGAAATCCCTAGCAGATAAGGAGGAGGAAGAGGAAGACTTACGAGAACTAGCAAAATGTACCGGGGGAGAAGAACCAAGACCAGAGGAATTAAATGAGAGAGGGGCTGAAGGACCAGCATAGGATTGATAAAAACTGGGAGAAGGATCGCTAGAAGAATAAAAAGAACCACCACCGGCACCAATATCTCTGTAATTGGGACTAACAGACTGAGAAACTACATGATCAAGTCCATCCTGAAAATCTACAGCTCTAGAATCCTGAAAATTTATAGGCCTGGACCTATCTAAAATAAAATGGTAATTAACTTTATGCGACTCGGAACTATACCTAACATTTGAAGCTGAATTCTGATTGTTGGCAAAAATATTATCACCGGAAGTGAACGAACTACCGGAAGTACGAAATCCGGAAATCAGAAGTGAATTAAAAGAGGAATCTGGAACACCAGGAAACTCACTAGCACCGGATGTGCCTGAACCGGAACACGGAAACGGAATTAAATGCTGAACTGGTAAACCACGAGTCATTTCACTGGAAACAAAATTAGAATCAGAAATATATGAATTGAAACCGGAAACTGAACAGGATCTAGTATCCACGGGTGAGCAGCCAAACCGGAAGTAGTTGAAATATCGGAAATGCGCAAACTGGAAATTGACCAGGGTCTACTGACCCCTGACTGTCAGGAAGAAGGTGGTACCAAGACCGGAAGTATGCATGCCAGAACTGGATGGCGGAAATGAAATAGAATCTGACATCCCGAGATGCTCAGTCCTCACGGAAATATAATTTAGACCGGAGGAGCGCGAACCAGAAGTGCTAAAAGACCGGAAATGACAAAATTCTCAGAATTCAGATCTAAAGACCTCACAACATTGCGCAAAACCGGAGTCACCATGGCTTTAACATTAGAATTAAGCTGCTTTTGTGAATTGGTTACCACGAGCATCTGCTTATTGAAGGCAGGCGAGTCTGTCACCACTTCTTGGGTTACGACCGATCCTTGTCCTGACCCAAAGCTCGTGTGGGCATGCGACGTGGGAGGCTTATATGAGTATGGCTCCCCTAAGCATCCAGCAGCTGGAGACTTATTAGATGGCTCCTTAATGCTTCTCTTCCTTTGCTCCTGTTTAGGTTTGAGAGGACACGCCTCCTGTCTCGTAGTGAGAGAAATGAATGGCCTTCCGCCACTTATGGATGCGACTGCTCCGTTATTACTACATTACAACCTACCTCAACTTGCTTCAACTTTTTATTATTTTTTTGTATTTAGGATCCTGTTAAATCCGGGGAGACGGTTAAGTGTATGTCGATCAAATGCGACTGTCTTCACGTCGCTGAGTTTTTCGGGCACATGTGTGTTAAGTGTACTTCGTGTACGTCTTAGCAATGTGTGTGATGTGAAAGGGGTGGCCGGTGGCTACAACAAAATTATTTTTCAAAGAGTTTATCACTAAAGTGTCAGGGTCCGCTGATCATTCCCCTTCTGTTGCTTCCAAAGGGAAGGTTATTTCCTTCTCTAATCCTACTGTTACTCCTAAAGCAACAGAAGCAGCGCCCGCCTCTGGTTCGCAGAACGATGCAGTATTAGCGCTTTTTGCGAGATTTGAGTCTTTCGCGTCCGTGCTTACTAAATCCTTAGATGAGCGTATTTCAACGGCTATCATGTCCAAATTGGAGTGTCTCGGAAGGTTCATCGTATGATGCAGAATGACCAGACGACCCGGAGGGTCTGGTCTTATGTTTTACTAATTACATATACCTACCTCCTTGCATTACTATTGCTCTTTCCTTCTCTGAAGGGAAGCGTAGTAGGATGAATTTTTTACCGCCAGTGTTTGCTGGGTATTGTGGTTACAGAGTGACTGAAGGCTTCTTCAGGAATCTCCATACTCTCTCTAATGATGAGATCCATAGTAATTCGCTTGAATGCTATATCTCAGAATGAGGCAAGAAGAGGGTTAATCCAATACACAGAGACACGGAGAAGGTCATTAAGCACAATGACAACCTCATTGGCTGATAGCTATCACATGACATTGATGGTAGCAACCAAGACTTCATTCCTTTTCCCACTCTTGAAGGAAGATGCGTTTAAATTTACAAGCCAATTTAAAAGTTATTTATAACTTGTTAAAATCGCTGTGGATTATTAAAAAGTGAAGTAAAGATCATCGAGATGTTGGATAAAAGAAAGAAACCTCCCGAGATAAGTGGTTGTAGGTCCTGGTGCTTTAATAATGATTTAATAGATCATTTCTATTTTCATGGTAGGCGTGTTACCAGTTTTGGTTACTTGCGCCCAGAGTGTATAGACTATGTGTTGTCTATTTTTGCTTCTTTTACATTAGCATGTATAAGCTACTGAATTGACATGCTTGTTGCGATTGAGCATGAATCTGCGATATCTCGGTAACATACTCTCTCAAAAAGAAAACCAAAATAATTTTTAAATTAGGGATCGGTAGGGTCTTTATCAATAAATCTTGGGATTAGCACTGGCTAATCCCGAGTCATAATCGGAGCTTTACTCTATCAAATCTCTCTGTTTTTATGATTCAGATTTGAGAAAGTCTCCGAAGAAGATCAAGGAGAAGGCTAAAGAAAAGAATCAGTATCATTCTATCAGATGTCATGGCAGTTGCCATAGATTTATAAAATCGGAACACTGGACACGTGTGTTCGAAATGCACTTCGTGTACTTTAGAGTCGACCTGTTTGATATGCGAGTCATGGTCCCAAGCTGCCAGAACGTCATTCTTTAAACCAAATTCCCCAGAGATCTTAAATATTCCTGGGAATTCTTCTCCTTCAAGGTCGGCGGTTAAAAATAAAGGCCAAACCGAGGCCACGGCGGATTCAGCCATCCTTGAAAAGAAAAAATTGTTCTATCTATGGAATGTTGCCAGAAACAAGTTCACAATATTGACTCGTCTATTGACAGTAGGATCAATAAGATTATACTGGACCAATCAGTTACCAATGCTTCATCTCTTGACGTAGTCGATAGGGAAGCATTGGAGCTGTCTGGTCCCAGGACGCGCCTATTCTCTAAATCCAATAAATTACAACTCAATGATTTACAATGTTTTAGAGGTGGCACAAAAAATGGGAAGAATAAGAGCACAAGACTCGGTTTTCGCCTCGTTCACCGCCTGTTCATAAGCCAGTCATATCGCGCCAGGATTCTTCATCTGTCAACATTCCGCAGCCTGCGCCCATGTGGCCGAGTTCGGTATATCCTCTCTCAGGCCCGAGCGGGTCATAAGTCGGTCCTGTATGTCAGCTATCACTACTTCTTCACTGGCTGGGTCGAAGGATTTCCCAGCCAGAGCGGGCCTGGTGATCTCACATCTGTTGTCTTCTACAAAGCCAGTTTCATCATCTTATATTGTATCTGCTGTTTCTCAGGCTAGGTTTCCGGCTGCTGGTCCAAGTTTTTCCCGGCCCCTGGTCTGGACATTGACCAGCTTAGGTTACCGATCTCATCCATGGGGCCGGACCCAGATTTTTGTCTGGGTCCGGCCACTAGGGAGGCTTCGGGATCAGAGTTCGTGCTGGGTCCGGGGTTTTTCCATAGATGTCAGCCATCTTAGGCTCCCGATTTCATCTTTGGGGCTGGACCCAGGCTTTGTCCGGGTCCGTCCGCTAAGGATACTTTTGAGTTCTGATTTCTTACCGGCTCTGGCCCCGCCCCCGGGGTTTCTCCCGGGTCCTCGCCTCTCTGGTCAATCTTCCGGCTTTCCTGCCCTGGCTCCGGCCCTAGTCCGAGTCGGAACCGGTCAATCTGGCGTGTCAAATTTAAATTTGAATTTTTCTTAAAATTTTGGTCAATCGTCATGTGACTTTTCACATGTTCAGCTCTAAATTCTCAGTCATCCTCTATTTACTTGTCTACGGATTTTCTGGACGGTCGAGGGAGGAGGGGGGTTGTCCTCTGCGATACTATTAATAATCCCAGAGAGGATCCGGGGCCACATCCGGGGTTAGTAGATCCATGCCCGGGTCCCCTGGGTCTAGGGGACCTGGGTCCGTCTAGATCTCATCTTTCTCCCGGTAGTTTACTGTCTAATTCTCAGTATTCTTCTCACGATTCAAAATATGGTGCTGTTAAACATATCCCAGTCATTAGTGAATCTCTGTTGGATAATTCTAGATCAGTTTACACTAATTATTCCACTAGTGACCAGTTCTCCTTCCCTCATTATTATAGGTAATTCTTCGAGTTGTCAGAATCCCTCATACTCTTCAGATCCTATGTCCCAGGATAATCCTTCCCAGGACTCAGTGAGTTGTTATCTTAATGAATCCTTAATGAATGAAATTACTTCTATCAGTTTGTCAAGTAATGATTTGTCCTTGTCAAAAGACAGTTCAGGGAATTTCCTTCTGTCCTTTGAATCTAGTTTGGTCCCTAGGAGTATCCTTCGTCATTCTCGATCTAAGGTTAAATTCGCGAATTACTCATCATCCTCATCCATTCATCCTTCTTTAGTATTGGATATCTTGTCTAGGGATGTTGAGGTTTCCTCCATTGTTGATGATTCTCAAGATTCTATCCCATCTCAGGATTCTACTCGTCAATCTTCTCAAGATACTTTTCATGGGACACCCTCTGATTCCAACTTTCTACTTCTATGGGCTGCTGAGAATGACTGGTCTAATACTCACCAATGGGTTTCAGATTCTCTCCACATTGAATTACAGCCTGAACGCACTAGCTATACTTCGTATGAATCGCCTCTGGTCTCAGAAGACAATATTTCTTTTAATCGTGTTCTTCCGATTAATAATTTTTCAGCGAATATTTTAGATCATTTTTCTCAGCAGGCTTGCTGTTCAGATTTCTCCCTGGTTCCTCCAGATTTAGCCTCTTCCATTAGAGTGCCTCTGATTTTGATGCAACTATTAGATTTTAGAAAACGAGTCTCCCAGCTGGTGTCCTATGGTGAAATCCCAGAAGAGATAGCGGTTGGATTGATAACCAAACCCACCAAGGACGGCCAGATTCTATCTCCTTCCAAAAATACACAAGACTAAACCTGGCCAGCCCACACCAGGCGCGGCAATGGCTGCCCCACTGATTTCATCTTTACACAAATATCCCTAACAGGGAAGGCCTAGCCGCCGTCTATAAATTCTGGCTAAAATACGGACTCCCCGGTCCCCTAACTATCAGAGGTCTCCTTAATCTCCTAATATTGGTACTGGAAAGGAACAACTTTTCCTTTAATGGACAACAATACGTTCAAGTAAGGGGCACAGCCATGGGCAGCAAAACCGCTTGCACCTATGCCTGTATCTTTATGTCCATTTTAGAAGAATCCCTCCTCGCCAATGCACCCTCGCAACCTAAGCTTTTCCTAAGGTACATAGACAACATTTTCATGGTCTGGGATCAAGGCCGGGACAAACTTCAAGCCTTCTTAGAATACATGAACACAGCCCATCCCTCCATTAAATTCACCTCGGAAATCTCTGATTCTAGCATCTCCTTCCTGGACACCACAGTCCATAGAAAGGACAATGAACCCATGACCTTTAACCTCTTCACTAAACCAACAGATACACATGGATACCTACACTACCAATCTGCGCACCCCAGGGCCTGCGAAAACGCAAGCCCTTTGGGCCAGATGCTGAGACTACGCAGAATCTGTTCCTCAAAACCAGATTTCCTTCTCCAAAGTAACCTCCTTGTGGAACACTACAGAGCGCGCGGCTATCCCACCAGCATCCTTCTACAACCACAAAACACTGCAGCAAACAAAGACAGGAAATCTCTCCTGTCTCCTAGCCCTCCAAAAAAGTCCTACCCCGACTAATGTGTCCTCATTACGGACTTCAACCCAACATCCATCCATGTTAAGACCATCATCAACCAATATTGGCCAGTCTTAACAAGCAGCCCAAAAGGCAGAAACTTTTTTGCCACCAAACCCCTTTGGCTATAGAAAAAACCCAACCATAGGGAACCAACTAATCAGAGCCAAACTCCCGCCTCTCCTCCCACCCCCACCCTGATTCACCTAAACCCGCTACTAGCCTGCACCAAGCATAACTGCGGCATATGCCGCAAGATGACCAAAACTAGGTCATTCAGCAGCTCATACACAGGATACAGATTTATAGCCAAAATTATAGGCAATTGCAAGACACGCAATGTGATATACCTCATCACCTGCCTGCACTGTTCCAAACAATATGTAGGTGAAACTAAAAGATCCTTTAAGATCAGGATCCAAGAACACTACAGGGACATCTCATACAATAGAGATTCTCCTGTAGCTCGCCACTTCAACACTCCAAACCATGGAAAAGAACATGTCTCCTTCCGCATCATTCAGGTCTTGAGAGGAGACCCAGATACAGACACCAACACCCCAATCAGGAGGAAAAAGGAAGCATACTGGATACACCAACTCCTCACCATGGAACCTTTAGGCATGAACCATATTGGATAGGAGCTGTCCTTCTAGTCCCCCTCCTCCCTTCCCCCCCCCATCCCCCCCCCATGTATTTCAAGTCAAGAACTATTAGATTTAAGTTTCTGTTTGGTGATGCTTGGGATCTTATTAAAGATACTGGTAGATCTCGTGTTTCGGATTCAAACCATGATTAGATCTTTAAAACAATTGGCTAGACTCAGATTTAAGCTTTGAAAATTTTTCGTCTCTTTCAGCAGCTGTTTTTAAGCTTTCCTCTAGAGGTGAATCTATTCCTCAGTCGGCCTTGGCTTGTCTGGCAGACATTTTTAGATTTAACCTTAATTTGGACACTAGATTAGTTGGTTTTGTCAACAACTGTTGTAGGAAGAGAGCACTTGGTTCCTTAGCTATTTCTCAGAAGCTAAAAGACACACTTATTTCCACATCCTGTTTTGGTACGGTGTTGTTTGGCCCCGAATCCACTAGTCTCATTATGAAGGAGGTGGATAGGCTCAAGAGCATTCACGAGATCACATCTAATGTTGGTCTTCCTCAGGTTTCTAGGAAACGTTCCTTCACTCCGGTTCGTTCTTTTCCTCCCTCATCTCCTTCAATGAAGTTACCTCGTTCTGATCCTCAAACTTATTTTCCTTCTCGGATTTTTGTGAATTCCAATAGATCTTTTGATAGATCTAGATCTCATCCAGCTAGGCCTTCCTCTCGGGTCGTTCTCCTTGTAGGTCTCCTCCTCAACGTAGGTCTCCTATTCAGGATAAATATTCAGATGTGGTTTCCAATAGATCCAGAGCACAAGGTACCATTTAGAAACAATAGGTCCAGAGTGCAAGGTACCATTTAGAAAGCAGTCTAGACATCCTTGTAAATCGTGTAGTCATTATAATCCTTGTTTTTGATGTCATAAGTTCAGGAGATGGCCCTTTTTTAACTCTTCCAGTAGATTTACATTTTCAGTCCACCACTATTTCAACCTTTTCAAGCATCCCAGTAGGCAATCGTCTTTACAGGTTCAGGACTTATTGGGATCTACTTATTCAAGATCAGTGGGTTTTAGAAACTATTCATCTCGGCCATCATCCTTGTTGGAAGGAAAAACCTCTCCTTTGTTCCTCGATGGACCCCCGTTCCATCGTGCTCAGAGAAATTTTTAGCCTTGGAATCCGAGATTCTGTCTCCGATATCAAAACATAGAGTGGAGGAGGTGATGGATTGGCAGTGCAATCCAGGTTACTTCTTGACCATGTTTCTTGTGCAAAAGAAGACGGGGAGGGGTGTGTTGGAGACCCATTATAAATCTAAAATCCCTCAATCTTCTAATTGTGAGTCCTTCCTTCAAGATGGATCATTCAGTCTCTCCAGGTGGGCTTGTGGACAATATCCATCGACTTCAAGGACGCATATTTTCACGTCCCTATTCATCCTGCATTCCGCAAGTTCCTTCGTTTCGCTTACAAAGGCAGAGTCTGGCAGTTTCGCAGTCTTCCCTTCGGCCTGACCACCTCCCCATACGTATTGACTCGAATAGTATCATCAGTAGCCTCATGCCTTCATCTTCAGGCAATTTCAGTACATGTCTATATAGACAATTGGCTTTTCAAGGCTCCCGATCCCGTCTCCCTCATTGCGGATGTGTTAGATGCCATCCAGGTTTGCCTTCACCTGGGTTGGATCATCAATGTAGAAAAGTCGTGTGTCCCCAAGTCAAATTTTTACCCACCTGTGGGTCACTTTCGATCTCTTAGGGGAGGTTATTTCCCTCCCTTCCCAATGTGCAGATAATGATATCCACAATTCAAGCTCTCAAGGTAGGCCAGTTAGTTTTGGCCAGATCGTTCCTCAGAATAATGGGTCTCATGATTTCAGTAGAGAAAGTGATTCCTTGGCTCCTCTGATGAGAAGACCCTTCCAGTTCTATCTTATGGCCCACTGGAATCAGTCTCTAGATTCTCTGGATCATCGGATTCTCATCAAGTTTCAACTCATGACTCATTGCTGGTTTTGGAAAGACAGTCAATCCCTGTTATTAGGGGTTCCTCTTCATCCTCCATCTCCTCAGGCTATCTTTTTCACAGATGCATCCCTGGAAGGATGGGGAGCCATCTGAGATTCCAAGAAGATTTCGGGAACATGGTCCCTCACAGAATCTTCCTCCCATGTCATCCTTTTATAACTGTGGGCTGTTTTCCATGCCCTAGTTCATTGGGAACCCATGATTCTCGGTCTTTCAATCCTTATCCGATAAGATAATTTCACAGTGGTCTCGTTCATCAATCATCAGGGGAGACCAGGTCGGTCTCTCTGTCGAGAGTCAATGATCATGCTTTACTGGTGCAAGTCCCGCAACATTTCTCTTCGAGCATCCCACGTCCCAGGCAAACTGAATTTTCTGGCCGACCAGTTATCCCGTCCTTCCAGGATCCCAGAAACATAATGGGAGTTGAAAGAGGCTGTAGCCCAGTCGATTTTTCTTCAGTTCGTTCATCCCCACATAGACTTGTTTGCTACTCTCAAGAACAGAAAGATTTCCACCTTCATATCTCCCTTTCTGAAAGCCAATGCTCTTTCTGTAGACTCTCTAGCTCAGTCTTGGGACAACATGTTTGCTTATGCTTTCCCCCTACAATTCTCATTCCTCTGGTACTCAGAAAGATCAGGCAACATCCCTGTGTAGTCCTGTTAATATCTCCGTTTTGGCTGAGAAAATCGTGGTTTCTGGATCTCCTGGACCTTCTTGTAGATCTCCCTCTGCTACTTCCTGTCTCCCACAATCTATTGTCCCAGAACAGAGGCAGAATTCTCCATCAGAATCCAGAAATCTTTCGCCTGTCAGTCTGGAAGTTGTCGAGTTGCCCCCTTCTTCGGCAATCTTTTCAGTCAGATCTCAAGAACTTTTGGAGAAATCCCTCAGAACTTCCTCTCGAAACATTTATAAAGCTCGATTTGAGTTTTAAAAAAAATGGTGTTCAGACCATTCTACCCTGCCCTCTGAGGCCTTTGTAACTCAAATCACAGATTTTCTGGCTTTCCTCTTTGACCAGAAAAAGCTATCAGTTAACACTGATTTGGTCTGAACTCCTTTGTCAAGTGTCTTATTGATCCTTCGGTCCAAGTTCAAAAGCACTTCACGACCTCATTAAAGGTATGGGTAATTCACGTCCACCTTTTAAGAAACCCCTTCCTTCTTGAAACCTTTCGCTTGTATTACAGATTCTAGCTGGAAAACATTTTGAACCCTTAGGTTTTGTTTGTTTAAAACATCTTACCCTCAAAAGCAGTATTCCTATTATCAGTAGCATCAGCTAGCCGTCACTCTGAAATCCCTGCCCTGTCTGATGAATTGGATAGATTTCAAATTACGGGGAATAGCATTATTCTCTATCCCAGGGCAGATTTCCTGTCCAAAACTCATTCAGTTAAATTCTTGGGTAAACCCATTATAATTCATAAACTTTCTTCCTTATCACCAGATGATTCTGTCTGATGCCGGTTAGGGTCCTTAATATGTATAAACTTCGTACTGACTCCAAACGATCTGACAATAGACATCTTTGGGTTACATTTGCAGAAGGTGCGGATCGTCCTGCCTCTTTAACGACTATTTCAGGTTGGATTGTTGATATGATCAAAATTTGCCATGAATTAGCTTCTCCTGGGGAGAATTCACTAGTGGTGGTTAAATCCCATGATGTTAGGGGCCTTGCCACTTCTTGCGCCCTTTTTAATGGATCTCTTGATGATATCATGCAAGTTGCTAACTGGAAATTAGAGAATACTTTTATTAATTTCTATCGCAAAGACTCTGGTCCTCCTTCCTTTTTCTATAAGAATATTCATACGGTAGCTTCAGGGACCATGACTCGTATTCCTTCTTCATCATGATCTTCATCCGTATAAGATTTTTTGGGGTGAGTGTGAGTTCATTAATTCTTATGTGTGTATTTCACCTCTCATATCATCCTTATTTATTCATCTCTTTCTTGCATGATCATCTTTTCTTTCTTGTATTCTTGGGGTCTTTTTATAACCTTTCTTATCTCCTTATTTCTTCTGTTCCCTTTCTATTAGGGTACTTTTGAGAGTAATTCTGAGGAATTACTGTCTTTTGTAGTATCTTTTTCTACTTGTTATTTCTAACTTAGTATTAATTTCTCTATTTTTTTACATCAATTTTGCGCAAATATTTGTGCAATGTTGAAATCTGTATTTGAGCAATAGTAATGCAAGGAGGTAGGTTGTAATGTAGTAATAATGACCAGACAACCCAGAGGGTCTGGTCTTATGTTTTACTAATTACATATACCTACCTCCTTGCATTATGGCCCACCTCATGCCTCTCATCACTGTCAAATTTTTTTGTCGGGGTGGGGAGGCTTGAGGCTTCATTTAAATGGTCATATCTTGTTAGAATAGTTATATTCCAAAAAGATATTCATTATATTCTTCAGCCTTTAGCTTATACCCGGATATGTCAGAATTTGACATATTTGGGTATTGCTGAAAGGAATTTCCCATCATATAATGTAGAGAATTTAGGTTAATTTTTAATTTCAGCTTTAGCCAGATATTCAGAGTTGAGTAGTGATAGGATCATCTGCCTCCTCATGGATCTGCATAAAGCTGGATTATATGACTGGATTCGTCAAAAGAATGAAGTCTTGGTTGCTAACAACAAGGTCATGTGATAGCTATCGGTTGTCATTGTGCTTAATGACCTTCTCAGTGTCTCTGGTTATTGGATTAACCCTCTTCTTGCCTCATTATGAGATATAGCATTCAAGCAAATTACTATGGATCTCATCATTAGAGAGAGTATGGAGATTCCTGAAGAAGCCTTCAGTCACTCTGTAACCACAATACCCAGCAAACATTGGCTGTAAAAAATTCATCCTACTATGCCTCCCTTCAGAGAAGGAAAGAACAATAGTAATGCAAGGAGGTAGGTATATGTAATTAGTAAAACATAAGACCAGACCCTCCGGGTCGTCTGGTCGTTCTACATCATCAGACGAACCTTCCGAGACACTATCCAATTTGGACGCGATAGCCGTTGAAATACGCTCATCTAAGGATTTGGTAAGCACGGACGCGAAAGACTCAAATCTCGCAAAAAGCGTTAATACTGCATCGTTCTGCGAACCAGAGGCGGGCACCCCTTCTGTTGCTGTAACAGTAGGATTAGAGAAGGAAAAAAACTTCCCTTTGGAGGCAACAGAAGGGGAATGATCAGCGGACCCTGACACTTTAGTGATAAACTCTTTGAAAAATAATTTTGGTGTAGCCACCGGTCACCCCTTACACATCACACACATCGCTAAAGACGTACACGAAGTACACTTAAGGCACACGTGCCCGAAAAACTCAGCGAGGTGAAGGAGGTCGCATTTGATGGACATACACTTCTCCCCGGATTTAACCGAATCCTAAATACGAAAAAATATAAAAAGTTGAAGCAAACAAGCTTCCTAAAAGAGAAAACATCCTTTAAAGCAAGCCTTGAGTGAAAAAAAAAGAAGCAGAACACATGGCTTGAAAAGGCAGGAAAATAGAAAATCAAATATCTCAAACATTAAATGAGATTTATAAAGCCAATTTCCCCTTAATCAAACAAGCATTTCTTGATAAAGCTGCTATGTCTCTAGATAGCTAGTATCTACTAGGTATTAATGTCGGTGGATGATGATATGTATGGTAGGCATTGAGTATATATCTCAAGAAAACCGGTAGCAATGTTACAAAATGATAACCGATCATTAAATACAATAATTTGATTTAAAAAATGATAACTTAGGTAACAAAGACGTCATGTTGGGCATGATGACTGTTGAGAAACTCCTTTACACTAAAAATTTCTTTAATGGATGAATACACCTTACCACTTGATGAGCCCTTGCACTCATTATCAGGAGACCCCAGGCCATTACTAACACCAATTAAAACAGCAGAAGTTGGGAAGACACTTAAAGCCCTGAAACATGCATGTGCATCTGAACCTGATGGCATGAGCAATGAACTATTCAAATATGCAAGTGACATTATCTCAAAAATGATTATGCACCTAATCAATTCAGCTTTTATGCAGCACTTCCCCATCGACGCTGTAGACCAAGGCATCTTTATCACGCTACCCACGCCCAAGATGCCACCTTCCCCCCCCCCCCCCTCCCCCCCATCAACCAATATGTGGCCCATTGTGCTCCTCAACAGCATACAGAAAATTCTACCCTGTGTTACTCTATGCTGCATCCGAGACAAGATCGATGACTTCAACGGATCATGTCAAGGTGGCAGCAAATGTGGATGCAGTTGCGCAGACATTGTATGAGCTGAACGCATGCTTGTGTCAGTAGTCATGTCCAAGTCATACCTACACAATCGCAGAGCTACGGTGCTGGTGGATGGACAATCTGGACAGAATGTATTGCTGAGACAAGGGGTACCACAAGGCGGAGTATTATCACCAACTCTGTTCATACTCTTCATTAATGATATTGTAGCAGAGCTGCCCAATGGGATCCAAGCAGCCCTCTATGCAGATGACCTCATACTCTGGTGCACCGAGGAGTACACAACGACTGCCACGTACAGAATGCAGCTCGCCTTGGACAGAATTACAGCTTGGGCCAATCGCTGGTGTATTACCATCAACAAAGAAAAATCATCAGCCATGCTATTCTCACTGTCCACCAAAACCAAGGTGGGCAATCTGACACTGGGCGGTACTCCACTCGAGTACGAGGACCAGCAGACATACCTGGAAGTCACCTATGACAGAAGATTAACATGGAAGGAGCACATCCACAATGCCGAGGCAAAGGCCAGAAGAAAGCTAAACATCATGAGGAAGCTGGCAGGAACAAAGTGGGGTGCCAATGAAAGGATCCTCAAGACCATCTACCTAGGTGTCGTACGACCACACCTTGAGTATGGATCCAGCTCATGGATGACAGCAGCTAAATCTCATCAACAGAACCTCGACAGAGTACAAAACCAGGCACTGCGCATCATCACTGGTGGAATGAGATCAACACCAATAGAAAAAATGGAGCAGACAGCAGGCATCCCCCCACTTAGTAAAGGAAGGGAATGCAAAGCACTGATCCAAGCTGCAAAGTTCAAATCGTTCAACAACCACCCGATGAAGATCAGGCAAGCACAGCTGTCATCAGGAAGACTTAAAAAATCAAGTTTTGTGAAAGAGACAAAAGCACTTCAAAGGAAACACCAAGAAATGTTGACAGCACAAATAGAAGACCCAAACCACACCCTTGATCCTCCACCTTGGGAAAACAAACTAGAGAGCATAGCTATTCGCACCACAGTACCTCATCTCACAACCAAAGATGAACACAGTGATGTGAGCAAGAAGGCCCTGACCCTAACCATGCTGGAAGAAATTTACCCTCAGGAGACATGGATAAGGATCTACACAGATGGATCAGCCAAAGATGCAATTAGGAGCGGAGGTGCCGGACTGCACATACAGTATCCAAACGGACAACATGAGTCAGCTGCAATACCGACAGGCAAACACTGCACAAACTACAGAGCTGAAGTCGAAGCACTGGTCCATGCAGCTAATACCATCAGCAGAACAGCAGACCCTATTGCACAGATTGTCTTTTTATCTGATGCCCGCTCCGTCCTTGAGGCTATCACCAAAGGTAAGCTGCCACAACTTGAAGAAGCATTACAAACCATCAAATGCTTTCGGATAGCATTGCAGTGGATCCCCTCACACTGTGGAGTCCAAGGAAATGAGGAAGCAGACAAGATGGCAAAGGTGGGTGCAGAAGAGAATCAGACAGAAAACATGGTTACGCATACAGAGATGAAGACTCATCAAGTGACTCTATAGAACACCTCAATCAGAAGATGCCTACCATCATCTCTCGAGGCCAGAGCAAGTGACCATTTTTCGTCTCAGAACTGGACATAACAGACTAAACCAACACATGTACAGGCTGTTCCACCTTACGACATCGCCCGCTTGTCCTTGTGGAGAAGCAGAACAGACCACAGAGCACATGCTTCAATGTTGCAGTAGGTATCAGCTGCTGAGAGAAGAGATCTTGCCTTTGTCAACCTCTTTTCTTGAAAAGCTGTATGGGCCTGTAGAAGAACTGCAGAAAACCACAGATTTCATCTTGAGAACGGCTCTCCAAGTGTGATACCAGCGATCGAAAAGAAGAAGATGTCCAAACACTGGAATATGTACAAAATGGGCATTGACATGTCACAAGCCTTCGACACAATTAAACGCTCAAACATCCTAGATGTACTATGCCAGGCCAGTTGCAATGAAGATGAGCTATGACTAGTGAGACTATTGCTTGCAGACACCAAGCTGAGAGTACGAGTCAAGTCAGTGAAGGCTAGATTTTGAGACATCAATCGGCGCCCCACAAGGCGATTGTCTATCTCCTGTGCTGTTCACCTGTTATCTTGCTGCTGCATTGAAATCTGTGTGTGAAAATTCCACAAAACCAAACCCCCTCAGTGGCAATACTGGGTATGCCACTAGAGATGGAATATGCCGACGATGTGGACTTCATAGACGAGGAAAAGAAACCCCTTGCCGAACTTCTCCCAATAGCTGCAAGCAAACTAAAAATTGAGAATCTCTATGAATGAATTCAAAACAGAGTTCACCCACATATACCTATCTACAAAGCATGACACTAAAGAAACATGGCTGCGAACCATGGAGGAAAAGTACAATTCTTGGCTCACTGCTTTTCTGTACTGATGACATTGCTGCACGCTGCTTCTGGAAGCTATGGATTCGTAGATCAAAGATGCCCGTGATAAAAAGACTATGTTTATACAATGCAACCTGCGTCTCCTTGATGCTGTATAGCTGTAACAACTGGGCAGCTCCAAAGGCAGCTCTAGACAACCTGGATGCCTGCCACCACTAACACCAACGCACTGGACACTGATGGCTAAACAGCATAATTTCCAATGATGCACTATACAAGATGTGTAATAAGTCGCCGCTGTTTATAAAGTCACCCAGCAAAGATGGTCCATGTTTGGCCATGTGCTAAGGATGCCAGAAGACACACCAGTGAGCCTTGGGATTCGGCCTACTCGGAGTCAACAAATACAAAGCCAGGAGAGGACATCATTGCATAAATCTGCTAAGCATGCTACGAATTACCTCAAGAAAGCAGGACTCTGTACACTCAAGTCAAGAATGGACCTGAGGAAGCTAAGGATTTTGGCTGAGGACAAGATACAGTGGGGCAAAAGCGAAGAAGGACTGATTGCAGCTGTAGGATGGTTCTACTACTACAGGCGCAGAATAAAGTAATCGTCATCATCATTCACAGCAGAAGGCTTGAAAATACAATTGTCAAAATTGTATACTTTTAACATATGCTCATTGATGACTTCATTACGTATAAATTAATAAAAATTTTTAAGTTGTGAAATTGAAATAGAATCCCTAATTCAAGTTTGCAACAAAAAAAATTATTTAAATTTGTACGAAATGAAATAATCATATGTTAAAGGAAATCTCACCATATCTTATGCTAACCTGATTCACCTGATAGAATTGCCACCCACAATCTATACCTGATATTTTAGCTTTTTATCATGCCAACAACGAAAGATATTCAGGCTTTACTAGCTAAATGTTGATACATTTCTACAGCCTATGATGGCTGGCATGATTTACTTTTTAACCAATCAGAAAAAGCCTAAAGTGTCTGCCTCAGTATATACGCTCAGTCGTAGAGGTGCCACAATAGTTTGGCAATGTGGTATAAAAGCAATTATAAAGGTAAGCTGTTGAATATTCTGAAAGTAAGTTGACTGGATATTGTTGCTGCCATACAACGAGATGAGTATTACATAATAAAGAATGTAATACATTGGCACTAAATACATGACATCACATAGTCTGTCGCTTGAGGAGACAAAATGGTGGCGCTCACTGTTCAACATTTACGCGATATTCCAAAGCAGATAATTGTGCTACAGATATGGGAATGTGACAGGATATGAATGATATGGAATCATTAAACCAAAATTTATCTGTACAATACAACATTTGAGATGATGTTAGCATCCCTTTAAGCTTTATTTCATTTCATTATATTGAGTTACACAAATTAAGCCTCTAAAAGTATAGAATTTTAACAATTTTATTTTCATGCATTTTGGTGTGAATGCGCACCTTTAACCAAAAGCAATTTTCCTGACCAATTTTGCTAATCAAAGTGTTTATGGTTCATACTGTGTATGCTATAGACATGTTTGAATCAGTTTCACTGCATTCAGAGATTCACGATTCTCTCTGTCTCTGTTTCAGATTCGCGAATCTAATTTAAATCCTTGTTTGCTTCAGCATTGTGATCTAACAGTCAAATCCCTGTACATCCACTGTCTGACAGCAAGCATGTTAACCCTTTAACACTCAAATCGGCCTGTTGTCGTCTTGAGAAATGTCTATTTGCAGGCCATGAGAGGACTATTTTTGAAAATTTACTCCTGGAATGACTGGCTCGATAACCGAACCACTGTCATTCCATTTGTAAATGTTGAAATATAGTCTTCTCTTGGTCTGCAAATGGATATTTTTAATGTGGAAATTGAAATTTTCTTGAACAAATTTGAGAGTTCATCTTAGAGTTAATTTAGCAAGAAGAATTTAACCTGTCTAGTGGGAGGGCAAGTGCCTGCCAACATGAGCTTTCGTGAGATGTATCTATTCCACAGTGTTTACTTTTCATGCATTTTCTCTCAGATTCCCTGTCACGTCACATGACCTACGATTCTGTTCACAGTATCGTCGGCGATACTCGATCTAGAAGTATCTACAAGTAATGTAGAGAATTTACGCATTCACCGATAGAAAATTGTAGTATCTTAATTTTTAGCTCAGCTGACTTGGCATCAATCTAACCTATAGCGATCACCTCCCATCCGGCATCCGACCATCTGTCAATCTATCTGTATGTCTCCATAATGATGGCGTGTTTCATCATTTCTGGATAGATTTAGATCAATCCTGCAGGTCAAAATGTTCCTCTGCCACATCTAGTATATGTTTAACACTCACAGCCAAAAATGGCTTCTGCAGTGGTCTTGAGAAATGTCCATTTGCAAACCAAGAGAAGTCTATTTTTGAAGACTTACCACTGGAATGACTGGCTCGATAACCGAGCCAGTCACTCCAGTGGTAACTTTTTAAAAATAGGCTTCTCTTGGTCTGCAAATGGATATTTTCTGATTCGAGGGTTGGTGTTAAAGCTTTATCAAGCATGGGACTTAATTGGGAAAGATATTACTCTGGTGCCATGTTTCATCATATTTAGAGCTATTGAGTTCTAACTTAGTGGGTGGATACATTTAGCCATAAGCTATGTCCGTGGTAAGAATGTAGTCAGTCTGACCAAGCTTCTGGATCAAGAACTTAGTGCCAGGCATCTGAACATTCTTGAGGCCCTTGAGTCTGTTGTTTAAAATTTTATCTTGCAACAATTCTCATTACGAGTATCAAATTCAAAGCGTATCATCGATTTGAATAAATTTCAGAAATATGGATGAACAGTACCTGTCCATCCCTTTTTCTCCCCCCCCCCTCCCACTCCCCTCTTTCTCTATCCTTTTCTCCCTCCATCCCCAAGAATTAGACTTTTCCACCTTTCTCTGTCTTGTCCTCACTACGATAGTGCTCTCTGTCTGATACGTCATTATCACAACACACAAAATAAGCGTAATTTCATGCATTTCATTCTTTTTCTAATCATGTAAACTCACAGTAATTACGTAGACACTGAAATCTCCCCCCTGCTCAAGATTGTCCTCAGATTAGTGTTAGACAGAAAATATTGCTCTTAGTCTGATGAATGTCCCTATAGTGTTGGTGATACAAGTTCTCTCTCCCTCCCTCCACCCGCCCTCCACCCTCTCCCTCCCGCCACCCACCCTCCCTCCATCCTCTCTCCCTCCCCCCTCCCTATTTCTCTTGTGTTGAATGGATAATTTAACATGATAAACATGTGGGCTGTAAAGGGTGATCAAAGATGAATATAACCTATGTATATGACATGCCTGATCTAAGAAAATGGTGATTTAAGTGCCAAGGGTACTACTCACCATCTCTAGCTCACAAATGACATTTCCTATGGCAATTACCTTGTGTTAATTGACCATTTGTCTTAAGGAATGTGTAATTTTATGCTAGTTGGTTTGCCATTATGTATGATTGTTTCAAGAAATCAGAGTTCTGAGTGTTTTAGATGGCTCCTTGGTGTAAAGTTATATATTTACATTACTGACTTCATTATGTGCTTGTTAATCATTTAACATTCGAATTTGGTCAAGAACATTTTCTCCTAGCAAATGTCCCTTTACAGACCAAGAGATTATTAAAAAAATTGACCACTGAAATGACTGGCTCAGTTATCGGGCCAATGGGTCCAGTGGTAAATTTTGCAAAAAGCTTGTTGGTCTGCAAATGGGCATTTCTCAAAACCACTGCAGATGCCGTTTTAGGCAGGTTAACCCTTTAAGCCTTGAATTTGTTCAAGAAAATGTCAATTATTTTCAAAGAAAATGTCAGTTTACAGACCAAGATAAGACTATTTTTTAAAGTTTAGCACTGGAATTCAATGGTAAATTTTCAAAAACTGTTCTCTACGTCTGCAATTTGACATTTCTCAAGACCACTGTAGAAGCCGCTTTTGGCTGATATACGTGTTAGTCTCATGTCAATACACATGTAAATGGACCCAAAAGTGTAATAATTTTGCCCTTATTACATAATAATTGTGAATTTATGTCTAGCTGTTAAAGTTGCTTTTTATTTACCAATCTCTTAACCGTTTAACCATCTTGCTGCTGCGTTTTAAAGACAACACATTCCGGGGGTTATATCTCTGGGCCTGCTACGTATTTTGAAAACAATTTGACGGAAAGTTGTTGGTGATTAAGCCACTAACAACTTTCAGTTAAATTGTTTTCAAAATATTCACCATGTCAAGAGGTTTTGCTCACTGAAATCATTGTCTGGTGGTTTGCAGTAGAGAAACAGTTAACCACAACAGACCAGAAATGACAATGTCATTATGATGTAGGTAATAGTCTGGTGAATAGTGTGAAAATTATTTAATTGGAAGCTGTTGTTATGGCAACCAGTTTCAGTCAAATTAGTTGCAAAATATATAGCAACTCTCCTGTAATAGGTGGACACTTGAAATCAAGATACTGAAATCTCAACATTACTTAACCTTTTGATACTCATGCAGGTGAAACGTAGAATGGGAAACCATTAACTACCATGGTATTCTAAGGGCATGTTACACATGGTTGACCATTTGTTATTAAATAGCAGACTCGTCAGGTGAGCTACTATGGCCTACTATAGACCATGGACTCTAAGCATTGTGTTATTTTACAATAAATGTTCTATCATGGTTGACCATGGTCTTACAACCATGAAATAATCTTGAAACCGTGGTCAATTAAACTTGAAATAACATATTCTTTATGACTCTATCAGGGTTGACCATGGTTATATGACCATGAACTACCATGACTTTTCATGTTAGTTCATGGGTGTTTGGGTGGTGATTAACCATGATGGACCGTGTTTTGTTAAGTAGCCAGGTGAGCTAACATCCATGTGAGCTAGCATTGGTGTACTATGGTGTCATTTTGCAATATATGTTCTATCATGGTTGACCCTGGTCAGATGACCATTAGTCAGCAACCCAGCAAAGTGTACACGTGCTAGACTGTAGAACCTACAACATTGTACTATACTTTGATATTATCCAAAAGGCGGAGAAGTGATTACGTACAATATTGTAAGCATTGGCATGAACTATGGTAATAATTATGAAGATCAAACTTACTGGATATTTAAGATGATGAAAATGGTGGAATGGTTAATCTACATTGGAATTGATTAAAATAAAGTTTATACAAGAGTTTATTATTACCGGTATGTTTCTACATGTATGTATATGGCACTTAACTATACAAATGTCATAAATAATGATGATTGCATAATTTATGTGTAATAGAATAATTAAGACTGAAAAACGACATGTTTACAATGAAAGGGTTGTCTCCCTTATACCAGCCATAATAGGACATGGTCGACCAAGGTCAAATAATTTTTAAAGATTTACCATGGTCAAACATTGTTGACCAATGTCATACATAGTCTTCAGAAAATTGTTTGACCATCATATCCAAACTTTGTTAACCATGGTCACATATTTTACAATTGTTTTCTTCCTGAACTCATCTTCAATTGTTCCTGAAAATCTTCACGGACAGTTTAGGAAGATTTTAAGAACTTTAAAATTAAAAAACTGTTCTGAATTTAATTGTTTCATAATTTAACAGTATATGAAATAATTGTCATGCTTATAAGGTTTATCATGGCCAATCATGGTATGAGCAACTGTAATAACATGGTCTAGCTGGGAGGCAGTCATGGTCAACCATGGGTCGACCAGCTGTAATAACATGGTCTAGCTGGGTAACAGTCATGGCCAACTATGGTCTAGCTGGATTTATCATTGTCATCTTTGGTCTTGTCTATTGGATCATGGTCCACCATTACCACTGATATCAAAATTTTAAATTTTCAAATTAAAGTAAAAGATGAACTGGTGTTTATTTTTCAACAAATTTGGTGGAAGATGGTGGTGTCGCAGACAGCAACTTCTTCCACCAAAATTGTTGGAAAATGTACACTAGTTTCTTTGCTACGGACACCGTAAAAGATAGAATATTCACATCAGTGTGCTAAGGGATAATGATCTAGCTGACTTAATAATGATAGACCATTGTTTGACAAGACAATGTTGACTATGCATTCATGGTCGGATCCATCTGACCATTATATTTGACAAACCTGGCAATGGTTGCAACCATGCGAAAACATAAGTCTGATAGGTTTGATCATGGGCAGGCATGGTCTGACCAGCTGAGCAACTTTCAACCATGGTAAAACATGATCTGACCAGTTTGACCATGGCCTAACCAACTCGACAATGTTTGAAACTACAGTCAAACATGGTCTGATCAGTTTGACCATAGTTCGATTATGGTTGTGGCCATTGTAAGTCATGGTCTGATCAGTCTGACCAATAACTTTCCACCACTGATGGTTTCAAACATATAAAAACACAGATTGGTCAGTCCTGGCATGGTCTAACATGGTAGAACCAACTCGTCAGTGGTTGTGACCGTGATAAAACATGGTGTGCCCTTACTTAAACCATGACCAACCGTGATCTGGCCATGATGGACATGTATTGACCATGGTTGAACAGAGACAGTTGTCAAATCCCATATTGACCATGGTAACCCAGGTTCTCCGTTCGTCTGGAAAGCTGGCCAAAAATGGCCTCCGCAGTGATATTGAGACATGCCCATTTGTAGTACAGAAGACTATTTTTAAAAATTTAACCACTGGAATGACTGACTTGAGCATTAAATGGTTAACAATTCTAACTGGTGTTTATATTGAGATTATGTTGTGACTGGAAGCTGTTGCAACAACCCCATTTTACATCAATTTGACCGCCCACAGACATTCCAAGAGAATCCTGCCTTGAATTCATCATTAACTCTCTAATTGCTGCAAGTTGCCAGACAATAATTTCAACGGGCAATAAATCTGGACCTGCTGAATATCTTGAAAACAATTTGGCTGAAAGTTGTAGGTGGCTTAGCCACCAACAACTTTCAGCCAAATTGCTTTCAAAATATTGAGAATATACAAAGTTAAACATCATGAAAAATAGTCTCCAGAAATTCTCCAGACAGCCGGTTAACATCATCGCTTATGAAAACAATCTGTTGTCCAGAAAGATATCCACATTTCTCTGCAATGTCACGTTTCTTCTTGTATCCGTGGTAACAAACCGCTGATTTCCAGCTTGTCTAGTCTTTGATGTCTCGGCATTATTCGTAATTCAGTAAGATTAATTACTGAGTCTCTGTCATTCAAAGTCTCGCCAGCGATAATTCCATGTCTGAAGTCGTGCTTTATTTGGTGAGATGCCACTGAGCGTGTGACGCCTCTATAAAGCTGACACATTGACTAGGGACTAGGATCTAGTCAAGGAAGGGTATTATTGATACTGGGATTAATGTCCAGCACTTTCTCAAAATAATTATCTTCCCCTGATGAGCGCCACCATCCCTTCTCATTAACAGCAACACTAAGTGTTCATTATAAATCATATGGCTCTATTAGCATCATTTGAAAAGCTTTTGTATTTCAATATTTAAGGTGAACGCGAACGTAAAAGTGTCAAAGCAAATCAAACAAGAGAAATAAGAGATTGTGGAGCACGTTTTAGTCACGTTGTAAAAATGGTTTCGGAATTTCCGGATTTTAA
>CM067373.1:131359380-131384380 GCA_034401795.1 Chaetoderma sp. LZ-2023a | reverse complement strand
TGATTTATCACCATGTCAGATTTTATTGCCAAAGTAGATTAAACTCCAATTAACCGATTGCCCTTTCCATCACTGCCTAAATATTTAAGATATGTATTATGTGCTCTGACATCTATGCTCTTAAAAATGTTTTGAAATGTATTTGATTGAAAGTTGTTGTTGCCTTAGGCAACAATGAACGTTGTTGCTGCCTAAGGCAGCAATGACTTTCAGTCAAATTATTTTCTAAATCAACTCCAGCTCACCCTACCCCTGCTGCTAACTTGGTGATTCAGCCAGATGTGCGTGTGTTAAATGGATTGTGTGGTGGTGGGGAATAACCTGCTATAAAGACCACCTACTTGCCTTTAGAGACCATTTTCTTCAATTGTATTTAACCTCTAGTAACGTCTGACTGCTGAGTTTTTGCAGATGACATTCCAAAGGTTATATCTCTGAACCTGATAAATATTTCGAAAACGGACTGAAAGTTGTTGCTGGTTAAGCCGCTAACAACTTTCAGTTGAATTGTTTTCAAAATATTCAACAGGTCAAGCGCTTTTGAAAATTAAAATCATTGGTTGCACTGGCTTGGAGCAGTGAGCCAGTTAAGAAACCAGCTGTTGTTAGCACTGATATCATCTATTTTCGCTTAAACATTGTTCAAAATCACTAATGCAAAAAAAAAAACAGTCCAGAAATTGTTGTCAATATCTCGAAAACTAAACCATTTGACTGAAAGTCATTGGAAGTGACACCGATGGATGTAAAACTTAAGTAAGATTAGTTGAAATGCCAATGTTCTAGGTGAGCGATACAGGCCCATTGGGCCTCTTGTTCAAACTCTACATACATGTACTCAGTACTCTCACTCTGTATTGTACTATATACATTGTATTCTAATGCTTTTTAATGCAAACATTTATGTAGCAAGGTTTACATGTATCTATAATAATTAGACATGGCATTAACCTTTAGTCATATTCATCAGGGAAAAAACTTGGCATTAAGCTATAATTAAGTCAAATGAACTAAAAATAAGATCTGCTGAACGTTGACATTTTGGACAATAATTTGACTGAAAGATATAACTACCTATTGGCAACAATAATTTTTATTCTAATTGTTAGCTGCCAAGTGAGCTTATGCCATAGCGACCATTGTCGTCTGTCCGGTGTCCGTCTGTCCGTCAACTTTTTTCTTTAAACATCTTCTCAAGAACCACTGGGCCGATTTCAATTATATTTGGCAGGAAGTATCCTTAGGGCATAGGGATCCAAGTTTGTTCAAACGCAGCCGATCGGCGGCGCCCATCTTGGATTTTGACCGATTTTAGGAAATGTCTTTAAAAATCTCCGAAACCGCTTGGTGGATTGAAGCAAACCCCATGAAATATGATCTAGGGCAAGAGCTGAACCAAGTTTGTTCAAGGGATCTTGATTGGTCAAATGGTTCAGCGGCCATTTTGGTTGACCTAGTTTTAGCGAAAACAGCTTCTCCAGAACCGCTTGGCCAATCTTGGGCATTAAAGGGTGAAAATATAGCAATGTTGATCTCAAGTAAATATTGGTATGGAATTGGAATTGGACTTGGAATTGATCAAATGGAATTGGAATTGAACTTGTCTGAATGGAATTGGAATTGGTAAAATAAATTGATGTGGAAACGGAATTGGAATTGATAAAATGAATTGAGGTGGAATTTGAATTGATAAAATGGAATTTACCCCCATCCCTGCTGCCTCATCTTTGATGCTTAAATAGCCCTTAAATGGTTAGAATTTTGGTTGAAGAAAATTCAAGTCGTTGCTTAGTGAATGTCCATTTGCATGCCCAGACTAATTTTAAGAGTTTATGATTGGTTTATGACCAGCTCAGTTATCGAGCCAGACTTCCAATGATAAACTTAACAAAATTGGCTTGCAAAGTGCAAACGGACATAACCTACACGACCTTTGAGCATTGCAGAGGTAGATTCTGGACCTGACCATTAGAGTTAATGATCAAGTTAGTCGAAGCAATTCTTGAGGATTGATGTTGTTCTGCGAGCATATGAACAGACTCTATCAGGAAATTTTTACATTTTCTTAACAGAAGATCAACAGGTTAACCCTTTACCTTTTAAGGACTAAATTTGTTAAAAAACTTATTTACTTATTGAATTCCATTTTCAGGCCAAGAGAAGACTATTTTTGGAATTTTATAACTGGAATGACTGGCTCTGTTATCGAGCTGACTGGCTCGGTTATTGAGCCAGTCATTCCAGTGGTAAATTTTCAAAAATAGTCTTCGCTTGGCCTGCAAATGGACATTACTCAAGACCACTGCAGTGGCCGGTTTTGGCCGGTTCCGTCGTGAAAGGGTTAAACCTCAAGCTAGCCAAAATGGCTTTTGCAATGGTCATTAGAAATGTCAATTTGTAGACCAAGAGAAGACACGCTTTTGACTATTTTTTACTACATGAATGACTGGCTCGATAAATGAGCCAGTCATTTCAGTGATATGTTTTGAAAGATTATAGTGTTCTCTTTGTCTGCAAAGGGACACTATGAGAAAACAATTAGTAATTGTTCTTTCTGACCTACTGTACAAACGTCCAAATAAAGCCTTTGGAAGCCGACCATACATTGTTTCTACCATGCTATTGATAAACATCCATTTGCCGGCCACAAGAACACTTATTTACAACTAACTCTATCATGTCTATAACCGAGTCAGTCATTTCTGGAAATTAAAAAAAATTTACTACTTAACATGGAAATGGACAAAGGTTTAAAATTTTCTTTACCAATCCTTTAATGCCTAAATTTGGTCAAGAAAATTTCAATATTTGCTGATTATAAATATCCATTTGCAGGTCAGAAGAAGACTATTTTTGAAAATATATCACTAGAATGACTGGCTTGGTAACCCAGCCAGTCATTCTAGTGGTAAATTTTCAAAAATGGTCTCTTGGCCGGAAAATGGACATTCCTAAACACCACTGCAGATGCCAGTTTTGGCTGGCTTCATCGTGAAAGAGTTAAAGCTATATATTTCTTCCATTCACAGGTCCCGATGATCTGTACTCTTCATTGCAATTCCTACAATCACAGTTTACGTCCACTGATGACCAAGGCGATCTCAAATTTCTTTCATCCATCTTCCAAAATCCACAATTCCAAAATGCTGTCGATGTCCACAATACGCTAATCGATGTATCTTCGCGACCATCGGAGTCAAAACCGGTAACACCGAGCGCATTGCAGTTGTCAACGGAAGTGATGTTTGTTTTACGGAACTGTGTGGCACCACAAGCTATGGAGTTGCTCGATATATTAGAGTCGCCAGTTTTTAAGGTAAGATTTTTGTAGACCAAGAGAAGATCGTTCTTGAAAATTTTTCTCGGGAATTGATTATTATTATTATTACAGTGGTAAATTTTCAAAAAGCGTTATTACTACCTACCTCCTTGCATTACTATTGCTCTTTCCTTCTCTGAAGGGAAGCGTAGTAGGATGAATTTTTTACAGCCAATGTCTGATGGGTATTGTGGTTACAGAGTGACTGAAGGCTTCTTCAGGAATCTCCATACTCTCTGTAATGATGAGATCCATAGTAATTCGCTTGAATGCTATATCTCAGAATGAGGCAAGAAGAGGGTTAATCCAATACCCAGAGCCACTGAGTAGGTCATTAAGCACAATGACAACCTCATTGGCTGATAGCTATCACATGACATCGATGGTAGCAACCAAGACTTCATTCCTTTTCCTACTCTTGAAGGAAGAGGCGTTTAAATTTACAAGCCAATTTAAAAGTTATTTATAACTTGTTAAAATCGCTGTGGATTATTAAAAAGTGAAGTAAAGAGCATCGAGATGTTGGATAAAAGAAAGAAACCTCCCAAGATAAGTGGTTGTAGGTCCTGGTGCTTTAATAATGATTTAATAGATCATTTCTATTTTCATGGTAGGCGCGTTACCAGTTTTGGTTACTTGCGCCCAGAGTGTATAGACTGAGTTGTCTATTTGTGCTTCTTTTTTAACTAGTAGCTTGTAGAGCTATTGATTTGACATGCTTGTGAGGTATTGAGCATGAATCTACGATTATCTTGATAACATACTCTCTCAAAGAAACGAATATAATTTTCAAATTTGAGATCTGTAAGGTCTCTATTTATAGATCTTGGGATTAGCGCTGGCTAATCCTGAGTCATATTCGGAGCTTTACTCTCAGATCTTTCTGTTTTTACGATTCAGATTTGGGAAAGTCTCCGAAGAGGTCCAAGGAGAAGAATAAAGAAAAGAATATGAACCATTCAATTAGATGTTCTAATAGCAGCTGCCATAGATTTATTAAGTCGGATCACTCTGGACATGTGTGTTCCAAGTGAACTTCGTGTACTTTTGAGTCAACATATTTGATATGCGGGTCATGGTTAAACTAAAGGCCAAACCCGAGGCCACGGCAGATTTAGCCATAATACTAGAGAAAATTGTTTTTTCAATGGAATGCAAAAGCACGAAGTCTCGGTTTACGCCTCATTCACCGCTCATTCAGAAGCCAGTCATATCAACACAGGATTCTTCTACATCATCAGTCAACATGCTGTAGCCTGCACCCTTGCCTCTGGCCTAATTAGGTTATAAGTTGGTCCGGTCTGTCATCTCTGTCACTACTACTTCTTCACTGGCTGGGTCGAAGGATTTCCTGACCAGGGTGGTCCAGGTGATCGCACATCCGCTGTCGTCTATAAAGCCGGTTGCATCTACTTATTTTATATCTGCTGTTACTCCGGCTAGATTTCCAGCCCTGGGCCCGGGTTTTTTCTCGGGCCTGGGTCTGGCCATTGACCGGCTTAGGTTACCGATTTCATCCTTGGGCCCGGACCCAGATTTTTGTCCGGGTCCGGCCGTTAGG
Source organism: Chaetoderma sp. LZ-2023a (assembly GCA_034401795.1). Taxonomy (NCBI): domain Eukaryota; kingdom Metazoa; phylum Mollusca; class Caudofoveata; order Chaetodermatida; family Chaetodermatidae; genus Chaetoderma; species Chaetoderma sp. LZ-2023a. Next base: position 131,379,500 of record CM067373.1, on the reverse strand, counting down.
GATATTTCGGGTTCTGTTTTCTTGCCGGCTCCGGCCCCTGGGGTTTTCTCCCGGGTCCGGGTCCTCTCCTCTCTGATAATTTTCCCGGCTTTCCCGCCCCGGCCCGAGTCGGGACCGGTCATTCTGGCATTTCAAAATAAAATTTGTAAATTTCTTCCGCTATTTTGACATTTTTTCTCATGTTTCCCCGGTCCTGAATGGCCTAAAATTCGGGACCAGGTTTAGTGGAACCGCGCCCTGGTCCCTTTGTGGGCCAAGGTTCGGCTCATTTCTTTGGATTGGATAGGAGTTCGGGCCTCCTATCATCTTTTTTGTTTCAAATTTTAATTTTTCTTAGCTAGACAAGATATTCCTTTTTTCAATGGGATCTTTTTTCACCTTATTACATATGTGCATATCATTATCTTATCTAGCAGTACTCTCTCATGCAATATGTTGGTAGCTCAGGCTTCATTCTTCCCTTTTTCTGCGTGTTAACTCTCCTTGCATTCTCACAATTTAAGTTAAAGTAATTTTTATTCGTTCTCAACCTTTTCTTTCTTCACTCTTTCATATCTGTCAGATTACTGAGCAATTCTAATTAGCTATGTTTTGGTCATTTTTTCTCCCCGTGTTAGAGGCGCAGTTCTATTCGGGCCGTTCATCTTTTCGTATAGTACACCTCCTCCCTTCTATGTTGGCAGGGTCACATATTTACTTTCATAACTTTAACAGAATTTACATGTCATTCTTTATGCCTATTTATCACCCTTTTGTTTTATAAATATTCATTTACTAAAAGTCAGATTTGATTTGCGCTCATGGTATTTTGTGATTTTCTTTCATATAGGTTTCTTTGCCGTATTTAGTCGTTCTTAAAAGCTGTCAGTATTATCGTCAACACTCCTGGTTCAGCAGTCTATTCGTCCTAGTCTCATTTCGTCTCGGCGACATTGTCACAGTTTTCTCTTCTATTTACCCCTTTTTCAAGGCTATTTTTGTATTTTTAGCTAAAACATTTTATTTAGAATCATGTTCTTTCTTTTGGGCACAAAATGTATCCTCTTTCATTCCCTTCTTATCTACTTCCGGGAGCTGTCAGATTGTCATCATCGTTCCTGTCACTTTTTATATAGATCGTTGACAATTCGCCCCGTATATATTTCGTTCCCTTTTGGTTTACATGGAGTTTTTCTTTTGGTTATTATATAGATCCTATACATAGATCAGTTTATTTTAGCTAATTCTATCTGGCTGTAGCTGGACTTTCCCTTCCCACAGGTTTACTATGGGATTTCTATTTGTCACTAAATCTAGTTAAAACACTTTAAATAAATTTATCTATAATGTTTCAATGTGTACAACTTTTAATAATTACGGCAATTCTTCTATGATGCTTTTTTCTCCAAAAGAATATAGTGGCAGAGATTGGATAGTAGAAATCAACGGCCATACTTCTATGATGCTTATTTCTCCATACGAAGATAGTGCTAGATATTGAATAGTAGAAATCAATGCAAGTTACCTCTCAGGAAGGGGTTAGAATAAGGCTATAGCTCTTATAACTAAGATACATCGCCTTTCACTCGATTCAAGAAACATTACTTTCTAATAGTATAAATCGATGTTTGGAAGTCTTTATCTGATCTCATTGTAACATCCTAAATTATTTAAATAGACTCTTGAACACTGGACTTATACTGAGATAACTCAAGAAATATCTTAACTAACAACATCCTATCTATTATCAGCCTAGGCCTAATTGGAATATTGAGACTTTAGCCGTTATTCTTCATTTATAGCTTTCTTTATTCAGATATTAGGTATCATACTAGTATATCTTCCATTGGTAGACTTCTTATCTCCTCTCGTTATTAGGTCTTCTTAATTTGTTTTATTGTATTATGTGTGTAACTGATGTGCACATTTCATTTTGTAATCAGGTTCGATTTATAAGCATCCTTAAATGGGGGGGGGGGGGGTTTGCTCTTTCCATATTTTGTCTTACTGGTTGCAGTTTGCTTTTTTATACATACTATCAAATTATGTAACGGTTCCTCTTGTCTGTGTTTTTACCCACCTGGAAGTCTCTTTCGACCTCACAGGTGAAGTTATTTCCCTCCCTCCCAATGTGCAGATAATGGTATCTACAATTCAACCTCTCAAGGTAGGCCAGTTAGTTTCGGCCAGATCGTTCCTCAGATTCATAGGCCTCATGGTTTAGGTATAGAAAGTGATTCCTTGGGCTCCTCTGATCAAAGGATCCTTCCAGTTCTGTCTTATGACCCACTGGAATCAGCCTAGATTTCTGAATCATTGGATTTTCATCAATTTCATCTCAGGAACCATTGCCGGTTTTGGAAAGTGAGTCAGTCCCTGTTATTTGGGGTCCGTCTTCATTCACCATCTCCTCAGACCATCTTTTTCACGGATACATCCCTGCAAGGATGGGCTCCTTATGGGACTCCACGAAGATTTCAGGATCCTGGTCCCTCACAGAATCTTCCTTTCATGTCAACCTTTTAGAACTGTGGGTGGTTTTCTATGCCCTAGTTCATTGGGAACCCCTGATTCTCGGTCTTTCAATCTTTATCCGATCAGACATTTCACAGTAGTCTCATTCTTCTATCATCAGGGTGGTGGAGGGGGGGGGGGGGGCCCAGGTCGGTCTATATCTGTTGAGAATCACTGATTGTTTTCACTGGTACATGTCCTGCAGCTTTCGCTTCAAGCATCCCACATCCCAGGCAATTTGATTTTTCTGGCCGATCAGTTATTTCTTCCTTCCAGGATCCCAGTATCGGAAGGGGGTTTGATAGAGTCTGTAGCCCAGTCAATTTTTCTCCAGCTATGTCTTCCCCTCATAGACCTGTTTGCTTCTGCCAAGAAGAGAAAAATATCCACCTTCATATCTCTGTTTCCGGAAGTCATGGCACTTTCAGTAGACTCTCTAGCTCAGTATTGGGACAACATGTTCGCTTATGTTTTTTCCCATATGATTCTCATTCCTGTGGTACTCTGAAAGATCAGGCAACTTCATTGTGTGGTCCTGTTAATAGCTCAGTTTTGGCTGACATAATCCTGGTTTCCGGATCTCCTGGACCTTCTTGTAGATCTCCCTCTGTTTCTTCCTGTCTCCCACAATCTATTGTCCCAGATCAGAGGCAGGATTTTCCATCAGAATCCAGAAATCTTCCTCTTTTCAGTCTGGAAGTTGTCGAGTTGCCCTTCCTTTGTCAATCTTTTCAGTCAGTTTTCAGGAACTTTTGGAGAAATCACTCAACTTCCACTCGTAACATTTATTAGGCTCGATTTGAGTTTTTCAACAATGGGGTTCAGTCCGTTCTATCCTTCCCTCTGAGCACTGTGACTCAGGTCACAGATTTCTGTCAGTTCCTATCGATTTGGTCTGAACTCCTTGTCAAATGTTTTCTTGACCTTTCGCTCCAAGTACAAAAAATTTATTTCACGACCTCATTAAAGGTATGGGTAATTCACGTCCTCCTTTTAAGAAACCCCTTCCTTCCTGGAACCTTTCGCTTGTATCACAGGTTCTTGATCGGAAACATTTCGATCCTTTGGTTCTGTTGTTTAGAACATCTTACCATCAAAGCAGTATTTTTATTAGCAGTAGCATTAGCTAACCATCGCTCTGAAATTCATGCCTTTTCTGCTGAATTGGATGGTTTTCAGATTACGGGTCTTAGCATTATTCTTTATCCCAGGGCAGAATTTCTGTCAAAACTCAGTCAGCCATTTTTTGGGTTAATCCCATTATAATTCATAAACTTTCTTCCTTTTCAGAAGAAGCTGTATTTTGACCCTGTTAGGTCCTATCATTGTTGCCTGGACTCTTGTCACATGTCTTCATAGTCCTTCAGTTCAAGATCAGTAACATTTCATGATCTCTTTAGAGTTTTGGAAAATTCTCATCCTCCCTTCGGTAACCCCTTCCATCTTGGAACCTATCCCTTGTACATCAGATTCTAGCTGGTAAACTCTTTAACCCTAAGGAACCTACGAGCCATCTAGACGGCGCGCAAAAAGCGTACAAATGAGCTGTCTGGATGGTTTTCAATAATTGGACGTGGTGGCCTACGCGTCGTCTGGATGGCTTTAAGAGCACCAGTTTTCGATCGCTAAATACGCAAGCATTACGGGCGTTTTATCCCATGAAACTTAGCGTTACATTACGTCAGATGATTGAATTTTATAAATCCACTGTTGATTGGTCAATTCAGTTTGTTTACAAATTTCTACGGGAAAATATAAATAGTTTTCTGTGAATGAAATTCCTAGTTTAAAATCTTCAACGATAGCGTATCGATTCCTTTATTTAACCGAGTACTCGATTCCCTGATGGCCGGAATCGCTTAGTGAGAATGTCTAACCTAATTTATAATTGCATTCGGTAAAATATTACATACAGCTGAATAGCTACGCTGACGCCTAAAAGATTTAAAGTGCATCCTTACATAGCTTGCCCATTAATACCATTATATCACACCCGTCATTTAGCTTCTAGGGAGATATTGTCGTGCGTCTACGGTCTAATTTCTATTCCTCAATCATCTATCTATCATGATAACGCATGTTACGGGGCCGCTACTGGGTCAATACGGGCCCGTAACATGCATTATTAAAGTAATGCCAGTCATGAGACATATTAGCTTGCTATTGCCCTTTGAAATCACCGTTGTTGACTGTTCCAGTTTTATTTCCGTTTTCTATTGTTCTTTCATCTTGTAAATGTTTCTCTTCTTTTTTTCTTCAGGATCATATGGCGAATAGGACAGTTATCTGGTTGAGATTTCATGAAAATGATGAATCTGTAATTCTATCTTCTGCACTATGTTATTAACCCCTACCATTCTATGTCAAAATTTTAAATTTTCAAATTAAATTAAAGGAACTGGTGTTCTTGTCTCAACAGATTTGGTGGAAGATGTTGCTGTCGTAGATAGCAACATCATCCACCAAACCAAAGTTGTTAAAAAATGTACACCAGTTTCTATTAGTTGAAGTAGAACAGTACCAGTTTTCCAGGCTATTGGCACATTAAAAGATAGAATATTGACATCAGAGTGGTAAGCGTTAAATCTGATGCGCTTGATGTAAATCTACTGTACCATTTTATTTCGAATCACTTATTGTATAAGCTCCCATTGTAAACTACATGTATGTCAAATACAGTTTCTTCTATGTAAGAGTGTCATATTACTTAGTAGGACTGGTGATTAAATTGTTGAATATTTTGAGATCGATTGGACTGGAAGATGTTGCTGCATTAGGTGACAACATGTTCCAGTGGTAAAGCTTGCGTATTAAAGGGTTGAATACTGTATTATTTGTAAGCTATCAGTGTAAATATCAAATAAAGTTTACTCGATGTGAGAGGGAGAGAGAGAATCTCATCTTAGGTAATCAGACTGGACTATGTATAGTAGATTTGTTGAATATATCGAGTCCAATTTGATTGGAAACTGGTGTTGTTTTGGACAACAATAGATTCCAATTAAATTTGTAAAAATATACTCAACAGATTGTTTCTTTAGATTGCAGGTACTTTTGATCTTTATTGCTATTCATTCCTGGATTATTACCCTTGCCCTAAGAGGAAAGAGGGTATTATGTGTGTGCATGCATCCGGTATTGCATCTAAAAAACTACTGATCCGATTCGTTTAAAATTTTAACACAACAAACCAACATAACCTAAACAAGGGTTTCCAGACTTTGGCTGTGATCTGTGTGATCATACATAAAGATTTAACAAATTTGGATATGACAAAAACGGTAGGGTGGTCTCGGTGGTGGTTTACAATCTCTGATTACTCCTGTTCATAATGATATTTATCAAGCATCAAGTCTTCGACAATGATGGTAAGTAAGTGATAACTAAATTGCTTGGTCGATGACGCATTATAGCAAATTTCCATGCTCACCACTTTGACCTCTTTACCCATCCCACCCCTGGAGGCGCTCTGCACTCCATAATCACATACCAAATTTGTTTGAATTAGTTTCATTACACAGAGACTAGTGGATTGTTGTGAAAAATCTGGATGTCATCAGAGGAAGTGATCTGTGAGAGCAGGAGTTAAAATTAACATGAGCCAGAGGCTAGTAGAAATTGACCAGGGTTAGTACAATGACCAGCCCAATGGTAACAATTTCATTTGTCAACCCTTTAATGGTCATGGTGGCCAAAGAATGCCTCTGCTGTTATCTTCAGAAATGTTGATTAGCAGAGCAAGACTTTTTGAAAATTTACCACTAGAATGCTCGGTAATTGAGCCAGTCATTCCAGTTGTAAAATTTCAAAAATAGTCTTCCCTTGGTCTGTATAGAAAATTTGAAGGGCTAAAGTAGAATCTAGTAATCACTAGTCCTATCTGAACGTAGTAACTAAATTGGCTTAATTTCAATTCATCGAGAGTGGTCTATGAAAAATCCAGAAATCTAGATAAATCTGGAAGACTCCAATCTCTGCTTACAATAAATTTCTTGACCTTTTAACCCCTTCTCCAACCCAAAGAAATAAATGTCAGGCAATCCACAATTATATGGGCAACCCACACACCAAATTTCTTTGAATTCCACACAACAGTTTGGGAGTAAAGTATGAGACATTTTTTTGGTATATTTGAACCTTGGACCCCACCCCCTGACCTCCAGTGGGCGGGGCCAAATCCAAATGTTGTCTTGCAAGGCGCAATCATATGGGTAACCGCCATACCAAATTTGGTTGAAATCGACCCAATTGTTTTGGAGGAAATAGCATGTGGGTAGTAGCTGATCATGTTTCGAACGTACATCATCATGTTTTAGTTCAAATATACTGTTTCCATACAGAAATTAGATTATAGAGTAACACAGGTCATCAAATTTTAATTTTTATAAAATCCATGTTAGTAAATCCATTAGCCGTAGCAGGAAAAACTGAGTCCGTTTAGAAGCCATCGCCCATCAGTCGCCTGCAAAAAATAGGAAGGATAAGTTAGAAATATACAAATTCTAGAAGTGTTTATATTAAGACTAACAATCAAATTTTTTCATGAAAATTTAAATTTTCTCAGACGATGCCCATATGCAGACCAAGAGCATGTCATTCCAGTGATACATTTTCAAAAATAATCTTACCTTGGTCGGAAAATTAACATTTTCCTCGACAACTGCAGCAGTTTTGGTCTGACTCAAATGTTAAATGGTTAACAACATACATGTACGTCACAAGGTCATAGAGATATATAGTCCGAGTCTGCTCTGACTCAACCCGCCCCAGTGACAGATATTTAGACAGACTGAGAGTCTGTCCAAATATCTGTCACAGCGGCAGGTTGAGTCGGAGCAGACTCAGACTAAGGGATATACTGGTAAACATTATGACCCGACAACGGGTGTTATGGTCATACACCGCCCTCAGATTTTAGCGCAGAAATGAAATGAATAATATAATATATGGCGGGCATATATCGTCCAAGGAGGGAGTATGACTACTAGTTACTGGATTAACCTTTTCAATCGACAAGAGCGAATAATAAATTTGCTACCAGATTCAAAATTCTGTTGAATATTTTGAAACTAATTAAACTGGCTAAGGCAGCACCAGCTTCACATTGGATTAAAAATATTCAACATCTTACATTTTATAATGACTGTAAATGTGAAGTTCTGGAATTTCAGGTTCAAATGTGACAATTGTTTTTGATTTTGGGCACACAAGTTTATTTCAGGGCCCCGGTTCTCTATATCTCTGATCAGAGGATACTGGCCACACAGTAAATGGTGATAGAATGTTTGTAACCAGGGCAATAGTGAAATATTTGTTTTCTAAGGAATTATTAGTAAGTTCCAGTCATCAATGATTTTTAGTAAATGTGCTATTACTTGTAAGTTTTCAGTTACTCAATGACTAATTTAACCGAGAAAGTTATAGATTCTGTTAAGAGAGCAGCTGCACCAATAATATATAAATCAATTTCGTTTACCTCTGGTCGCGAAATAACAATAAGGTTAGAGATAAACAATCCGATAGGCTCAATCATCGATGCGTGTCATTGTTTACAATTTCCGAGAAAATGTACTCTTCAAATTACCGTCAGTAATTAGGGCGAGTTGAGATGCGAAAGTTGTCAAATATATCGGCATCCCAATTCCCGATTGGCAATATCGTTAATCTAGTCATCTGTCTACTTTTTAGTTTGTGGCGTAGAAGAAATATGCATAGATTGACATTTGAACACACATACTATTTTACAAAACAGCTGATCGTGTCGCCATCTTGCCGGAAAAATTAATATTCATGTATTCCCGACCAATCAGACGCATCAATCTTATAGCACGTGATACGGTGTTGCCAATAACGGGTAATGAGCTTGGTACTCGTATATTAGATACGGGTACAATTCTACAAATTTCTCTCGTTCTCTCACGATCTTTCACGATAAACGATTCCTATTTGGGACGCCGCTACGAAAAAATGTCTGATGCTATAGAATCTTAGTGTAAAACATTCGTGTTCGCTTTTTAAATGGCTGAGTGCACCCAGCAATGCTACATAGCATAAAATTTGCCATTTATTCGCTGTCAACGCTGAGAAACTCTGGTATGTGTTCGATTATGTATAAAGGAATTATTCAACATTGAATGAGGCCTCCCCCCTTCGAAATCATGACCGGAATTTCTCGAAATTTTACAGTACCATGACATAATATGATTGTCATTTTCACATCTTATCGGATGAAAACCTTCACGAAACTTTGCTATCTGTTAGTTTTAATACCATTGTGATTAAATTTATCAATGGCATTTGTAAAATTTTAAAAAACTTCGATAAACTTTGCAAAAATAGACCAATGTATTTATCCTACAAGGTGTGGCCATTTTGAGAGGCACGTTGACTAACTAAAATATATTTTATTCATACAAATTTTATATGTACGTAAAGGTATTTTATTGCTCTTTCTAATGATATATAGTTTTATATATAGTGAGCTGTTACTTTGCCAAATATAGTTAATATAGTTGGCATGGTAGCACTACGCCGCTATCACTCCACTACCGCTTATAGGCTAGGTTTCTAAGCAAGTTTCTAGCTTTTGGCTGTAGGGTTTCTAACACTTTTTTGTAAGTTCTTGGTAGGGCCCAGAGGGTTAATCCTTTAGGATCTGGTTGGTTTAAACATTTTACTCTCAGAGCATCCTTGTTATTAGCAATAGCTTCAGCTAGCCGTCTTTTGGAAATTCATGCTTTATCTGCTGATTGGGATAGTTTTCAAGTTACGGGTAGTGTCAGGCACAGTCTTGCCATTTCCTGACATTTTGGCAGGTACAGATTTAAACAGTCCCAGTAGGTGCAGTGTGCAACAAAAGAATCTGCATTCAAATGTTGAAAAATCCATAAAATATGCATCTCCCTTAGGTGTATCATGATCATTATGACACACATGTTTAGATGCTTTTTGACATGTTTCTAATAAGTTCAAGTAAAGAACGCTGTGAAGTAGTATAATGTTGACAGCCAGCAAATTCTGGATGTCGGGTACTAAGTAGCTGGTGCTTGGCAGAGTGTTGGATACTGTTGAAAAAGTTATTTTCAGGCCTGTCCTGTGTCAGAATTTCTGTCCAAACTCAGTTGAGTTTTTAGATAAACCCATCATATTTCATAGGCTTTCTGCTTTATCTCCAGATGACTCTGTCTGGATCCCTGTTAGGGTTTATATTTACAAATTCCGTTCAACTTGCAAACGATCCGATGATAGTCATCTTTGGGTTATGTTTGCAGTAAGGTTTGATAGTCCTGCCTCTTTAACCACTATTTCACATTGGTTCGTTGATACTATTAAAATTTGCCATGAATTAGCTTCTCCCGGGGACAATTCATTAGTTGGTGTTAAGGCCCATGATGTTAAGGGCCTTGCCACCTCTTGTGCCCTTCTTTATTGATCTTGTCTTGATGATTTCATTCAAGTTTCTATCTGGAAATCAGAGAATTCTTTATTAATTTCTATCTTAAGATTCTGGTGCTTCTTCCTTCTTCTATAAAAATAATCAGAAGGTAGCTTCAGGGATCATCTTCTCTTCCTTCATAATCTTCATTCGTATAAGATATTTTATTTGAGATGAGAGTGAGTTCATTACTTCTTTCTCATGTGGGTATTTCGCCTCTTTCATATCATCTCTCATCACACTTTATTTTTATTCATTTCATTCTTGCATGATCATCTCTTCTCTCTTGTATTCTTGTAGTCGTTTAATGTCCTCCTTTCTGCTCTCCTTCTTTCTTCTGTACCTTTTCTATTAGGGTTATTTATGAGAGTAATTCTGAGGAATTACCGTCATTTGTAATATCTTACTCTACTTGTTTTTACTAACTTTTTATTCATTCTTTCTATTTTTTACATCAATTTTGCGCAAAAATTCGCCTCCCTCTGGGTTTTGTGCAATGTTGAAATCTGTATTTTAGCAATAGTAATGCAAGGAGGTCGGTTATAATGTAGTCTTCTTCTTTTCGTTCGCTGATCATACCGCCAGCCATGTAAGTGACTATCGACATGATCATAAGCGTTAAGTGCGTGGATCCATGGTTTATTAGAGTGCGCCATGCAGCCTGGAACCTCCGTCTTCAGCACTCGAGGTTTCTGTCAGGGTTACCTCACCCTTACCTCCTTTAGTCGCCTCGTACGACACGCAGAGGATACGGAAGGTGTATTCTAAGCCCCACCTACAGGGCAAATAATGTAGTAATAATGACCAGACGACCCAGAGGGTCTGGTCTTATGTTTTACTAATTACATATACCTACCTCCTTGCATTACGGCCTACCTTAAGCCTCCCCTCTGTCAATTTTTTTTTTTTGGGTGTGGAGGGTTCTTGAGGCTTCATTTTAATGGTCATATCTTGTTAGAATAGTTCTATTCAGCATAAGATATTCATTATATTCTTCAGCCTTCGGGTATACCCGGATATGTCAGTTTTTGACATATTTGGGTATTTCTGAAAGAAATTTCCTGTCATAATGTACAGAGTATTTTGGTTAATTTTAATTTCGGCTTTAGTCAGATATTCAGAGTCGAGTAGTGATAGGATCATCTGCCTCTTCATGGATCTGCATAAAGCTGGACTATATGACTGGATTCGTCAAAGGAATGAAGTCTTGGCTGCTACCATCAAGGTCATGTGATAGCTATCAGCCAATGAGGTTGTAATTGTGCTTAATGACCTACTCAGTGGCTCTGGGTATTGGATTAACCCTCTTCTTGCCTCATTCTGAGATATAGCATTCAAGCGAATTACTATGGATCTCATCATTAGAGAGAGTATGGAGATTCCTGAAGAAGCCTTCAGTCACTGTAACCACAATACCCAGCAAACATTGGTTGTGCAAAATTCATCCTACTACGTTTCCCTTCAGAGAAGGAAAGAGCAATAGTAATGCAAAGAGGTAGGTATATGTAATTAGTAAAACATAAGACCAGACCCTCCGGGTCGTCTGGTCATCCTCTTGGCCTGCAAATGGGCATTTTTCAAGACCACTCAAGGTCTAGGCTGGTTTTATCCAGCCGGACCATTAGGGCTGTAGCAATAGGTTTTGCATGAATATGATAAGTATTGCGATATGCTGGTCACAATGAGGTAAACGATACAATATGCTATTCTTTCACTAACTTTCATCTGAGCCTGTCAATTTTATGCCACTCAGTGCTCATAAACAAATAATGAACATATTCAGATGAAACTTATTGAAAATGGTGTACTTGTGCCTAACTTTAACTATAACTTATCCGACAATGTTGACAAATGAAGGACGCCATAGCCATATTTCCCTGTAGCGTGTGTATCAATACACCAGGTCATGATATGATACACCTTATCGAGTTATCGGTTATCGAGCCAGTCATTCCAGTGATAAGTTTTCAAAAATTCTATTCTCTTGACCTGTAAATGGACATTCCACAAGACCATAACAGAGGCTGGTTTTGACCGGCATGACCACTAAAGGTTGAATATATTGAGATTTGTTTTCATGCAAACATCCTGAAGGTATTTTGATGTTTCCGACAATATTGTTCATTACAAGTTTATGTTCCAATAGACGGATCCATTTATAGCTATGCCCCGTCCATTTCTACCTAAGCTCCGCCAATGCTTTGCACAATTGATTTATCTATGTTGAAACCTGAATTCCCATAATTTCAAGGTAACTATACAGGTAAACTGTTGAATATTTTTAAACTAATTTGGCTGGGTGCTCTTGCTGCTTAGTCAAATTAGCTGCAAAATATTCAACAGAATCTTTAACCCTTTAACCCTCGTATTTGATCAAGAAAATTTCAATTTTCTCATAGAAAATGTCCAGTTGCAGGCCAAGAGAAGACAATTTTTGAAAATTTACCACTGGAATGACTGGCTCAGTTATTGAGCTAGTCATTCCAGTGGTAAATTTTCAAAAATAGTCTTGGTCTGTAAATGGACATTTCTCAAGACCACTGCAGAAGCCGTTTTTGGCTGATATGAGGGTTAAATGGTTAATAGATAGTAAATCCATCAAAGACATACAATTCGTACAAAATATTCCAGCTTCATGACGGGAGTATTTTCTGTCAATTATGATTGGGAGGTCAACCTACATGTGACGTAATTGATTATGGTGTCATATACTTGAGCGCCAGATCAGATCTATCCATTGCGTATAACTATCTGGTAGGCTTGCGTGATTTTTCGATTTAATCGTGACGTTCGATTTATTTTTAAAATCACGATTTTTACGATGTAACTGAGGAAAAATCAGAAAATTGTCAAAAATTTCCTGTTTTAAAAAAATCTGAAGTGTGTACTTTTCCGTCACATTTTATCAGTACATGAGTACAATTATAATCGATTCATACCTGTGTTCATTGTGTTTATATCCCGCCGTGCCGAATAATTACTAATCACAACACAAAGCGCGACAATAAACAAGCTAACAATAGCGAGGTAACACCTTTGTCATTGAGAAAAATCAGCTAGTTACTCCGTCGAATCGCCATATAATGTTCTTTCTTTCGCTGCAGACCCTGACTCTGTCGTGAAATGCCAAGTATATACTTAGTTGCAGAGTGTTAGGCAATCAGTGAACAGAATTCTCGGGTTAGCAGTTTCAGGCGGTGTAATAATTTTTCCTTTTTGATTCGGTTGTCATGTGAAATTAAAGAAAATAAAGCAACATCATTCCAGGTTGTTTGATTTTGAACTGTGCGTTCTGTTGATTACTCTTAAATGTAAATCGCACAGTCTGAAAGCAACTATAAACTGCTCTATAGGACGAGTTTACGCCGTTACACTCGTACCTACTCAAAGCTCCCATCCTATGTATGTGGATTGCCCAGTATCGCCCCGCGATAATGACCTAAACTCGTCTTACAAAGGGAGGCTATAAGCGGAAGCTGATACATCATGTAATTTATATTTTTTTCTCGGTGACATTTTATCTCAAAGTTTGATGAAATAATAATGTTTATTAAACTATACGCAATATTTAGGCGGTCCCAATTAATAATTTCACTCCCGCGAGGATGGATATAAGGCATACATTAAGCATAGACGTAGGATGGTAAGAATTCGGCGCATGAAAATGTGTTCTAATTTCGTGCTATTTTTGTATCATTTATTTCAACTTTTTCTAGAAACAAGTCACGTTACCCCGGTTTATACTTTTAGGAATTTGGACCTACGATTTGATCGAAAATCGCGATTTTTTTTTATAAAATCGATCACGATGTTTCAAAGCAAAAATCGTGCAAGCCTACTATCTGGTATTAGCTTGCTATAAAATGATCTTTTGCACTAGAATTTCATCTTGAAGCAAGCCAGGCCTGTGTAGTACGGGTGAGGGAGGAATGTGTGTGTGTGTGCGTGCGCAGGCAAGTGCACTCGTGCGTGTTTTGATTGGCATCTGCTTCTTGTCATGTACTGCTTTCTGATGCAGACCAAGAGAAGATTATTTTTGAAACTTTATCACTGGAATGACTGGCTCAGTTATCGAGCCATTCGTTCCAATGAGAAATTTTCAAAAAATAGTCTTCTCTTGGTCTGCAAATGGCCGTTTCTCAAGACCACTGCAGAGGCCATTTTTGGCTGATATGAGTGTAACATTTAATCTGTGATCATTTATACATTCTGTTCTAGAACACATTATTCAGCCACGATCAGATTGCTGATCTTCGAACCCGATTGCTGCCAGAGCCGATCGTCGCTAATCATGTTGGTGAAACAGATTTTGAAGATTACACGACCTTGCCGGATATTGGCGAGCAGACAGTAAAGATTGTTCATTTGGAAAAGACAGATGAACCATTGGTAATGTAGCATATGTTTGTCGTTCTTTTAACAATATCATTTGTTGGACTACGCCAATTTATACTTTTTTATTCAAAATTTGTAATTACGAAGTGCGAATCGCTATAGTTATGGCATAGTTAGCTTTTGTTAGAAATATAAAAATTTGTCTAACTAACACGGTATACAACTTATACTACAATGTAGATGTGATATAGTATTTATAAATATCATTTTAACTGTCTGGCTGCTGAGTTTTTGTAGATGACATGTTCCATGGGTTATATCTCTGGAGCTGCTAAATTTTTTGAAAACAATTTTGACTGAAAGCTGTTTCACTCAAATTGTTGTCATAATGTCCAACAAGTCCAGAGTTACTGGCAATTTAAATTATTGTCTGGTGGCTTGCAGCAGGCAGACAGTTAAACACATTTTCATTCTAAATTTCAAGAAACTTGTGCCCAGTGCAATATCTAATAAGTATTTTAGTTAGTGATTTGAAATTGATGACCCTAGTTGTTATTTGTTACAGGGTGCGACTGTGAGAAATGATGGAGAGGCGGTGATGATCGGCAGAATTGTGAAAGGAAGCACGGCTGAAAAAAGCGGTATGTACAATGTTTATTTATTCTCTGCTGCCTAGTCATAGATCAGTGACAATCAAACGGATGCATTCCACCATATCCATCAGTCATATGACTTCATAATCATCTATGTGATGTGCAGAATGATGTCATAATCAATTACGTCATGAATGACATTAGCAAAGTTCATCGCGAATGTTTAATTGATGACAAACTAAGCGTTGTTGAACAAATTGCGTCTACTATTTAATAAACATGCTGTTGACTATTTTGAGACTAATTTAATGGGCCACTGTTGCTGCCATAGGTAGCAATAACACGCAGTTAATTTAGTTTCAAAATATTCAACAGCGTACATGTACAGTTGTCTAGAAATTGATAGTCAGGGAGTTCAGGGATCTATTGATCCCAACACAGGCGAAGTGTGGGTGGAGCTTATCTAAAGATAAGCGGGGCATAACTAAAACTGAAAAGGTCCATTATGTCACGTTTTGTGGGTGAAATAGAGCTATCCATTTCTAGCTAAGCTCCACCCACTTTATATGCCCATTTGAATCGATGTTAAAACATTGAACCCTGAATTCCCAGAAGCAATTACAAGGTAACAATACAAGTAGGCTGTTGAATACTTCGAAACTAATTTGGCTTGGGGCAATTTCCAATCAAATTGGTTTCGAAATATTCAACAGAATGTTTTTGTCAAGCCATGCATGAAGCGGAGGATGCCTCGGCATAGTGATACACATGGCACGTGGCGTACACAAAGTTTTAGAAGAATGTTAAGTTTTTCAATGGACAGTTAAGTCATCAAGGACTTCTCCAATCTCATGAAAAAACCAGGCCTTAAGTAATACCATGCCATACTATACCATGCTCTATGCGATAGCAGACCTTACCATGGCAATCCGTAAGTTATGACAATGGCCACATATGCTATGTGATATGCAGTAAAGCAAGGGCTTGACACATGGGATGCAGTCGTTCTAGTTTAACATGTTTAAATTGTAAATTAATCGAAGACATACAAGTCAAACAGTTTCGTGATAGACCATTGCCACTTTCATGATGTACATGTGTCATTTTGATTGTGATGCCAGCTAACAAGTGACATATTTGATTATGACATTAGATACTTGAGTGACTTGTCAAATCCCTCCATTAAATTCATTCACATCCCAGAAAAATATGTTCTTTGCAATATAAACTTATTCTGTTGACAATTTTGAAGTTGATTTGACTGGAAGCTGCTGCTGCCTAAGCTTCCAGTCAAATTAATTTCAAAATAGTCAACAGTTTTCCTGTATGGTTGCTTTAACCTTTCATAGGTTCGATAGTGAAAAATCTGGTGTACATTTTTCAACAATTTTGGCGGGCGATGTTGCTGTCTATGACAGCACCATCTTCCACCAAATTTGTTGAAAAATTAACACCAGGTCATCTTTTAATTTAATTAGAATATTTAAAAGTTTGACATCAGAGTGGTAAGAGTTAAAAATAAAATATTGGGAATTCATGGATGAAACAATTAATCTGTAATGTTCTGAGTGGTAGACTCTTGCTGCGACACATGTCTCTGACTGTCATATTTTAGCACCTGCCATGCCCCCAGAGACACATTTCAAACATAGAGGATGAAATGCATACAACAGCTTAATCATTTCAAGTACGACAATTTCTGTTTAGATGGTAGAAATATATTTTGAAATTAATTTTACTGGAATGCTTTCCTGCCATAGGCAACAATGGCTTAGTTAAATTGCTTTTAAAACATTCAACAGCTTACATGTATGATTGTCTTGAGGTGGACATATTGGTGTTTCGGTGGTTAATGTCTGTCCCGGGCAATGACACCTATTTCTTAGAAGCCTATTAATAGATCAATACAAATGGCACATTTTTGCATCAATTTAATTATCCCTTCAATTATGGTAGCTATGGTAACATAACTAAATGGGCTTATTATGTTGCAAATCATTTAATTGTAATATTTACACTACAGCAACTAATTTTAGAGATTTATCCACTCAAACCGAGCCAGTCATTCCAGTGGTAAATTTTCAAAAATAGTCCTCTTGGTCTGTAAATGGACATTCAATAAGCAAATATTTTCTTGACCAAATTTGACCATTAAAGGGTTAACTGGCTTGGTGGCTGTGCCAGTCACTCTGGTAGTAAGTTTCTTAAAAGGGATTTATCAATTGTCATTGTCTTATATGGCTATGAGATAATTTTTATTTCTTGAACCAATTTTCATCATTATAGGCTTAAGCGGAGTGCCCTATTGCCATGGATATATATTTCCCTCGCAGTAGCCATTGTGCTATATGTGTGTAAAACCCAAACCAGCCAAAATCAATTTCTGCAGTGATCTGGAGAAATGTTGATTTGCGGATAAAGAGAAGAGTAATTTTTAAATTTTGCCACTGGAATGACTGACTCAATAACCGAGCCAGTCATTTCAGCGATGAATTAAAAAAAAATATTCTCTTTGTCTGGAAATGGATATTTTCTATGCGAAAATTGAAACTTCTTGAAAAAAATGTGAGTATTAAGAGTTAATGAATACAGATTTTTGCCCTAAGTAGCACTTAGCAATCTTTCTGTTTTCTCTCATCCTTAGGTCTCTTACACGAGGGCGATGAAATACTTGAAGTTAATGGTATTGACATGCGTGGCAAATCCATTAATGATGTCTCCGATATACTTGTAAGTATCGGCCTGATATAACACATTACTGATCACTGCATTCACCGGGAGGGATAGATAAATCCTGTCATTTGTTGAGGCCTACGCAAAGTGGATAATGGCTCGACTTAGTGATCTGATTGGCATCCGGCATCCTGTATGCGATCTGAGAATGGAGGGATCCAATCTGTCACTCACTTATCTGATGTCATAATCAGTTATGTCACTTGTTAGCTGACGTCACAATCATTAAATGAAGTATAGCTCTTTCATGAAAATCAAAAAGGCTGTCACAAAGCGTACTAACTGTGTCTCATAAATTTCAATTTAATAAACAGTCTGTTGAATATTTTGAAACTAATTTGACTGGAAGCTCCCCATCAAATTAGTTTCAAAATATTCAACAACTTTTACTCGTATAATTGCCTCGAAATTGAAATTCTGTGAATTCAGGATTCAAAATAAATAAATTGATTCCAAAACATGTAAAAAAAAGTAGGCAGAGCTTGGCTAGAAATGGAGTTCAGTTTATGGTTATGACTAAATGGACAGCACCAGCAATATAGTTTCCAAAATTATCATTATGATCTGGGAGTTAATAATGTCCATAGCACTACATTCAATCTGGCTAAAAATAGTTTCTGCAGTGTTCGTCAGAAAGGTCCATTTGCAGACCAAGAGAAGACCATTTGAATTTGAAAATTTACCGCTTGTATGACTGGCTTGATGAATCCACAGATAAAATTTCGAAAATAATTTCTTGTTTGCAAATTGACATTTTCTATGGGAAAATTGAAATTTTCTCTAACAAATTTGAAGATTAACGGGTTAAATTTTAAACATTATTACCAGCTTACAACTAGCACTGGATAATGCAAAAAGACCATTTAACCCTTACCACTCTGATGTTAAATATCCTATCTTTTACTGTGCCAATAGCTGCTGGACATTTTTCAGCAATTTTGTTGGACGATGTTGCTGTCTACGACAGCAACATCTTCCACCAAATTTGTTGAAAAATGAACACCAATTTATCTTTTAATTTAAGTTGAAAATTTAAAATTTTGACATCAAAGTGATACGGGTTAATTAACTTTATGGCAGAACAGATTATAAGTAATTGTGTTTTTATTTTCTTCACTGTGCTCTCAAGCCATGACGCAATACACTTATGGACATTTGTTCAATTAATTACCCTCTTCCTCTTTGGGTGGTTGGTCTGTGCATTCATGCATGTGTGCATGCATGCGTCTGGCAGTATCTAAAAACTACTAATCTGATTTGGCTCAAATTTTAACATAACACTGGGATTGTTACAGTCAAAGAGGATTTCCAGACGTAGGCCATGATCCAGATTAAAAAGCCTAAATCCGCATCAGATATATGGATATTTTGGAAACTTGTTGTCTTATTTTGGCTCAAATATTAACGTAATAAAGCCACTTACCATCAGAGGATTTCCCAACTTTGCCTGTGATTCCGATTAAAAACCAATACGTGGATCGGATCAAATCTGGATCTATAGATATCTCAGAAACTACTTGTCTGATTTAGCTCCTGAAGACGGTAACACAAGATATTGTAACGTACTGCTTTTACAATGTTGGTTCAGAATATCCCACGTATTAAAACATAAATTCTGACAAAATTGGAGTGCAGCGGTCTAAAATCTCTGAATGCCATTTGTAATACTCTCTAATATTTTGCTGATATTATACAATTCTGCAATGAGGCAAACCACAGTTCATACATAGCTAGAATATCCCAACAGATATTCTGAAAAGTAATTTATATGCTGTTATTTGACCTTGTGATATCCAGTTAGTATGAAGGGAAACTTGTCCTATAGCTTGCCTTTAGTGACCTAATTGATGCTATTGAGACCATGGCTCTGATGGCTTATCTCTGAATCTTGTCTTCAAATACATAGTACAGTAGAGAACTCGATCACATATATTAGAATTAGCTTTTCAGGCAGAAACATGACTGGTCTGATTGTCCTGATGTGTTGTGTAGCTCATGTAGGATTTTGGCGTAGACTTGACAATAATAACGCAACATGTTTAATTGCCCTCCCCTGGTAAGGTTACGAAGAGTACTGCATGTCTGTCTCTCTGGGTGTATGTCTGTCTCTGTCTGTCTGTCTTGCCATCTGTCCATCCGTCTCTCTGTGTCCATCCATAGTTGTTTCTCACAAACTACTGATCCGATTTCACTCAAATTATAACACCAGAAATGGCTGTCCTGTAAACTAATATTTTTCAACTCTTATTTGGTGTTGATCCAAGAAGTTAAAAAAAAACCCTCTAGTGGAGAAGGTTCTGTGCTTGTTCTTATCGTGAATGATGTATTATGATTTTTAGTTAAACTTGACATTTACACACATGTTTCTTACAGGCCTCCATGACTGGCACAATTCGTCTGATGCTGATCCCATCCGGCACAACAGCTAAGCCTGCGCCCGCAAAAGGCACTGTGGTCAGTTATTTTTAGGGATTTTTATCTCTAATGGTCTAATTCAGTCAAGAAAATTTCAATTGTCTGCAGAACGAGAA
>CM067373.1:131334880-131358880 GCA_034401795.1 Chaetoderma sp. LZ-2023a | reverse complement strand
ACGCCGGACTTGGCATTTTGTACAGAAGACATTCACAGAAACCTCAGTAGAGTGGTCGGATCGCAGTTAGGAGGAAGCGACCACCGCCCAGTCCTCCTCTCTTTCTGGAAGTATTTCGACAAGTTCACCTCAACATCCAAGGTGGAACTACAAAAAGGCAAATTGGAGTCTGTTCGGCATTCGTTCCAATGAGCTTACCCAAAATATAACAGTAGAAGGGAGAAACATCAACAATGCGGTCAAGGAATTTAATTCAAGTATCCTCAAGGCTGCCAACGAAGCGATTCCTCGAGGGTTCAGGAAAAATTACCGCCCCTACTGGACAACAGAACTGCAAGCAGCACATGATAAACTAGACAAGGCTAGAGAAGATGCAGAGGGTAATCCCTGTCATGAAAACCACTTCACGCTACAACAAACTAAAGCCAGGTATCTAAAGACCAAGCTGGAGGCCAAAAGACGAAGCTGGAGGGAAAAGATGGCAGGGTTTAATTTAGAGAGAGACACCACAAAGCTATGGAGACTGACTAAAGCACTGAATGATGAGGGTGTCAGGGGAGAGAAGATTACTCTTGAAGAAGATGGACAAACACTGTCAGGAAAGATGGCTGCAGATGCCTTTGCGAAGGACATGAATGAGAGGACAGCTTGAGCGACGACCGCCACCCGGTCCCCTCGTATGGGGACAGGCACAGGATGGCCGCCGCCCGGCCACGCTAGGGTTGAAATGGTTACATACTTTATTTATTTACTTTAATTTATTAATTTGTGGATGTATTAATTTAATTAATCGGTCGATTGGTCTTTTTATTTGTTTAAATGAAATTAATTCATTTATTTAATAATTTAATAAATTATTAATTAATCAATCAATCTATGTCTATCTATCTATCTATCTATCTATCTATCTTTATTTATTTATTTATTTATTTATTTATTTATTTATTTATTTATTTATTTATTTATTTATTTATTTATTTATTTATTTATTTATTTATTTATTTATTTATTTATTTATTTATTTATTTATTTATTTATTTATTTATTTATTTATTTAATTATTTATTTATATTGATTCTCGTTAATTTACTTTAATTTATTTGTATTTATTTATTTCTTAAATTAATTAATTCAATAAATTATTAATTAATTTATTTATTTGTTCTTTAATTTGTTGAGCTTATTTATTGAATTAATTAATGCTTTTGACCGGATATAAGAATTTTATTCTGATATTGTTAAAACCTTTAGATCGATGGGACTGAAAGCTGTTGCTGTCATAGTCCTTAGCAACTATTAGTCACATTGTTTTCAAACTATTAACCAGCTTTCCAACAGGGCCAGATCGAGTTGAAGGCACAGTATTAGAAAGGCATTCATTTAGTAATGTATTTCTGTACTTTATATACATTTAATTAAATTTATTAGCAATGCTGTGAAACTGCCAAGTTCATAAAACTGCGAGATGATTACAATAGCTCTGAGCATGCGCGGTTCTCATTTATTTGTTTAAATCCGCTTTTCATACCTGCTTTACGGATCGGTATATTTCGGCTAGAAAATGGACTGACTCCGTTAGCACTTGAAAATCAGAGGGGGTTCACTTATATTTCGGTCTACATCTCTGTAACTACTAAGCGTACAAACTTCTAATTACCACGCACGATTAGAGAAACGAGTTCTCTATCGAAGCTTGTAGGTTATATGAACGCGACGAGGCTGTATTCTCCACAGTAGGACAACTGCAGGTTTTTCCTATTGTAGAAACTCTGACTCTCGACCAGCATATCAGAAATGGCATAGGGCAGAGTCAGAGAACTCGGACTAATTCTGAGAGTGACTGGTAAAATGTTTTTTACTGTGTCACATTATCAACAAAGACACTACTAGATAAACAAAATATTGTGTTAACTGGAGGGGGTGGGCGTTGTGTGCGTGCGTGTGTTTAGGCCACTGAATACTAATTTGAAATAATTTTTTCTGGCAGACCGTAGAAACCAAGAAATAAAATTTAACTATCAAAGTAGCCTAACTATAGCAGCCGAGCACAAAACAGAACATAGAGGCTTTTTAGCCTGCGTTCAGCAAATCAATCTTATCTTATGTTCCCTTTCATGATCTGTCTATTTCTACGTTATCCCTATAAGCGAATCACTTTGAAATTAAGAAGCTGCGATTTCAGGAGCAGTTTTTTGAGGTAATGTGTTGTAGCATGATCCAGTTAGGAATGTATAATACGTCTGTTTATATATATATATATAACATATTCTGTTGAATATTTGAGAAATTAATATGACTGGAAGCCATTGTTTCCTAAGGCAGCAATGGCTTCTACCGGGGTTCGATCTTAAGTCATGTCCGCTAGTCCGAGACTACCTGATTCTCACACGGACTACTCATAGTCTATTAGTCACATGTCCGGTGGACTAGTGCAACATTTCTATACCACGAATGCGTCAAAAAGAGGTTAGAAAAGAGCAAAAGGAAAGAACAGACACCAACACTCACGATGCAATGAAAGTTGACATTAGTTTAGCAGAACTGAAGAAGGCCATCCGCCAATTGAAGAAGACGAAATCTCCCGGGCCAGATGGCATTACGAATGAAATGATCCAACACCTTGGTAATGCATCTCTCCACAAGTTGCTAGACATCTTTAATCTCAGTTGGACCAATGGAGAGGTTCCTCAGTGCTGGAAGGAAGCCATAATGACTCCTATTCTGAAAAAAGGGAAGAACAAGACGAAAGTGCTGAGCTACCATCCTATCAGTCTTACAAGCTGCATATGCAAGACCATGGAGCGCATCATCAACCAGCGGTTGCAGTGGTACCTGGAGTCAAAGAACATTATAGTTTCAGAGCAGGCTGGCTTCAGAAGATATAGGAGCACAGAAGATCAAACAACACATCTTGCACAGGTCATAGAGGACACTTTTCAAGCCAGGAAAGTGATGCTAGCTGCCTTTATCGATCTGCAGAAGGCATTTGACAAGGTGTGGAAGGATGGCCTCCTCGTGAAGCTCCAGCGCACAGGCATCGGTGGCAACATGTTCCGATGGACCAAGTCATACCTACACAATCGCAGAGCTAGGGTGCTGGTGGATGGACAATCTGGACAGAATGTATTGCTGAGACAAGGGGTACCACAAGGCGGAGTATTATCACCAACTCTGTTCATACTCTTCATTAATCGCATTGTAGCAGAGCTGCCCAATGGGATCCAAGCAGCCCTGTATGCAGATGACCTCGTACTCTGGTGCACCGAGGAGTACACAACGACTGCCACATACAGAATGCAGCTCGCCTTGGATAGAATTACAGCTTGGGCCAATCGCTGGTGTATTACCATCAACAAAGAAAAATCATCAGCCATGCTATTCTCACTGTCCACCAAAACCAAGGTTGGCAATCTGACACTGGGCGGTACTCCACTCGAGTACGAGGACCAGCAGACATACCTGGGAGTCACCTATGACAGAAGATTAACATGGAAGGAGCACATCCAGAATGCAGAGGCAAAGGCCAGAAGAAAGCTAAACATCATGAGGAAGCTGGCAGGAACAAAGTGGGGTGCCAATGAAAGTATCCTCAAGACCATCTACCTAGGTGCCGTACGACCACACCTTGAGTATGGATCCAACTCACTCATGGATGACAGCAGTTAAATCTCATCAACAGAACCGCGACAGAGTACAAAACCAGGCACTGCGCATCATCACTGGTGGAATGAGATCAACACGAATAGAAAAAATGGAGCAGACAGCAGGCATCCCCCCACTTAGCAAAGGAAGGGAATGCAAAGCACTGATCCAAGCTGCAATGTTCAAATCGTTCAACAACCACCCGATGAAGATCAGGCAAGCACAGCTGTCATCAGGAAGACTTAAAAGATCAAGTTTTGTGAAAGAGACAAAAGCACTTCAAAGGAAACACCAAGAAATGTTGCCAGCACAAATTGAAGACCCAAACCACACCCTTGATCCTCCACCCTGGGAAAACAAACTAGAGAACATAGCTATTCGCACGACAGTACCTCATCTCACAACCAAAGATGAACACATTGACGTGAGCAAGAAGGCCCTGACCCTAGCCATGCTGGAAGAAATGTACCCTCAGGAGACATGGATAAGGATCTACACAGATGGATCAGCCAAAGATGCAATTAGGAGCGGAGGTGCCGGACTGCACATACAGTATCCAAACGGACAACATGAGTCAGCTGCAATACCGACAGGCAAACACTGCAGAAA
This sequence comes from Chaetoderma sp. LZ-2023a, assembly GCA_034401795.1. NCBI lineage: Eukaryota > Metazoa > Mollusca > Caudofoveata > Chaetodermatida > Chaetodermatidae > Chaetoderma > Chaetoderma sp. LZ-2023a. The sequence goes on along the minus strand of CM067373.1, from coordinate 131,354,629 downwards.
CTACAGAGCTGAAGTCGAAGCACTGGTCCATGCAGCTAATACCCTCAGCAGGACAGCATACCCTATTGCACAGCTTGTCTTTTTATCTGATGCCCGCTCCGTCCTTGAGGCTATCACCAAAGGTAAGCTGCCACAACTTGAAGAAGCATTACAAACCAAATGCTTTCGGATAGCATTGCAGTGGATCCCCTCACACTGTGGAGTCCATGGAAATGAGGAAGCAGACAAGATGGCAAAGGTGGGTGCAGAAGAGAATCAGACAGAAAACATGGTTACACATACAGAGATGAAGACTATCATCAAGTCACTTTATAGAACACCTCAATCAGAAGATGCCTACCATCATCTCTCGAGGCCAGAGCAAGTGACCATTTTTCGTCTCAGAACTGGACATAACAGACTAAACCAACACATGTACAGGCAGTTCCACCTTACGACATCGCCGGCTTGTCCTTGTGGAGAAGCAGAACAGACCACAGAGCACATACTTCAATGTTGCAGTATGTATCAGCTGCTGAGAGAAGGGATCTGGCCTTTGTCAACCTCTTTTCTTGAAAAGCTGTATGGGCCTGTGGAAGAACTGCAGAAAACCACAGATTTCATCTTGAGAACGGCTCTCCAAGTGTGATACCAGCGATCGAAAAGAAGAAGAAGAAGATTACTTTTTTGTTCGGCTGTAGTAGTAGAAATATCCTACAGCTCCAATCAGTCCTTTTTCGCTTGTGACCACTGTGTCGTCCTTTAATCCTCAAATTTGTTCAAGAAAATTTCTACTTTCTCAGAGAATATGTCCAGTTTTAAACCAAGAGAAAATAATTTTTGAAAATTTATCACTGGAATGACTGACTTGACTATCGACCCAGTCATTCCAGTGGTAAATGTCCAAAAATAGTCTTCTTGGTCTACAAATGGATATTTCCCAAGACCACTGCAGAAGCGGTTTTTGGCCGGCTTTAGCATTAAAGGGATAAACTAGTCAACCCCCACCCACCCTCCGTGTTATTTCCTAAGGCCAGCAAACTTTCAAAATTAGCCATTACAGTTACATGTCATGGTTGGGACAGGGTGTTTGGGACTCGTTGGTATTGATCAAATAACTTGTCAGTCATGCCAACCAGATTTTCATTCTGAATGAAAATTTATTTTTATATCAAAAGTGTGTTTATTTTAAATCTAGCTGCGTTATGGTGGGACACGATTAGCCTATAGAAATGTACTTGCATTCTAAAGACTATCTCTGGCATACTGGCAAATGAATAAATATTATTGCTCTAATAATACTTGTCATTCTGAATTCTGAAATTTGTTTTAAAGGAGATAAATTTAGAAGTTAGTTTGACTGAAATAAATTACAGACAGCAATTAATCACTTACAGAAGTTGTCAAGTTACAGTCAGATTGTTTTCAAAATAGTTAGCACAGCTCCAACTATAACATACATGTATCATTGACATATATAAAATAGAAGGAAAAGTGTTATGGACCCCACATTTTCAGTGTATTTCTATATTTGGAAGGGAAATTCCAGTTTTTTTGCTTCCTATTTGATTAAGAGGGGACCAAGGTATAGATGTGCTGACAAGACAGGTTATTGAAATTACAATATTGTTCATTTAATCTTGGCAAGTGTCTTACTAAAAATATAATCCCAGGTTAGAAGCGCTAATATATTGTTTACTGTAATAAAAGAACAGATCTTTTAATATCTGCCGGTAAACTAAATCAGGTGAAGAGAACTTGCAGTTGTTATTGACAGTTTAATACTTTAGCATACTTATGCCAAAATTGTTGTAAATTTCTATTTAAAAGTTATTGCTATAATTACCTGTCCAATTAAAATAAGTGTGAAAGAACATATTTTTACAAATATTTCTGAATATTTTGCTGTATCTAATGAAATATTCACAATTGAAAAATCTTCCATCTCCACTCATATGTTATCCTTAAAATTACAAATGCCATATAAGATATGCCTTCCTGGAGTTTCAGAGTTTGTGAAAGACAAACTCGGATTATAATGTTGCGGTGAATTATGGTCTGGGTCAAACTCATCACTATTCCCGGTTATGAGGTTATGACGGCTACTGTAAAAGTTATGCCTGTAATCCTATTTCCAACTAAAATATGTCTTGAACAACTAAATTCCGGTGATATTTTAGCTCATTTGGCAATATGTACGAAAATAATGTCCATTGAATGTTTTTCATTGACGCTGCCATAAGTGCACATATGTAACGCAAAGGTCTTGTAATAAAGAAAAGAATACCCTCTTGCGGAGATGGAGATCATACCGTTTAGTGATGGTAGTATAGGCACAGCTTTTACGAGTGCTTATCGGTATGTCATTGTATGTGATTAGTGTGTTGGTTCCCCTTCGTGTAATTGAGTAGGCTATATTTGATAATGGCAACAGGCCGGTACGGGCAGTTTAATACACTGATGCGTACTGTATTTACATGAGGCGTACCGCATACATGGTATGCATGAATATTTAAATGTTTGTGTACATGGATGATTTCTATGCGTACAGTACGCTTGCACGCGCCTTATCTGGAGTGCTGATGATAATGCATTCTGACATTGATAGGTAAAGTTTGTAGTCTGGAGTTTTCTTCACCTAGATGAACTAGCATCCAACGATAACGTGCTTCATCAACTCATATTTGAAATGAGTTTCCCTCTTCTAGACCTACTAGCCTGGTAGGCAAGACTAACGTGTTCCATCTGTCCATGTTTGAAATCAGAGTTTTCTTTCTCTGTTAACCAAGCTATTTTCCAAGGTTAATGTACACCATCTTCCCAAAGTACACCGATTCTAAGGTGCCTATCACACATCCACTGTTATTTAAAGAACAATACGGCCAGTGATGGCATTTGAGCTGCCACATGCTGATTGCGATACCAGTCATTGAAATATTTTAGTTATGTAGAGAGACAACATATTTTGGGGTCAATATGGATTAAAATAGTGGGTAGGAACAATGTCCTCTTGCGACAATTTGCCTCATGCATGTGTCTCAGTAAGTAGTATTCCTATTCCTTTTTATATATTCAACAGCTTTCTATCACCACATAATGGGTTAGGCCTATTATGAATATATTAATTAATTAATTATGACTGAAATCACCGCCATAGAAACCACCAGCACAGGAACCACTACCGCCTCCATAGCTGCCACAATGACAGTTGCGGCCACAACACAGACCGCTGCTGCTGCACAGACCGCTTCTGCTGGAACGATTGTACACATCAGTGCGACCCTCCTGCGCTAGGACTAAAGTGGAAAAAAAGGAAGTAGACCAGAGGCATATTGCATGTCGGCGATGAACGATAATAGCAAAGATGGCTGCTCCAAGTTCTGACCTTCCGCTTGCGCATAGCAGAGACGAGACCAGCACCCCGACTGCTGGGGAAAGACCACCCTTTAGGTGGCATCAAACTCACGTACACTACCATGTCGGAAATGTCTGGCCAGACCTGCGCATCTCCAAGGAGATGGCTAACCACTCCAGTCAGCAAACGTTTGTGAGTCAGCAAACGTTTGTGTGGGAGCACCGACCTCACGCCCAGGGGATGGCGTCGCAAGCCCAGAGACCAGGATAGATAGCCAAGAGTCGCTCCGGAGGACTCACCGCCCCGACGGACCAGCCACGCCCGACTGGCACCCCTGCCCCGGAGCTCGAGGGACCTGAATGAGAGGACAGCTTGAGCGACGACCGCCACCCGGTCCCCTCGTATGGGGACAGGCACAGGATGGCCGCCGCCCGACAACGCTAGGGTTGAAATGGTTACATACTTTATTTATTTACTTTAATTTATTAATTTGTGGATGTATTAATTTAATTAATCGGTCGGTTGGTCTTTTTATTTGTTTAAATGAAATTAATTCATTTATTTAATAATTTAATAAATTATTAATTAATCAATCAATCTATGTCTATCTATCTATCTATCTATCTATCTATTTTTATTTATTTATTTATTTATTTATTTATTTATTTATTTATTTATTTATTTATTTATTTATTTGCGTGAACGCCAGCCAGATCAAAACCTTTATGGAAGAGGCAGAATATATCAAGATCAAGGTAACAACCAGCAACTCTGTGATTGACATTGTCAATTATTACTGGCCTAATGACAAGAATCTCTCACTTGACACAATCCAGGTCCCGGACTGCTACTTCCTCATTGCGGGAGACTTTAATAGCCAGTCTCAGAGCTGGGAATACAGAACACTTGATAAACAAGGAGAAGACATTGAAGCATGGCAAGATGAAAGGCACCTTTTACTTGTCAACGATCCCACAGATCAGCCTATCTTCTACTCACGCCGGTGGCACTCGACAACAACGCCGGACTTGGCATTTTGTACAGAAGACATTCACAGAAACCTCAGTAGAGTGGTCGGATCGCAGTTAGGAGGAAGCGACCACCGCCCAGTCCTCCTCTCTTTCTGGAAGTATTTCGACAAGTTCACCTCAACATCCAAGGTGGAACTACAAAAAGGCAAATTGGAGTCTGTTCGGCATTCGTTCCAATGAGCTTACCCAAAATATAACAGTAGAAGGGAGAAACATCAACAATGCGGTCAAGGAATTTAATTCAAGTATCCTCAAGGCTGCCAACGAAGCGATTCCTCGAGGGTTCAGGAAAAATTACCGCCCCTACTGGACAACAGAACTGCAAGCAGCACATGATAAACTAGACAAGGCTAGAGAAGATGCAGAGGGTAATCCCTGTCATGAAAACCACTTCACGCTACAACAAACTAAAGCCAGGTATCTAAAGACCAAGCTGGAGGCCAAAAGACGAAGCTGGAGGGAAAAGATGGCAGGGTTTAATTTAGAGAGAGACACCACAAAGCTATGGAGACTGACTAAAGCACTGAATGATGAGGGTGTCAGGGGAGAGAAGATTACTCTTGAAGAAGATGGACAAACACTGTCAGGAAAGATGGCTGCAGATGCCTTTGCGAAGGACATGAATGAGAGGACAGCTTGAGCGACGACCGCCACCCGGTCCCCTCGTATGGGGACAGGCACAGGATGGCCGCCGCCCGGCCACGCTAGGGTTGAAATGGTTACATACTTTATTTATTTACTTTAATTTATTAATTTGTGGATGTATTAATTTAATTAATCGGTCGATTGGTCTTTTTATTTGTTTAAATGAAATTAATTCATTTATTTAATAATTTAATAAATTATTAATTAATCAATCAATCTATGTCTATCTATCTATCTATCTATCTATCTATCTTTATTTATTTATTTATTTATTTATTTATTTATTTATTTATTTATTTATTTATTTATTTATTTATTTATTTATTTATTTATTTATTTATTTATTTATTTATTTATTTAATTATTTATTTATATTGATTCACGTTAATTTACTTTAATTTATTTGTATTTATTTATTTCTTAAATTAATTAATTCAATAAATTATTAATTAATTTATTTATTTATTCTTTAATTTGTTGAGCTTATTTATTGAATTAATTAATGCTTTTGACCGGATATAAGAATTTTATTCTGATATTGTTAAAACCTTTAGATCGATGTGACTGAAAGCTGTTGCTGTCATAGTCCTTAGCAACTATTAGTCACATTGTTTTCAAACTATTAACCAGCTTTCCAACAGGGCCAGATCGAGTTGAAGGCACAGTATTAGAAAGGCATTCATTTAGTAATGTATTTCTGTACTTTATATACATTTAATTAAATTTATTAGCAATGCTGTGAAACCGCCAAGTTCATAAAACTGCGAGATGATTACAATAGCTCTGAGCATGCGCGGTTCTCATTTATTTGTTTAAATCCGCTTTTCATACCTGCTTTACGGATCGGTATATTTCGGCTAGAAAATGGACTGACTCCGTTAGCACTTGAAAATCAGAGGGGGTTCACTTATATTTCGGTCTACATCTCTGTAACTACTAAGCGTACAAACTTCTAATTACCACGCACGATTAGAGAAATGAGTTCTCTATCGAAGCTTGTAGGTTATATGAACGCGACGAGGCTGTATTCTCCACAGTAGGACAACTGCAGGTTTTTCCTATTGTAGAAACTCTGACTCTCGACCAGCATATCAGAAATGGCATAGGGCAGAGTCAGAGAACTCGGACTAATTCTGAGAGTGACTGGTAAAATGTTTTTTACTGTGTCACATTATCAACAAAGACACTACTAGATAAACAAAATATTGTGTTAACTGGAGGGGGTGGGCGTTGTGTGCGTGCGTGTGTTTAGGCCACTGAATACTAATTTGAAATAATTTTTTCTGGCAGACCGTAGAAACCAAGAAATAAAATTTAACTATCAAAGTAGCCTAACTATAGCAGCCGAGCACAAAACAGAACATAGAGGCTTTTTAGCCTGCGTTCAGCAAATCAATCTTATCTTATGTTCCCTTTCATGATCTGTTTATTTCTACGTTATCCCTATAAGCGAATCACTTTGAAATTAAGAAGCTGCGATTTCAGGAGCAGTTTTTTGAGGTAATGTGTTGTAGCATGATCCAGTTAGGAATGTATAATACGTCTGTTTTAACCCTTTCAATGAGAAATCCTTGAAAAAGTAAATTCTTTGCAATATATATATATATATATATATATATATATATATATATATATATATATATATATATATATATATATATATATATAACATATTCTGTTGAATATTTGAGAAATTAATATGACTGGAAGCCATTGTTTCCTAAGGCAGCAATGGCTTCTACCGGGGTTCGATCTTAAGTCATGTCCGCTAGTCCGAGACTACCTGATTCTCACACGGACTACTCATAGTCTATTAGTCACATGTCCGGTGGACTAGTGCAAAATTCTTGTCAAAATTATCTATTAGACTCGCCAAAATAAAATATTCCATGACGTTGATAGACCTAATGCCTAAAATTGTGGCAAACATGCACCACTGTTCGCAACATAAGCCAATTATCCAATTTCCGCATATAATATGACAGTTTTTAAATGGCTAATCTAGAGTTATCTAAAGCCGTCGCTTCATATTATTCTAAACACATAAACCGAACAGTTGAGATAATAAGAGGTTCGTTTTTAGATACTTCACAATAGAAATTTTACGCATCTTAGTTTGCGCGGTCATTGTTCAGAATATTATTCGAAAAGAACATTCGAGATAAGAAGTTTGTTTTTACGACACTTCACAGTATAAATTTGGCACATCTTATGTACTGTGGTGGTCGGGCATCATATTACTCTAAAAGAATGTTCGAGATCAGAAGTAGACCTGTGCTGTCATGGCGAATGGCTGAATGTGGTCGCCATGTGCGAGCTCGCCTTATTTATTTTTTGTCGACTTAAAATGGGTTACCATAATTGCTGATTTTTGTTCCCCTCAGATCTTTTCCCGCAATTTCATTCTGGAAAGAAACAATTGACCAATAAATTCTTACGAGATGAACGAACATGACAAATGAATATGCAAACTAAAAATAGAGGCATGGCTTGGTGATCGAGTTCGTATCAAAGGCGATCCCGCAAGACATGAATGATAAATGTTTCCCGAGTTTCATTTATTATATGTCCCCGCGTAAGCAACACGCTAGTCACAGAGCAGACTGCAACAATTTCGAGTTTGTCTTTCAGACACTGATTCTCCACGAAGGCATATCTTAAATTGCATTTTGTAATTAAGGATAACATATGAGTGGAGATGGAAGATTTTCCAGTTGTGTATATTTCATTAAATACGGCAAAATATACATAACTATTTCTAAAAACTAGTTTAATCACACTTATTTTAGTTGGAGAGGTAATTATAGCAATAGCTTTTAATATGAAATTTACAACAATTTCGGTAGGCCAAAGCATTACTTTGCTTAATAACAACTGCGAGTTCTCTTCACATGATTTAGTTTACCGACACATATGACAAGATCTGCCAGGGTTGGCAAGTTTTGGACACTTGTGGTTTAAATCACGGTTTAAACCATGGTTTAAACCGTCCGCCCAAAATAGGCTTTGGACACCTTAAATTTTCCAAAACTGTCCAAAACCTAAAATATTGGTATAAAAAATATTTTTCTGAAATGTAATTTTCTTAAAACAACTATATAGCATTTAGACACATACAGGTACATGTACATACATATTGATGGATGGTTATCTACATGTATTATTGGATACTTTATTGCTATATAATAATAATAATAATAATAATAATAATCTAAAAGGACACATATGATTTCAATAAATTAGGAGTCTTATTTGCTTCTTTCTATAATCCATGGGTTAATTTTTTTCAACTTTTGTTTGTCTTAAATGTTTTAACTCTGTATATTTCGACCAGTTGTGTTAAACCCACAGAAACCCTATTTAATCAATAATGTAAACATATCAGACTACCTATGTACAGCTAGATGTTTATATTATTGAGAACTGTCTCTGTGTCTAAATCTATTTCTTGCAAAATGTTCATGGCCTATGGAAGAATCTTAAACTCATAGAGAAAATATAGTCTGCTAAGATGTTGTTTCAACAATTAACTGATGACCCTTGCTCTCTAAGGCTATTTTAGAATGCACTACTCAGTACACACATTAGCTATGTTTACATAAGATCTTATGCAAATTTGGGATTAAGGCATTAAGCTGATAGAATATAAATTAGATTCTTCATGTTTTCATCTATCCTCAGTTAATGCTAGATATCAATTAGACAATTAGTAAAAAGATATCCTTGTGCTACATTAATCTTTGAATTCTTCTGTTGTCCTGAATATTTATGTGTCGATGGTATTTGAAATAGTTAATATGTATTTCAAAGGTGGTAGGCCTAAGGATCCAATTTGGAAGCACTTTTTGGAAGTTAAGATTAATGGCAAACAAATGGCTAAGTGTAGAGAGTGTGAGTACACAGTTGTCAACAAGGTAGCAAGGATGAAAATACACTATGAGAAGTCTACTGAAAGTCCTGTTGAACAGGCTGATGCAGACACACATCAGCAAAGACATCAAGATTTTGAAGGTAAATAAAATTAATGCTTAACCCCTTGTACTCTAATGTCAATAATTAAAAATTCTATATTTTATTGTGACTATACCAAGGAAACTGGTTTTCATTTTTCAACAATTTTGTTGGGCGATGACAAATTTGTTGAAAATAAAAAACCAGTTTATCTTTTAATTTTATTTGAAAAATGTTTTTTGTTGACATTGGAGTGCTAGGAGTCCAATATATCTAATACATGCCTTAACCCTTTCACCGATGAATTCCTCAGCTATCATTTTCAAGGACACTATGCGGAAAAACTGCAGAATATTTTGAAACTAATTTGACTGGAAAACAAATTTACTCGTGAAATGACTGCCGCTTTTACTAAGCCAGTCATTTCAGTGAAAAATTTTCAAAAATTTGTGCTAAGTTGTGTTTAAAAGTCATAATGTACAATGTAGGTAAGGTTACTATTCACTGTAATTGTTTTTTGCCGCATAGGGGTTATCAACAGGATGTCTCACCTTTAGTTCAGATACCTGAGTTAATTATTCTCTTTGCCATGCTAATAATAGAGCCAGGTCTGATAATCTCTGATAACCACAATCACATGCTGAGCCTCTTTACAATTCAATGGTATAGGTGTGATAATTGGCCTGTGAGGGCTCTGGCTTAAGATTAGAAATAAAGCACAATGATCTGCTTAACCCTATACTTTCTGCAACCCAGGGTTTTCAGAAATACTCTTGCCTGAATACCTTTACTACAGTAATATTATGAAAACAATTTGGCATAGCACACTAACACCCTTCAGATAGACTGATGCAAACAGTCAAACTAATATTCAGCAAGTCCCAAAGTTTTGAAAATAAATAAAAACATGCATTTATTTGACAGAAGGGTGGTCTATCTTTAACTCTATCCATTCAAAATTTTAAATGTATTGAATTATGACATAAAATTAATTACTTTTGAAAATTCAACATAGGAATGACTGATTTTGTTGCAATGCCAGTCATTTCAATGTAAATTTTTAAAAAGATTATCATATCTTGTCCCCAAATGGCTTGGACCAGGTAGGGTGTATATCTACATTTGGCTTATATAGTACATGTAATATCCCTTTTCTTTGTTTCAGCTGGACAAACCATCAGCTGCACCATGCACAAAGCGACTAAGAGAAGAATTGCCATCACAATCAGCACCACCCTCACCAACCTGTCCAGTTCAATTCTCAATTCAACCCAATCTGAGCCGACATTGTATCACTACCACCTCAGCGATGAAGGCAGCAATAGATATAGAAGTCGCGAGGTTGTTTTATGCTTGTAACCTTCCATTTTCAATGGCTGAACATGCGCAGTTCATAAAAGTTGTTAATATGCTACGCCCAGGATATAAACCCCCTTCACGTAAACTGATTGGTGGAAAGCTTCTAGATGCTGTGCATGATCAGATGACAGAGGATATGAAGGTGATTCTTGATGGCAAGACAGCAACATTAGTGGAGGATGGGTGGAGTAACATTCACAATGAACCTATCATAGCATCCTGCTTGCAAGTAGAAGGAAAGAGCTTCTTCCTAAACAGCTTTGACACTGGTTCTATGACTAAAAGTGCTGAAAACTGTAAGGTGAAGTGTCAAGAGACAATACAATATGCTAAGACAAAATACAACTGTACAGTTAAGAGCATTGTCACAGATAATGCAAAGAACATAGAAAAAATGCGTGATGGTTTGAAGGCTGATGACAATGATCTTATTGTCTATGGCTGTTCTGCACACTGGCTAAACTTACTAGGGCAAGACATAACACCGGATACACTAATTAAGCATGTAGTTGAGATTCAAAAATATTTCAGGAATCACCACAAGCCACTATCCTGGCTCTCGGAATGTATTGGTAGTGTTAAGCCACAGCTTCCTTGTGACACTAGATGGAAGAGTCAACTCGTGTGTATTGACTCCTTCATTCACAACCGTCCACATTTCATGAAAATTGTACAAGACCATGAAGGAGAAATAGATAATTCTATTGTCAAGAAGATAATGGACTTTAACCTGTTTAGAAATGCAAGAGACTTAGCCGAACAACTTCGGCCAATTTCAATAGCAATTGACACATGTCAGAGTGACACATCAACACTAGCCGATGCATGCCATGTTTGGCTTGAATTACTAAACAACACTCTGCTAGAACCACACAAGAAAACTCTGTTAGCACGTTTCAGCAAGGCAATCCTGCCAGAGCATCTTGTCGCATACACAGTACATCCAAAGTTTCAGGGCGAGATGCTGGTAGCAAAACAGTTTGAAGAAGTGAACAATTGGATAATAGCTAAGAACCCTAGCTTTATAGCAACATTTATTGCATACCAGGCTAAAAGCAGCCCATTTCCTGCATCATATTTCTGTGATGCTGCAGTTCAAGTGCCTTCAGTGACATGGTGGAAGGCCTTGAAAACAATAGGTGTGCCAGGTGATTTTATTGATATGGCTATTCAGCTGCTTGAAGCACCAGCATCATCAGCATCGATTGAGAGAATTTTTAGCAATTTTAGCTATATCCACTCTAAAATCCGTAATAGGCCTGGAGTAGAGAAAGCGTCAAAGCTAGTGTTTTGCTACAGGATGTTGAGAGGGCTGTCTGATTTGGACTACTAATTAAACCTAATTAAGCCTTTTAAGTTTTAATTGTATGTATTTGATAAAAATGTAATAATAACTCATATAATAAATGGATTTGTTTAATATAGTGCTTTTGATGCAATCTCTGATTTCTTGTTATTTTTTAATAGGATTATGATGCATAAGAGTATGGTGATATGTCCAACATAGTTTTGGACAGTTTTGGACTGGTTTAAACCATTTAAGACAGGTTTTAGACAGGTTTTGGACAATGTCTGCTCAAAGTTAGTTTTGGACTGTCCAAAACCCGACCCTGAGATCTGCTCTCTTGTTACAGTATATTAGCGCTTCTAACCTGGGATTATATAGGTAAAACACTGCCCAAGATTAAATGAACAATATTCTAATTGCAATAACCTATCTTGTCAGCACTTCTATATCGTAGTCCCATCTTAATCAAATAAGAAGCAAAAACTGGAATTCCCCTTCTAAATAATGAAAATGTGGAGTGTTAACACTTCCTTCTGTGTTATATAATATGTAAATGACACATATATGTTATAGTTGAAGCTCTGCTAATCATTTTGAAAACAATCTGACTAACTTGTAAGTGATTAATTGCTGTCTGCAGTTTCTTTCAGTCAAACTAGCTTCTAAATTTGCCTCCTAAAACAAATCTCAGAATTTAGAATCACAAGTATTATTATACCAATAATATGTATTCATTTTCCAATATGCCACATTCTTTAAGATGCTGGTGTGTCTCTATAGGCTAACTGTATGCGCCATAACACAGCTAGATATAAAACAAACAAATTTTTGATATAAAAATATATTTTCATTCACAATTAAAATTTGGTTGGCATGACTGACTAGTTAGTTGATTAATAGCAATGAGTCTCAAACACCATACCCCAACCATGACATGTAACTGTAATGGCTAAATTTGACAGTTTGCTGGCCTTAGGAAATAACATGAGGGGGGTGGGGGTGACTACTTTAACCATTTAACACTAAAGCCGGCCAAAACGGCTTCTGCAGTGGTCTTGGGAAATGTCCATTTGCAGACCAAGAGAATACTATTTTTGAAAATTTACCACAGCAATTATTGGCTCGAAAACTGAGCCAGCCATTTTAGTGGTAAATTAAAACAATGCAGTCTCTTGGCTTATAAAAGGACATTCAATAAGCACCTACTTGTTTTGGGGGGTTTTTCTGATGGAGGGCGGCCGGACCCCACTCTTTTGCAGTACTAGCACGCTTGCGGACTAATGTATTTTATAAATCACTGGTCCGACGGGCTAGTGGAATAAAAAGTTAAGATCTACCCCTGCTTCTACTCATATTAATTTCAAAATATTCAACAGCTTTCCTATTTGTTTGGTCCAAGATTGAGATACGGGAAATTTATCGGTGAAAGTGTTAAGCTCCATAAAAGCAGTACATAAGCTTTTTATATTTACAACACAATATATCTTCTATATATTGAAGATTAACCCTTTAACACTAAAGTATGCCAAGAACAGTGTCTGCAAAGGTTTTGAGAAGTGACCATTTGCAGACCAAGATTGCAAGGGAGGACAATTTTTGAAAATTTACTACTGCAATCATTGAAATGACTGGCTCGATTACCGAGACAGTCATTCCAATGGTAAATTTTCAAAAGTAAACTCCTGGTCTCCAAATGGACAAAAATTGTGTATGGGAAAATTATCATCTTCGTGAAAAGATTTTAACGTTAAAGGGTTAATCTTTGTGTGTAAAATCTCTTTTATTATTTTTATTGCTTTTTATTATGAGAGAATATGAATTAAAAAACCTGGTTGGTTTATTGCCGACATTCTCTAATCGACATTACCTGTATTTTCTAATGAGGCGAATGCGGAAGATAGGCATGATTGATTGTCAATGGGACTCGTCTCGTCATCGTGATGTGTTTCAATGTTGTACGACTCGTTTGTTTGCGCTGGGATGGATAGAGCATCTGATCTCTAGGCATGATTGATTGTCAATGGGACTCGTCTCGTCATTGTGATGTGTTTCAATGTTGTACGACTCGTTTGTTCGCGCGGGGATGGATAGAGCATCTGATCTCTAAAATGAAAGTATCTTTTGTTTGTCTGAGCTCTACATATTGATTATGACTGGGATCATAAAATGCATTTCTGATCCTGTTAATGCTGCAAACATGTGCATTCATTTATAACCTTCGTAATATTTTAACACATTACCTTCTATATATTAAATGTGGTAATGTACCACACACTGTTGGTAAATATTTGGATAAATTGTTGCTGCCTATCTAAGCAGTAATAATGTTTATTTGTTTAAAAAAAATTAATGAAGCATGTGGTCTCTTTTCGGTCATGAATGTCTTTAACCAAGTTCTTGTGAATTTACCGTTTCATCAACAAAATCTGTTAATATTAGATGAAACAATTTAAAAAATAATTTGACTGGAAGCCATTGCTGCCATAGGCAGCAATGTTTTCCAGGCAAATTAATTTCAAAATATTCAAACAGAGTGTATACAGAACTTGTTGCGTGAGGTATGTTGCCATTTGTGTTGAAAGGGTTATGGATTGGAAGTGTTTTTAATGTTTATTGAGTCAATAGATGTTTTTGCTCGTTCATCCAGCGCATTTAGATAGTTCAGGGGGTGTGAGTAGTTTATTATAAATACTTGTTTGTTCCGATTTTTTCTGATCACTTCACTCATCTTTCTGGATATGCTCTTGCCTATATATATATTTGGCGTCAAAATGTAAAAAATTTGAAGAGAATTTAAATTTTCTCATATAATTGGTCCATTTGAGATTAAGAGATTATTTTTTAAAATTTACCACTGGAATGACTGACTTTTCAAGGATAAACTTCTCTTGGCGTGCAAATTGAAATTTCCAAGATCACTGGAGAAGACTTTTTTGGCTGGTTTTAGTGTCAAAAGGGTTAAAGGTAAAATCTTAATTCTTTTCATTGAGAATGTCCATGTGTAGATGAAGAGAAGTTTGTTTTTGAAATTTACTGCTGGAATGACTGATTGCATTTTTCTTGCATTTATATTTTAAAAAGTCATCTTTGCATTCACAGAACTGCCAGGAGAATATACACTAGCTAAGAATAATAGCAACTAACAAGATGCCAGCCACTCAGTTGACGTACTCGCCAGGACACTTGAAATAATATCTGCAAATACTATCTGAATTGAATTCAAGATCTGATGTGTTAATATCAAGCAGACAATAGAGTTCAATTATGAATCCATACTGGCTGTCTTGATTCTTTGATGGCGGAGAATGTCAGATGGAATACTTACAGTTCTTATAGAGATCTATGTCTGCGTGTGGCATTGTTATCAGGAATATCAACTATCAAGTGCGATTAGTGAGTGTGGTTCGTTCTTGCGCTAGGATGAGTTTTAAGAACAGGCATGCAGTATCTACGAATGGTAAGAATATTATAAATAGTGAAATATCAAACAATTCACATTAAATCATTCACCTATGAATTCTCTATATAATATCTCATTTTCAACGCTACCATACAGGAAAACTGTTGACCATTTTGAAATTAACTTGACAGGAAGCCGTTACTGCTTTAGGCAACAACGTCCAGTCAAATTAATTTCAAAATATTCAATAGAATAACTTATATCGTAAAGAATTTTGTTCAAATTTCTGTCAGTGAAAGGGTTAATCCATCTTTCTGTCAACAGCGCATCAAAGTCATCAAATGCTATAAATTTATATCAGTTATCCTTTTAATAGTCAATTTCTTTTCTGGAAAATTGAAACCCTTTCTCAGTAAATGCCCATTTGCAGGCCAAGAGAAAACTATTTTTGGTGAATTTACCACAGTAATTTACAGAAAATTATCGTTATTATTGGTCATTAAAGTGGCAGCAATGGCTTCCAATCAAATTAAGTCCAAAATATTCAACAGTACATTTCTTAAATGAACCGTGTACAAAATTGTACCAACTAACCCGGCTTGAGTACAAGTGCAGGGTATTGCATTTAAATGCAAATGCAAATGTTTGTAAATGATTCAAATGCAAATGCAAGCGCAAATGTAGCCTAGCTCGATTGCATTTAAATGCAAATGCAAATGTTTGCAACTTATTCAAATGCAAATGCATTTGAATACGTGGTACTGAAATTCTGGAACACCGTAGTATGCATCTGTCAACTATGCGCCTGCTGGGAGCGAGTATCTTTGGGAAGACATTTTGTAACATAATCATGTATTGGGTTCTAACGTATGAGAAATGATTTGACTGTACTTTTTTTTAGAAATTAAAATAATCCATTTCTTTTAGATTTACAGATTATTAAAGCATGATAAATAACAGTACATGTACTATAGAATATGAATAATAGAATAGCATGTTATTATTAGCCCTGGAATGGACAAACTCACCAAACACGGCTTTTGTACTGATCTTAAAGAATGTCAATTTTCAGACCAAGAAAATAATATTTGTGAAATTTTACCACTGGAATCACTGGCTCGCTTATCGAACTAGTCATTGCAGTGTAAAATTGTCAAAAATAGTCTCTTTGTCTGCAAATCTTTGAAGATTTACCACTGGAATGACTTACCCGAGTACCAAGCCAGTCATATCAGTTATAAATTTTCAAAAATTGTCTTCTCTTGTAATGTAAATGGACATTCAAAAGGCCAAGCTAGACAAATTAAGGATTACGAGATTGCTGAATGAATGGAGTTAACAACACAATACCCTATTCATAGATTGAGCAACCAGAGATATATTACTAAGCTCACGCTAATTACTTTGAAAGGATCTTGGCAGCAAAATATAGCTTGTTGAACAGATTGTACACTCAAAAGCGCTCTAGTGACCATCTGTATTTTGGGGGCCACAAGATTGCCGTTCTTTAAAAAATTGTATGAATATTATTAATTCCTGAAAATCGATATATTGATTAACGCAGCAACACCGTTTAGTCCAAATGTTTTATTAACCTATTTATGCCCAAACCGGGAGAATAGGATCACTGAGCCAATGATTTCAGTGGTTTTGTATGTAGTTTAATTGGACAAGAGAATGGAGGCACCCATTCTTTACTATTTGGAAAGTGATCATATTTATTATACTCTTAGAGGTACGTTGCTGTAGATTTTCTCAGAAACAAATTAACTAAAATGTGCTGGCTTGCTAAGATCTCAACTGATTTAAACTAGACTAATTTCAAAATAGACATGATTTTGAACACACACACATGCACACAGGCATGCATGTACGTATATATATATATATATACATATATATATATATATATATATATATATATATATATATATATATATATATATATATATATATATATATATATATATATAATTTCTAGCAACAGAAATGTAATTTTTATGATTTAACAAATAATTTGGTTGAATATTTTGAAATTAATTTGACTGGGTGCTGTGACTGCTATTTACAGCAGCTAGGCTCCATCCTATTTTGAAAGAAATGAAAAATTAAAAAAGTAGTGCATTTGAAAAAAATCAAATGCATTTGAAAACTCAAATGCATTTGAAAACTCAAATGCAAATGAAACCTTTTTTATGCAAATGCAAATATACACCTGTGCAAAAGTTAAGCACCAGCAAAAACAATAGAACGTAGAAACATGATGGTACAACTAGGCTGCCATACTTTTTGTCCCCGCGTTAGCTGACATAATTCCAAGTACGAAATGCACATGCATGCATGACTTCACGCCGCTTGATGTCCGTGCGTGGCGGGAAACAGCACACGTGTTCAGTTATGTAAAAGTCCAGTTTGAGGTGTAGAACATTACATACAGATTTAGGCGACAAGATTAGGAATTTTGTGTTCATGACCGTGGTTTATTTGTACAGAGAGAATTAGCTCTTGATTGTGAACCGCTATGGCAAGACGAAGGTTAAGTGATCGTGTGAAATGGCAAATCATAGGCATGCATACCACTGGTATGTCATGCAGAGAGATTGGCAGACAGCTGAACATTAACCACAGTGTAATCAGTCGTTTGATTGCAAAACATGGGCAAACTAACGAGGTGAAGGACAGGCCTAGATCTGGAAGACCGAAGAAGACTACTGCTCGTGATGATCGAGCCCTAGTACGCCTTGTTAGGAGATCTCCATTCACCAACAGCAGAGTGCTCAGCCAGCAATGGGAAACGCGCAATAGAGTGTCAATGTCTACCATCAAAAGGAGACTGTATGCTGCTGGCATGAAAGCTAGGAGACCTGTCAGACGTCCTCTCCTCACTGCACACCACAAAGAGGAGCGTCTGAGGTGGTGCAACGAAAGAAGACACTGGAACATGAGATCCTGGAGACGGGTACACTGGTCCGATGAAAGTCGGTTCCTGCTTCATGCCACAGATGGTCGAACTCGTGTATGGAGGTCCAGACGCACGGCGTACGACCAACTTAACATCATGGAAGAAGTTCCATTTGGTGGAGGTTCCGTTATGATATGGGGGTGCATCTCATTTGATTGTAAGCTGGATCTGTTGACTGTACCTGGAACACTAAATGGACAAAGATATCAAGATTCCATACTGGATAGAGTTGTGGTCCCTCATTTTGTAAATCATGCACCTGGAACCCACCCTATATTCATGGATGACAACGCCCGACCACATCGTGCTAGAGCTGTGCATGGATACCTCCGCCAGAATGCCATCGAAACCCTACCATGGCCAGCAAGGAGCCCTGACATGAACCCTATTGAGCATATCTGGGACATTCTGGGAAACATGGTGAGAAGGAGGGATCCTCCTGTGCAGAACCTACAGGAATTAACAGACGCACTCCATCTTGAATGGCAACGAATACCACAATGGCGTATCAGTCGGTTGGTGACCAGCATGAGACGTCGTGTCCAGGCCGTCATCCAGGCACAAGGTGGATATACCCGGTATTAATAATGACAGTCTCAAACTCGTGCACAGATGTTAAACTTCGTTTTCAGACACCATTAATGACAATCTAGCCACGTGTGTCAACTGTAGGGCAATAGTTGTCAGTTGTGTCAACATAACCATATTCAGGCCTCGTTTTCAAGTTCAAACAAAAACATACAGTGTTTCCCCACCATCATAATCAGCATTCCTCTAGTTGCATTATTACCTCTTGCACTAAGATGGATGGGTACATAAATGTTTATGCTATTGCTTTCTTCATAGCACATGAATATACCCTCGCATGTGCGTAAAAATAGGGTGGTGCTTAACTTTTGCACAGGTGTATACATGAGATTCAAATACATGTGCAAATGCAAATGCGTTAGAAATTTCACAATTGCATTTAAATGCAAATGCAAGTGTGTTTGTTTTGGAGACATGTTAGCTTAGATATGAGCTGTAGCATGATCCAGTTTGGGAGCTGTGTAAATGTATATGTAGGTCTGATCATATTGTCATTATCATTTCTAGCATATCTGTCAACTGAACTGTGTTGGTGATTTCAGGTTTGCAACCATACCTATATAAGATTTATATATATGTTATTGAATATTTTGAAAGTAATTTGACTTGAAGCTTTTCATGCGTATTGGCATACAGTTATACTGCATTTTCCTAGATGAAATGGTTGACATTGTCTTATTATATATACCTGAGTAGCCTGAGTGTAAATTGATGGGTATATTATATAGCGTTTTCTTTTTGTGTACATATGTGATATGTATGTCCAATTAGACTTTCATTTGGGCTCGATAGCTCGGGTTGTACTGAATAAATCTTAACTATCCTTGGCCTGAAGGTTGCACATATGCATTCTCAATGAACTCAATTGCTTTTGATAATGTCAGATGTCAAGCTTGGTCTCTGGACAATGGACGGATCCAATCTGTCACTCAAGTATCAGACGTAATGATCAAATATGTCACTTGTTAGTTGACGTGAATGATGTCACAATCAAAATGACATATGTCTGGCACAAAAGTGGTAATAGTCTGTCACAGAAGTGTCTGGATTGTATTTCTCCTTCGATCAATACTTACCATTTTATTACTCATTGATAATACAGCTAGCTTGCTAGCTAGCTCTAGGAATCTAGATTTAGAAAGCTTTACCTGGAAGCGGGTACCCGGTTCCCAACAACCGTGTACCCGTCTG
>CM067373.1:131269380-131334380 GCA_034401795.1 Chaetoderma sp. LZ-2023a | reverse complement strand
AAATGCGTCGAGGTCAGATCGAAGGGCATGGCTCAAACTGTCATACCCTATCCTTGAAGGCAAAACTCATGTACCTTCGGAAGGAAAGGTAAAAAAGGCACATGAAATAGGTATCCTATCGATCGATAGAAAAGGATCACATTCCTGAAAAATAGACTTGCGATAGGGGAGGACTTCATCCTGAATTTAGGAGATAAAGAAAGAAGATATAACTTCTTCAGGAAGATAAAAGGACGCCAGCCTTCTAAGAATTGGAGACTATGAAGATCATTGAACAGAAGCCCGGGTCTACTTTCCAAAGTAGATCCTCTTCTATAGTCTCCTTGACAATCATAGAAAACCAGCAACCCCTCTAATGCTAATAGCTTCTGATTGGATGGAACAGAAGACCGGATTTCATGGAAAACCGAAAACCCATAGTACGCCTATGGGAGGGGTTAGAATCAACATATAGCCAAATCCTGTACCTGAGAATCTGCAATAATCCCATCTGGTAGTCGAAAACATCAAATCGTGACTGAATTTAGCAAGATATCAAGAAAAATGTAATTAGGGTTTTCCAAACCACCGCTCGAAATGTTAAATTAGTCCCTCCAGAAAAGGCGTCGCTCCATGGAACTAAGGGACATTTAATTGTGATGACGTCATCGCGATTCTATGAATTGAATGCATGATATGGGCCTGTTAAGTAAACAACGGCAATCTTTTGACTGTCTTGGAGTCTGGCATAACCAGGGGTCAAAATATAAACAAAGCTTTGCCCTTGAAAATTATCTTCATTTTGAAAAGAATTTCACAAAACGCAGAAACTTTACGAAACTCAGGATAAGTGCACACTCCTTACAAATTGAGGAAGATAGGCACAAAACACCACTAATACCTGCTCTTCTACAAATCTGTAAGCTTTGGATTCAGAACCTAATCGAGAGTGAAAAACATTTTATAATGGAATGTCCACATTACGATCAGGAGAGACAATCGCTCTTTAAAAAGCTTAATGAGTTTACTAACTTTGTCTCATTTGATAGGTGTAGCCATTAAAATTTTTAATGTCATATAATAATGGATATAGTGATCAAATAAAAGTTGTTATTGATTAAATCAATGTTTGCTGAGCTGCTCGGGCTTGTACTTTAAATCCTATGCAATGACACAATTCGTCAGATTGTCACCCTGTACATGAGGCAGGTTCATATAATGATTGCATAACTGTGTCCTATATTTTAATCAATGTCCATATCAATTTCATTGGGAAACTAGCCAACTTCATGAGTCCTGGTAAATTCACCATACCTAACTGTAATTGATATATTGTTTAATTAGATATCCCAAACAATCCGATATTTATGCCTAGTGGCAGTAAACTTAAATCATAGCCCTACACATTAAACCTGTACATTTTTATTTATTTATTTATTATATTTATTGTCTTAGACCCTATATTTTCCTCTTTGTAAAATGTAGTTAAATGTTAGTACCATGGCGTATGTCATTGTGTTTGATATGCCAATAAAAGGATTGATTGATTGATTGATTGATTGATAATGAATCTCCGGGATCAGCTCGAATGTTAAATACACAACACTGATTTTTTGATTAACAACAAATGAAGACGTCATACATAAATATGCATTTATGATGAAAAAAAGCGAAACACACACTTCTGGGTTGAATCATGCGCATAGACGACGATCGATAGCTATCGGAAGTAGGAAAACAACAAAAAATTTAATTTACTAGGCGAGAGAACTGATGCCAAGATGTAAGGAAAGAACAAGCTTTGAAGTAAAAGGATAAAACTAGAAGTGAGCCAAAAAGATGAAAAATAATACAGAAAAAGTCAGAAAAACGCTGAAAAGACAGAGGCGATATGAAACCATGCACTCCTTTCTAAGACTCGCCGAAACCATGACGACAGATAAGAAAACTCGGCTTTTATTCCTTCTTCCTTTTCGCTTTTTGGGTTATTTCTCCTTTCTTATTGTCTTTATTCTTGTGGACATTATTCTTGGTGCCATTCTCTTCCCTATGTATCCTCTTCTGATTCTATTTTCTTTCAGTGACTGTCAGATTTAGAATAAGAATTACGCTAGAATCAGGGCAACAAATTAACTCCCTTCAACAGTCATTCTTTAATGAATTCACCTTTGTATGTCCACTAGCACTCAATGACCTGAAGTGATATTTTATTCTTCTTGATGACTTCATAGAAAGGATCTATATCAGGTCCACTTAGCCTGTGTTGAAATTCATCAAACTGAGGAGTGCCACGCAGATCTGCAATGTGCTAACCATATGTGCTTGAGAAATATCAATGATGTCTTCATATCTAAGACATAAAGGTTCAGTGGATTCATCTTGGAAGGGATTTCCCATTTCTCCTATGGTGTTAGTAAGCTTAGAAACATCCTCTAGAAATGTTCTTTGGATTGCCTTTGTTTGTTCATGATGCAATCCAGTGGCCCCTTTTGTCTTAGATTCTGAGAAGAGTTGATATTCTTGAAGCAAGCAGCTTACTTCTGGACCTGCAACCATCCATCTCTGTAGAGCTGAAGGGTCCTCTGTTAATCCAATTGCTCCACCATTACCTTTGATTACAGCATTCTGTTAATGGCTTTGGTCAATAGCCATGCCAGAGAATGCGCTTGCAGACTTGTGTACGACAAAATTAGCACTGTGAAACTCCTGACCTAATTGTGGATGACAGCAAGAGACAGCATATTACTCAGATGAATTGGAAGCCGACGTGAGTAGTGCGTATTAGGATTAGCAAAGAAGTATGGTATCAGTTGGGAAAGGGCCTGTCTGTAAAGTGGGAAATCTGCTTCTCTGAATGATCTGATTAGTGCAAGAATGGTTAGCTTCAAAGTCAACATCAGATCACAAAACTGGAACTGTGGACTTTGGAGCTTTTGTTTCTTACACCAAACATCAAAACTCATTGCATCCACTGCATCTCCAGAAGCACTCTGACATTCAGAGTATGCTGTTTGTTGAAGCTGATACAGGGTGCATGCTGTTACCTGGTGTACCTGCCGTGTCTTGGTAACAACAGACAAGGATGAGTCTGCAGTACAAGATGCTTCCTGTCCTGCCTCAATGAGGGCACTGTCATCCAACCACTGCACTGAAGAACAGCTCCAATATTTTTCAATTCAACCATCTCGAGATGCAATCCACCAAACATTATCAAAAACTTATCTTCTCCATGAGTGGTTGGCCATTCCCATTGTATTTGCTTTGCTAATGCAAAGAGTGACTGATCAGCGGTAATGACAGGTATCGGACCAGGAATTAGGTAATCCACAATTTCTTTGATTTTGTCCATAGCGTGTTTTATGGTAGCAACATAGAGCTTGTTCTCGAAAAAGAGGTAGTAAACCTGAGGATGTAACCTCAAAATGAGGAGCCCTATGTTTACTTGTATGGCGACCTGCCCAGGTTACTGATAAATCATCATCCACTTCATCAGTAAGCATGACCTTTTCAAGCCACTGGTACTCAGATTTCAGACTTTCAGCGATGAGATTTGGACTTGGCAATTCTACCACTGGACATGATGGAGGATTTGGATGTTTATCACTGAGTGGGCAAGCTTTACATCTGTATATGAACAAGGAGGCTCTGGGATTTGCTTGGCTCTTGAAACAGGTGCATTGACTAGCCTCACATCAGGTGGATTTCCAGACCTTGGATATTAAAATACAGATATGCTTCTTCCATGGAATTAAGCATAAGCTGATGTGGCACTGGAATTGTGATCTATTATTGTCTATATCCGAAGTTGTGAATAGCTGTCTTCTCAATGAAGGTAGACACAACACCGTCATTAACATATTGTGCTACGACTGCTTGTCCAAGTTCTGTGGATATCTCCAACACCCTGCCATAGGAAATACTGATTCCATGCTCAAATAAAACATCAACTAACTGTTTTTTCCTTGAAGTCCTATGTAGACGGGGAAAGGTGTACCTGCATTGTGACCTAATGACAGTTAAACTGCAACACATTTGCTATTGCTATATCTGCTTTATTTGAGAGCTTTTGTCAACATCATGTTCAAGCATTCCAACAAACTGAAGTAATGTAGGAGGAATGTAATCTTCATAAACCCTATTGCAAGGCGACTGGTCAAATCTTGATTTGTATTTCAGCATCTCTCCTTAAAATCTCTGCATTTTTTGCTAATAAAAGTGCATCAGTATACATGTTAACCGGCAAGAACGCAACTGATATATCCTTCTTGTAAGCGAGAAGGACATCCCTCCCATTCTTGTATGCTTTAATTCAGGAATATGAGACAATAGCTGTGGTCTTTAGTCTGGTTGGGTGAACATTTGATGAAGTGATCTCCAGTTGCTTTACCCGCTCATTATATAATGCAACTAAATTTGCAAGACCTGTTGTTGGATTATTGTCATCAGTTATAACTTTAGTTTCATTGATATATGTTACGAGTTCAGAAAAGGCAATTGGATGGACTTCATTATTAAATGGTACTTGATCGTGTCTCATTTTTCATGGTTTTCAAATGAGCTCGTTCCATGTTATACAATGCAGCCAAACAAGCTGGATGATACATCAGATGCTGTGCTATAACATCACCAGCACTAAGCTTCGCAATAGGTTTTCCATCACTTAATGTCCTGGCACAGTGATTAATTCTCTCATTTAGTTGCATTGTCATAGCCCTTCGAAGATCGTGTTCTGGTGCTTCAAGGTCGCATATGAAACAATGTGATGATTTTGATTCCTCTGTTCTTGAAGGTTTGTTTGGACTCTCCTTCATTTTTGGTGGCTCTGAAGATGTTCTTTTTTTAGCTCGCTTTAGTTTTGTATTATTGAACTACAAGCTTGGTGGTATTTTGCCCTATTTCATCGAAAGGTATTTTCTATGCCATACCCTTCAATCTCCCTGGATCTAAACTGATGAGAAGGCCATATCAGAGAATGGAAGACGGGAATGTTTGCAGCAATGTTTTTGTAACCATCATACTCTGCTTCATATGCAGTTGGTGGTGCTTTAAGAGCTTCATTTTTCTCTACCTGACACAGACATCTGTCCCTCTTAGTCTGGCCCTTAGACTTGGCCGGGGTGGCCATGAGCTGGTGAATATGGTTCACTGAAAGAATGTGTGATTTTTTGTTATATTTTTCTCTAAGATAATGTGTGTAATTATAACATAAATAGGTTAGTGAGATTATAGGTTTATGATATAAGTTAGCACTAGTAAGTATGTGATACAACTAGGTTCATGCATACGCACTACACCACACCTAGTCCGATCATTCATCCAGTGTCATTTAAATCCAGTGCGATCTGTACACCATCCGGATGACCTGAAACCCTGTCATCCTTGGCTCGGCTCTCCCACATTGGCACATCCTCTCAATTCAGGTGCGGCCACCTAAGTTATTTTATGGGGCATCCTAGGTAGCATTTGACTGTGTGTTGTTCTTGATATCTACTTCAAAGAAAGACCATTTGAATTTGACTGAACAGGCCAGTTTCAATTACCGGTAGATAGGTCTCTGCTTTCCACGTCCGCATTCTGTGGTTGCATGAAGAGACACTAACTATAGTATACAGGCAACGGTCATGGTTTATAGTCTGCTTCAACATGTGTTCTCAGCTGACTTTACAACTTACAACAACACTAGCATTAGCGTTGGGGTCAAATACATTCAAAAGTATTTAAATACAAATACAGATACTTTAGAATTCTTCAAATACAAATATTTATTTTTTGCAAACTATTTAAATACAAATACAGATACTTAGGGTAAGTATTTGAAATACTTCTCAAATACTTCTTATATGTCTTATAGAAGACCAAAGTATGGTACAGATGTAACTCTAGTGATGGACAGACAGACCCTCAAATTTACATGAGCACAGACAATCATAGATACCAAACTACGGGTGCAAAATGAAACAAGTATCATTTTAGCGTAGAGGAGACTCGGATAGCGATAAACACAGGAAAAGACAACAACAACAATAATACCAACTATAGCCTCCACAAGTCAACATTTAGCCAAATGACAAGTGCAGCAGGGTGTAACCATGAGTGTAGGCGTCACACCGCAGATAACACGGGGAAAACCCATCTAAACCATGCCTCGTAAAATGATGATGAAGATAATATGACCCGCTGATTATGTTTAACTGGGTTTTTTACAGGATAATCATGGAAATCGGTAAGGCATAAAGAGCAACTGAAATAGAGGACAGACGGATAAGTACTAATTAGCATCTTCATGGAATGCATTCTACATCTAGTTATTATTATGATATTATCAGTGCAAATGGTATGGTCCGCGCACTGGTTTCTAACAGGGTGTGTACAGGTTTGCTGAATGAAGATGAAAGTAATGCGTGTCACAAAATGACTTCTATTTAGTAATTAACGTGTTCAGTGAGATATTACATGCATTACAAGTTTTTTAATGCTCCACAAATTCACCTCTTGTAAATACCCAGTATTGGTTTTCAGATATAGCTTCACTGTTTATGTTATGACAACAGGAGTTTGTTTAGCAAAAATAAAGATACAAACGCCGCTAAGAAGGGAGCGTAGTTTAATTTATTGTGGTAAATCTAGACCTGGTCAAAATCCATTTTTCGTGATGCCCAGTACATACTGACAGCAGAAAAACCAATTTCAAAATCAAAATCCTGTATCCTTGCTTTGTACATAAGTAGTAAAACTGATGTTTACAACGTGTCTGGCAAACAAACTATGGCATGACCTACCGTACACTCTATGATAGAATTAAGATTTTGATCGATTTTCAAATAAATAAGTGTTTTGTAGAAGTCTGTTAGCCTGGAAAGCATTCTTGATATTTTCTCTGTGTTTTGACTATGCTGGTCCACCATAGACAATGTTCTTTGTTTACCGTGA
Source organism: Chaetoderma sp. LZ-2023a (assembly GCA_034401795.1). Classification (NCBI taxonomy): domain Eukaryota; kingdom Metazoa; phylum Mollusca; class Caudofoveata; order Chaetodermatida; family Chaetodermatidae; genus Chaetoderma; species Chaetoderma sp. LZ-2023a. The sequence continues at coordinate 131,327,471 of CM067373.1, read as the reverse complement.
GAACATGGTCAGCCTCTCTGAAATATGACCAGATACCGTGTCTCCTTAAAAATATACGGCAACCTATTATGGATTATCATTGGAAATTAAAGCACAGGCCTGTTTGTGTCTTTATATATAGAGTAGTATATAGGGTGCTAGTAGCCTGTCAGCTAAAGTCCGTCCAGTCAACTTTACAAGACCCTGTGTTTAGAAAAAGGTATACTCCCGTCTCATATCCTCGCGGGTTCCATATTCTCGCAGCAATATGATTTTTTTTGCTATAAATAATAACCCGCCACTCCCTACCATCTGTTTCCCATGTTGATGCTGTAACCAGGAAGTCAATGATACTCGCAAACAACTTTTCCCACAAAATCCCCATCTTATTAGTGAGTGAAACAGAAAGCTACAATGTACAAAAAACGTCAATGTTATAATATATGAGCATATCAGGGCTGGGGTAACTGTAACTGACTGTAACTTAGTTACATTTTTCGCGTAATTGAAGTGATTTGTAACTGAAGAATTTTTTTAGTTACAGTAACTGAAATGTAACCAGTTACATTGCAAAAGTAACTGAAATTTCAGTTACTTTTCATTTACTTTTCAGTTACATTTCAAACTTTTCTACCAAATTTATTACAATTTTCTTAATTTGCAGCATAGCTACTGTTACACACGTGACACTCCAATATCCCAATTTCAATGTAATCATTCAGTTAAAGCTGTTGAACATATTGAAGCTAATTTTACTGGAAGATGCTGATTCCATGGGCCCCCACTTTATTTCCAAGTGTCAGCGATATTTATTTTAGAAATTTGCCATTGGAATGACTGGTTTGATTATTGGGGCAGTAATTCCCATGGTAAATTTTCAAATATGAATCTTGTAGCCTAGAAAATAGACATTTCTTGACCATTAAAGGGTTAATCCACTCTATATCTGTATATGTGATATTTTAGCAATGATAATCTGAATGTTATTGCTACATCAGACAAGAACAACCTTTAATCAAAATCTTATAGATGTACCTTAGAAACAGGTTGTTTACTAAATCATTATAGAATCAACTGTTACCTTTTAAAAGCTTTAATTTGTTGAAGAAAACTTTAGTCTTTTCATTAAAAATGTCTATTTGCAGACCATGAGATTATTTTAGAAAATTTGCCATTGAAATGACTGGTTTGGTTATTGAGCCAGTCATTCCAGTGGTAAATTTTCTAAAATATCTTACATTTGTCTGAAAATGGACATTTCTCAAAAACATAGCAAAAGCTGTTTTGTCTAGCTTTAGTTTTAAAGGATTAAAAACAGCAAATGTTGAATTGTAAAGAAAGTTAAATTCTGCCACAATAGGTGTTAACAGCATGTCCTGTTCTTTTCTTTATACAGGGTTCATACACCTTCAGCAGAATTAAATTCCATACTTTTTCAAGACTCAATTTCAAATTTTCCAGACCTAATTTACGACTTTCAATCAGACAAAAAACAAACACAGTTACTAAGTTCATCATATTATTATATATAAACTTTATTAAACTTTATAAAACAACATATCAAAATAAATAATCAACTAACTTAACATCAGATAGCACTCATCCCAGATAGAAAGATATACAGCACTCTTTGTTTATATGACAGTTAAAATAACTGGATACAATCATGGCAATTTTAATGTTGATATGGATGGATAGCACTCAGGAAAGAAATGGGGTTTTTTCAAGATTTACCACTGGAATGACTGACATAGTGACCAGGGCAGTCATTACAGCGATAAATCTTCAAAAATAGTATTTTTCGATCCGCAATGGACATTTCTCGGGACCACTGCATACATACATCATGACATGATAAAACAAAGGGTTTACGTGTAAAGTGAAAATGTTATAGAAAATGTGCATTTGCAGGTCAGGAACTTTTTTTGAAAATTTACCACTGGAACGACTGACATGGTGACCAAGCCAGTCATTACTGTGATAAATCTTCAAAAATAGGCTTTTCTTGATCTGCAAATGGACATTTCTCAGGAACCGCATATTGTCTAGGAGTGGCTCAGTGTTTTTCAGGATGCAAGCCAGATATGAATTTCATTACAGCAGCACATTTTTTGTTGAATATTTTGAAAATAATTTGACTGGAAACTGTTGCAGCAATAGTTTCCAGTCAAATTATATTCAAAATATTCACCAGCTATCCTGTAAAGTTGAGCTTGAGACACCAACATTCACTTGTTGAGGGCCACACCCACCTTTAGATGACAAGTTAAAACCTGCACATATACGCCAATTTATTTTAAATTTAATTTACCATAGCTGATCATAATGCCATAGTAACAGGCGGAATCCTCATTATTTTCACTCGATAATGCGCCATAAGGGGCTCGCGATACGAGAGAGCTGTAGGACAGTCCATAATATTTTACCGTGACCCAGCGCAAAGTTGGGATCATCTAACATTGGGCGTTATAAAGTTGCAACGCTTGTAAATGATCGCCATAGCAACAGGAATTAAACGAAATCAAGGATTTCTTTTTTCACGAGAGAGTTGATACTTACCTCCCTAATACTTTTGATATTGCTAAATATTGGCTTTCACTCAATAAACACTCAGATTAAAACAGTTAGGTGCCCCTACTGGGCAGGGAGTCAGAGCGTAGTCTGGCGGATGCCAGCCCCACCACCGCGCATGCGCAGACTAGCACTTCCTCTGACTAATTTATTGGCTGATACACATGCAACTATTAAGAGCCTGAAGACCGAGACTCTGTGGGGTGGAGAGGCCGGGTCCGTATCTAGGGAGGTAAGTATCAACTCTCTCGTGAAAAAAGAAATCCTTGATTTCGTTTATTTCACATCAAGAGTATACTTACCTCCCTAATACTTTTGATATTGCCAGAATTCGACAGTGAATTCGGCGGGAGGGAGGCGAGGTCAAAAGACCAGCTCATCCCTATACGCTTTTCTGCGTTTAAGGCACTTAAACTTCTGAAACTGTATGAAAAAACAGTCAGGATTTGACTAACCATCGGATAACACCCCCGATGTATGAGAGATGACCGAATGTCATATGCGCTCCCCCCCCTCCTTCCTGGGAGGAAGAGTCGAATGACCTCAATGTCCTATATGCTCTCTACGTACAAGTGCCATGTACTACAGGACAGAGACGAAAAAACTCCATTTTCGTATACTCTCAACAATGAACCACATAAATACACAAAACCATCATCATATTAATAACGGGTAACGTGACAAGACAATCAACAATGGACAACGCATACACAAGACTGACCTTGTTGAAATGGCTGCTGACATCCTCTTCCCATTGGTGAAGAACGATGCAGTCCCAAAAAAGTGGTTGTTTCCATAAATTAATTGTGAAATATATAAGCAATGAGGAAACCCCATCAAAAATATATGCCTAGTTATTTTTTCAAAATCGACAAGGCGAGAGGATTAGAGGTGTCACGGAGATAATGGTCTGTAAAACTTGACTCACAGTGCCACTGAGCCACCGACATAATATCATCCACAGGGACCCCATTAAATAGGGCAGTGGATGTCACTACGCCGCGGACACTGTGAGCCTTGGCCACGTCAACCTGCTTCCCGGTGGCGGATTTATGACAAAACTGAATGCATTCTACAATCCACCTGGAAATGGTGTCCTTAGAAGCCCTGCCATGGGGTTCAATATATGACAACCATAACGCCGACTGGTCGGTGCGCCACTCCGCTGTACGTTGTTTGTACCGGCGAAGCGCCCGGACGGGACACCATGCTTTAGAATTAGGATCATATCTAGTTAAAGCAGGCAAAACAATAGGTTGACCTGGATATTTCAACGACTGATTCTTAGCCAAGAAATTAATCCTAGGTAGCAGCTTAAGGCCTTCCCCTGAAACCACAAAACGGTCATCCTCGGCTGATAAGGCATGAATTTCACTCCTACGCCTAGCCGAGGCCGCAGCAATTAAAAACACAGTCTTCAGTGTTAATAGTTCCATAGAAATGGAACTAAGTGGTTCAAACGGCTTATCACCTAGTACTTGAAGCACTAGCGATAAACTCCAAGACGGAATCACAGGTGGATTCCTTGGTCTTAGATTGCCCATGCCTTTAATTAATACATTTAATGTATTTACTTCATCACTTCCCCTCTTAGCCAAGCAAGGAATAACAGACATTAAAGCTGACTTATAACCAGCAATAGAGTTAGGCTTGAGGCTATAGGCATCATAGAGGTGACAGAGGAAATCAGCTACTACCTGAATAGATGAATCCATTGGATCAATACATCTTTTTGAGCACCATTCTGCAAATCTGTTGATTTTATAATTATATGCTCTGGAGGTTGACCCCCTCCTGGCTTTGGCCATAAACATGGCTGCTTGCTCAGAAAAGACCTCCTTAATTCTAGATTCCTTGACAACATCCACGCAGTCAATCTGAACATTGACGGATTGTTGTGAAGGGCCTTGCCCTGGAAGATAATATCGTCCATCAGAGGCAGAGGAACCGGATTGCAGACCAGAAGGTCCAGCAGATCCGTATACCATGATCGGCTTGGCCAATCCAGGGCGATCAGAAGCACTTGGCATTCCTCTTGTCTGATTTTCTGAAGAATTTTTGGAATCAGGATTGCTGGAGGGAATGCGTATGCATACATTCTCCCCCAGCTGATAGCTAACGCATCTGTTGCGAAAGCGCTTGGATCCGGAATCGGAGAGACGTACGTCGTCATCTTCGCATTCTTCTTCGTTGCGAACAAATCGATGTTGGGTTTCCCCCAATGGTCGAACAGACGATCCGCCACACATTGATTTAGTTGCCATTCCGTGGGTAAAACACTCATCCTTCGGCTCAATGAGTCTGCTAGCAGATTTAACCTTCCCGGAATATGAACTGCTTTCAAGGTAATCTGGTGATCCAGGCACCAACAAAGCAGTCTCCATGTCATCATACAGAGACTGGGCGACTTCGTTCCGCCCTGGCGGTTTATGTAAGTCACAACTGTTGAGTTGTCTGAACGAATAAGAACAATCTTGCCCTGAACTTTCTGTAAGAAATGTTCCAGGCCCAGGACTACTGCTCTTAGCTCCAGTAGATTTATATGTTCCTTTGACTGTTCCAGATTCCAAAGCCCTGATATCGTGGACTCTTCCAGGCAAGCTCCCCAGCCCTCCATCGATGCATCTGTATACACAGTCACCTGAGGGTGGGGAGGGGTTAGCATAACCCCCACCAAGAGATTCTCTGTGTCCAACCACCATTGCAGGTGATGAATCAGAGGCGCCAACACTGACACATTCGAGTCCAGCGAACCTGTACTCTGGGTCCATTGTGTCATGAGAAATAACTGGATCGGCCGCCTGTGTAAGGCGGCCTGAGGAATGACTGGTTCCAATGAAACCATCAACCCCAGCATTCTCAAGTAAACCCGTGCCAGGACATGACGACTGTCACACACTGACTGAATTAATGAGATGAGTTTCTGAACTCTCTCCTGAGTAGGAAAAACATATCCTGTCTCTAGATCGAAGAACATCCCCAGGTAAACAAACTTCTGGGATGGAGTCAGCTCTGATTTTGGGAAATTGATCATCCAGCCTAAGTCTGTGAGAGTTTTCAAAACAATCTCCAGACTGGCCGATAAACTTTCCTGGGTGTGCGCTTTCAACAGCCAGTCGTCTATGTACGTGTGGACTGCTATGCTTCTCCTGCGGAGGTATGCGGTGATCGCAAGAACCACACGGGTGAAAACCCGAGGAGCCGTGGAAATTCCGAAGGGTAGCACCCTGAATTCCCACTGTCTGCCCTGGAATGCAAATCTCAGGAAGCGACGGAAACTCCTGTGTATGGGGATGTGGAAATAAGCGTCCTTCAAATCTATCGACGCTGTCCACATTCCCCTCTCTAACCCCGCCAACACCGAGCGCAGTCTCCATCTTGAAACTGGGCGTCTCTATGAACTTGTTCAATGGCTTGAGGTTGAGAATTGGTCTCCACCCTCCGGTGTTCTTTGTTACTAAGAACAGGGTTGAATAGAAGCCCGGACACCTCTGTGCCGGCTGAATAGCTCCTTTTTGTATGAGGGAATTTATTTCCTCCTCGATACACCTTTGATCTGGATCTCTCGGATTCGGAGTCCAGATCGGCACTAGAGACAGTCGCGATGGCGGGCCTGTCATCCAATCGGGATGATACCCGACTGAAAGCCATCGCAAGACTAAACGGTCCTGAGTTAACCGTTCCCACTCTTGCATGTGGTCGGCTAGCCGGCCTCCCACCGGTCCACCTAGGGATAGAGGTGGACATAAGGAGTGCAAGAGCGGCACTGTCTCCTTTGCCAGAAACACCGGAGTGGTTCTCACCGCGGTAACCGTCCCATCAGGAACGATTACCACGCCCAGATCCTCGCGCGCCACGACCAGCACCGCGCGCACCTCGGTGCGTGGGCGGCTGCCTGGCTGACTGCGCCTGAGGAGCCTGCGCCCCCCTCGCTGCTGGCCGAATCGCACGCGGCCGAGGCCGACGCTGCGATGGTGGTTGGCCTCTGACCTGGCCACCACCACCTCGAGCCTGCAGGGGACGATACGCAGGGGGTGCGGCGCGAACGTTAGCACGACGAAGCACCTCAAACTGCTCGCGCAGCGCCCTCTGGTTATTGACCAGAGTAACCGTCTCCTGGAGGTGCCTACATCCCTCACCTCCAAAGAGACCAGGACCTGTCATAGGCGTACGCAGTAGCCTATTGTAGAGGTCCTGGGACGGGCACAGATTGTCTAAGGCAAAAGTGCGCCTTGCCCGGACACTCCTGGTCACCGCCCGCGTCATACAGTCCAGAGCCAGGTTGATACCATCCTGGATGGCTCGCTGGACTGTGACCGGACTTGGCTGGCGCGATGCGGATGCTGTTACTACCCCTTGTAACAGCTGGGAGATGTGGGACAGAGCGGCAATCGAAGCCCTCCCACTCTCCTCCGCATCACGCAACGCGGTATTTGCTGAACGCAACGCGTTCGAACACAAGACTCCCGTGTCAGAACGGGAGCCTGGCCGCGCATCCTCACCCAAAGCCGCGCGGTCATCCACGCTCGGCTTAGGTACCACACCGTACCGCTGGTAGTCCAGGGGCACGATGCGGCAACGCCTGGCCACCTCGCGCGGGGCCTTAGCGAGACGTCCACTCGACTTAATGGACGTCTCCGCCGCCTCGAACATGTCAATGACATGCTCTGCCAGCGGCAGAGAAGGCATAGCGTTAGCAGTAGGCTTACCAGCTAACCACGGCCTGTGATCACGCTGGCTAGCCGACTGCTCCACGGGCAGATCTGGTCTAACACTCACCAACCACTGGCAAGCGTCAGACCAATCCTCCTCCGTGGCTAGCTGCGAGCGCTCTACAAGACGGGGGCCTTCGTCTTCCTCCTGAGCGCAAGCAACAGAGCTTGACGGCGGATACGCTGATATCCCTGGCAAGCCAGGGAGAGCATGCGGGCCTGACAACACCGGCATGCTAATCTCACTGGCTTGACCAGGAGCAGGCGCCGTGCTAGAGCGCGGGGCACATACCGCCCCACCACGGCCCCGGCCAGCACCAGCGACACTCTCGGCAAGCCGAGGTATGCGGTAACGCTGGCCTTCAGCGCCCAGGGCCACAGTCTGAACCGTGGATTCTACCCCTGCGTGAGTAGAACCGTGGAATAAGTCGCGTGTATTCCCCGCGAGGGGTGCACAGATGTCATAATCCATGGCCACGTCCTCAGACGGCGACCCCAACAGGTAATCCTCATCCTCCTGGCCAGACAGATTAGACTCCGGGTCAGCAAAGAGAGCTAACCCGGACTGGCCAGGGAAGGTGCCATACGAGGTACTGGCACCCGCGGTGTGCGGATACCCCTGGACTGATAAGCAGCCCGCGGGTTCCAGCGACAACCGTCCACGGTCCCTATTCGGCGCGCACTAAGCCTGCTGCCAGGGTCGTGGAACGCCCCCTCTAATGGGGCCACCTCTGAATCTTCAAACAACGGAAGCGTACTAAGGAAAGGTGATTCAGAGGTGGGGATTACCTGCTCCGAAGCAGATGATGAGGCCAACAAAGGATTTGGTCCAGGAAGCATGCCACGAAGCAACTCTGGAACCAAATCCTTTATTGTCCTCCTCATCTCTCCCAACATCTCGGTCCGGAAGGCCTCCATGTCCACCGCGGACGAGGCCTTCCTCTTACCCTTCTTACTCACAACCTCTTTTTTCTGCTTCTTCTTCTCCTCCTCCACCACCTTGTCCTTCGCCTGCAAGCACAAGAATTCGGACATTAGCTCGCCCCCCCCCCAGTGCTTACATATCTCGCAATTAAGCAAGGGACCACAGGGGCTACACTGAAAACAGAGATGAGGACCAAACTTGTCCCTCAAAAATCGTCCACAGGACGCACAACCAGGTCTCTGAAAAAGGGCAAAGGACGAGGAGTATGAGCAATCAAGTTAAGCTTAGAAACTCACCAACTCAAGAGAAGGAAATGATCATAAAGATCAATATTTATCAGAAAACCAGCTTCGGACAACTTTAATTGTTAATAAAGAGCAAGGCTGATTATGACGTCATTAATCCTATGACAGGAAAAAATCGATCCCCAACAAACATCCCAGTGCAAGGACGAATTGTATCTCTAACCAGAACATGTGCAGAATGGACATTTCGACTACACAACCATCAGATATATACTGATAACAATGGCAAATACTGTTAATTATCTCCCTTTCCTCTAAATAATTAACATCACCTCATATCAATAATTAGATACCTGACACCTTGTCTAGACAAACCATCCAACCTGATGAACTGGAGCACTCCACCAACTGAACGCCTCTTACCTCTCTCCACCTCTAGGGGAAGGAATTGGATCAAAAGGGCAAAGTGAGAAGACCTTTATAATAGGCCTCCGACTCACTGGACATAAAATTTTTGGTTAGATAACCTAACAGTATTAGTAGGAAATGGAACCATGGTGGAGAGACACAAACCCTCTGCTGATGTGATGTCCATTATATATCTTCACACAGACCTGTGGACATAAACACAAAGAGAGATTAGTATTATATAGCACCTAGTTGAAATAAACCAACTAAACAAGGCGCTTATCACGTTTAGCGCGAGTCCCGGAAACACATTACACCGGGACAAAACTCGCTAATTTTACTAGAAGTCACCTGATTTAAAGGTCCTGGGCCCTCCTCTGGCGAAGTCATTCTTCCTGCCATCTTTATCAGGGATAACACTTCTAAACTTTCACAAAAACACTAAGAATTGAGCCAAGAAAAGCACTAGCACAAAAACATGTGTAGACTCTCTGCCAATAAATTAGCAAAGAGGAAGTGCTAGTCTGCGCATGCGCGGTGGTGGGGCTGGCATCCGCCAGACTACGCTCTGACTCCCTGCCCAGTAGGGGCACCTAACTGTTTTAATCTGAGTGTTTATTGAGTGAAAGCCAATATTTAGCAATATCAAAAGTATTAGGGAGGTAAGTATACTCTTGATGTGAAATAATTATTTTCACTCGATGATGAGCCAACACAAGAGGCCTCACGATGAGGGCAAAGGTGGGATCATCTAACGTTGGGTGATATAAAATTGCTACGCTTCTAAATGATTCTGGTACTATCAATGTGAAAATGTAAAATATTCTTACCTTGAACCAAAGAATGAAGGAAATGTCAATTTCCCTTTCTCCGAGATCTAACAATACCCACCATTCTGTTACTTCTGATATACAGCTGGCCCTGACAGCTGGCTCTAGGACTATAGACGTAGAAAGCTTTACCGACTCCTTGGAACTGGGTACTCGGCTCCCAACTGCCGAGTACCCGTCTACCATAGAGCTCATATTGTTTGCATAGCCACCAAACAAGAGAAATCGATGGCTTGCCTCCGTGGGGCTGGGAGGCTGGGTCCGTAACAAAATGGTGAGTATTGCTAGATCTCGGAGAAAGGGAAATTGACATTTCCTTCATTCTCCTTCGATCAATACTCACCATTCTGTTACTTCTGATATACACCAGATTTGATCAGTAACCTGGTGGGAAGGGGCAAGCCATCAATGCTACTTTTGCCCCTTGGAGAAAGAGTTAGACTTAAAACGTGACTAACTGAGACCTAAAAGGACCGTTAAGTTAATGGAACCGAATCACATTCGCATCACTGCCCCCCACCCTTTTTCTCCTAAGAAAAGGGAGAGAACTCACGAACATGTATCTCGCCTGAAACACAAATATGCCAAGAGGGTTAACTGCTCCTTCCATATTCACATGTATTAGCCTGGGAATGAGCATGAATATATAAGATGAATGAACATGATATATACACATAATTCAAAAAACTCTCAATATCGAATTACCTTATGATAATTGGACTTCAGACGTCCCGCCTCCAACCATTCACTGGTCCGGCCATCAGTGACACAATCTGGTTGTCATCCTCTCGCTCGACCATGCCTGCTTTAGATTCTTTTCTTACCAAAGTGAAAAAAGGGTGAAGAGCAGTGTGGTCACTTAACTATCGTCTCAAGACAGCTAAAGCGAGTGGATTGGCTGAGTCTGACACATCCCTCATATAGTAATCCGTAAATGAGGACTCACAGTGCCATTGTGCAACGGCCATGATGTCCTCTAATGGAACACCACTGTAAAGGGCGGTCGAGGTGGCTATTCCTCTAACATTGTGTGCCCTTGCGCCTTGCACCTGGTGCCCAGTCGCCATCTCATGAGTAGTCTGAATGCATTCGACTACCCAACGAGAGATAGTATCCATGGATGCGGCGCCATAAGGCTTCTTATGGCAGATCCACAGATGTCTATCGTTCGACCGTAACGAGTCAGTCCGTTTCCTGTACTTAGTCAAAGCATGGACCGGGCACCAGACACTGGCATCACGATCAAACCTTGTTAATTTCGGTATTATGATCAGTTTGCCGGGATATCTCAGATTGATTCTTTGACATGAACTCTGCTCTTGGCAGAAGACGCAGACCCTTTCCGGAGACAATAAATCGGTCCCTCTCTGCCGAAAGCACATGGATCTCACTCACCTTCTGGCTGAGGAAGCTGCCAATAGAAAAACTGCCTTTAGAGTCAAATGCTTTAGACTAGCCGAATGCAACGGTTCGAAAGGGTGCTTGGCCAGTACATTAAGCACTAAAGATAGACTCCAGGCTGGAATGACTACCGGTTGTCTCGGTCGGAGATTTCTCATTCCATTCACCATCACATTTAACTGGGCCACCTCTGGACTATCCCTGTTGGCTAGACAAGGGATAACTGATGCCAAAGCTGACTTGTATCCAGCAATTGTGACGGGAGCTAGTCCTGAAAAGAAGAGCTCACAGAGAAAGTCTGCTATTTGCTGAATAGTGGATTGAAAGGTATCAATACCCTTTTCTTCACACCAGTCTGCAAATCTGTTAACCTTGTTGTTATATGATGGTTGACCTCCTTCTCGCAGCCGTGATGAAATCAGCAGCTTGTCGAGAAAAGCCTTCCGACGTGGAACGTTGTTTGATAACATCCACGCAGTCAATTTGAACATTTCGGGACGCTCGTGTAGGAAGCATCCCTTGGCCTGGGAGATTATGTTCGGAATCTCGGGCAACTGCACTGGGTTTTCCACCAGCAGATCTAGCAGATCCGTGAACCATGCCCTGCTGGGCCAATACGGCGCTATTAGCAGGACCAGACACGGTTCCTCCCTGATCTTCACCAATACCCTCGGCAGAAGAATGGTGGGTGGGCACGCGTAAGCGTGCATCCTCTCCACCTTATCGCCAGAGCGTCTGTATCGACGGCATTTGGATCTGGAATCGGCGAGACATGTCATGATTTGAGCATTTTCCCTTGTGGCGAACAAGTCCACATTGGGTTTGCCCCAATGCTCGAAGATCCTTCGCAGAACTGGAGGGTTGAGGGACCATTCTGTTGGCAGAATTCTCTGTCTGCGAGACAAAGCATCCGCCAGAATGTTCAATCGCCCAGGAATGTGAGCTGCTTTCAAAACAACCGAGTAATTCCTGCACCATTGAATCAAGTGCCACACTTTGATACACAGCATGGGTGACCTGGTCCCGCCTTGGCGATTTATGTATGATACTACCGTCGAATTGTCCGACCGTATCAATATCACCGTGCCCCTGATCATCGGAAGAAATTCTTCCAATGCCAGTTCCACTGCCATCATTTCCAACAGATTGATATGCAGCTGGCTCTCCTGGAGAGTCCATGTGCCCGAGACCTGGTGCTCTCCCAGGCAGGCCCCCCCCCCACCCTTCCAGCGATGCATCCGTGTACACGGACAGCTGGGGGTGGGGTAGGTGCAGCGAAACCCCTACTAGCAGATTCTGACGCTCTTTCCACCATACAAGATGCGACATTATCGGCTCCAAAACTGGCACCAGTTTTGACAGGGGTTCTGTTCTCTGTTTCCACAGAGACATCAGATACAACTGGATAGGTCTTCGCATTAGAGCAGCGTACGGGATCACCTGCTCCATGGAGACCATCATGCCCAGCATCTGAAGAAACCGCCTCGCCTGAATGTGGTTTCCCACTCGAAAACTCTTGAGGATGGCTAACAGAGACACCACTCTGGGCTCTGACGGGTAAACCCTGCCCTCCTCGAGATCAAATCGCATCCCCAAATAAACGAAATGTTGAGTGGGTGTCAACTCGGATTTCTCCTTGTTGACTATCCAGCCTAGATCTGAAAGTAAACTCAGAGTCAGAGCAGTATCCACGTTCAACCTGGCTGCCGAGTCTGCTTTGATCAGCCAGTCGTCTATGTAGGTGTGTAGCGCCACGTTCTCTTTTCTGAGAAACGCTGTCACCGCAAGGACCACTCTTGTGAAAACCCTTGGAGCTGTCGACAGGCCAAACGGGAGAACAATAAACTCCCATACTTGATTCTGAAACGCAAATCTCAGAAACCTGTGACAACTCTTGTTCATTGGAATGTGGAAATATGCATCTTTCAGATCGATCGACACACACCACATTCCCTTCCTCAACCCCGCCATTACCGACCTCGGCGTTTCCATCTGGAACCGAGGCATATGGATAAACCAATTTAATGGCCTGAGATTGAGTATGGGTCTCCATCCCCCTGTGCTCTTGGGGACAAGTAACATATTTGAATAGAAGCCTGGAGTGTTCTGGTTCGCTGGTTTTATAGCTCCCTTCAGAAGCAAACCAGACACTTTGTTTTGAACGGCTTCTAACTTGTCTGGTTCCCTTGGTACGGGTGTCCAGACAGGTGCCAAAGACAGATTCTGCGGCGGAATGCCCCACCACTCCGGCATGTAACCCTGGGATAACCATACCAGGACCAGACTGTCTGACGTCACACCTCGCCAGGCCTCGACGAAACGCATGAGCCTTCCACCCACCATAGACGCCTCGACGTCTAACGGGGTTGTCCGGCTCGTGGTCCGCTCCCCCCCCCCCCCTTTCTTAACGAGAGAGAGCGAGAACCATTTCGGTCTTGGCTCGGCAGGTCTAACTGGCACCGCTGTTCCTGTCGCACAGGTGCGGTCCAGGCGGATATGAAGGGAGCTCTCGTACCCTCAGATACGATCCGCTCCCTTCTTTCCGCCCTTTGAGGACTTACCCTTTCCCTTCCCGCCTCTAGGGCGATCAGGAGCAACATTGGGGAGGGTAGGGGCCTCCACAACCTTCCTGGCTTTCTTCGCCGGCGGCGGCTGAGAAAAACCAGACGAAGCAGAAGTCGCACTAGGCTTAGCTTTCACCTTGCCTTTATGCTTCTTCTGCTTCTTTGAAGGTTGAACAGCTAACAGCTTCCCTACAGCCCCTAGTGCGTGCGCTTGCTGCACTAGCTCCAGCTGTAGGTTTACCGCCAACCGATTCTGCGCAATGCTAGCAGTGTCCTCTAGGATGGCCCGTGCCTGGCCACCGAAGATGCTAGGCCCTGTAAGGGGTGTCCCAAGAAGACGCTCCCTGACTGCCGTAGCCGGACGCATATGGTCAAGAACCATTTGCCTCTTGGACTTTGTAACACGCGCCTGCACCCTTGCCAGCGCGTCCATAGACAGCACCAAGCCATCATTGACGCACGAAAGCGCCACAGGTGGCACAGGATGGCCTGCCCCCGCTTCAGCCCACACCGAAGAAGGCGATAAGAGTGGTTGACAGCACTCATAGCTGCCCTCACACCCTCATCGGGATAGGACATCATCCTGGTGTGCCTGGGACTTGTCCACAAGTGCCGGACTGGGGCCACCCGCTCCAGCACTCTGGACACCCAGAACACCATACCTGTCGTATTCCCCCCGTGGAATAGGACACCTCGCCCGCACCTCCCTTGGTCATGAGCTGCTTGCTATAGATAGCCCCAAGCAACTCGATGAACCGTGGATCCAGTCCAACAGACTGGATCCGGGCTGCGGGCAAGATCCCCGTCCTAATCGATGCAACCGACGGACGGGGCGCATCCTCCTCGGCGTGGCCAAAACCACAGACGGGTCCATCCTGGCTAGCCAAGCCAGAGCATCCGACCAGTCTACTTCCGATGAAGACACACCCGTGAACATGTCACCCGTTGACGCGTTCACATGCCTACCAGCCACGGCCTCCCGGCAAGGAGCCATGGCTGACATGCCAGGCACTCCAGTACCAAACGGTTCTGCCGCCACCCCATGAAACACACCAGTCCATGGGGTAGGCCTGCACGGAAAACAGTGCGGACCCATAGCAGACGTGGAACCGTGGCCAGACACGGGCGCCAACGGCACCCCACGTCTGACCGCCGGATCAGGCGAGATAGGTGAGTACCACGCCTGGCCCGGCACACCCGTCACCGTGTCGGCTGGCGTCAAACCACCCGTCACGGGACCAGTGCCTGGTACCAGATTGGCCTCAACCACGGGCGGAGCCGCTGCCCTGGCTTGCGCCAAGCCAGACAGATGGAGGACGGTTCCGTCCAGGATGGAATCGACCTCCATATTCTCCACCCGTGGCATCACAGGCCGCAGCAACCTCTCCTCCTCGGCTTCAGACTCCGAAGAGTCGTCACTAGACGAAGAAACCGTGGAGCCGTCCTGGCGGATGGCTCCCATGCCTGGCGGACCAGCCACCGCTACTGGGCCACCCAGAGGTGGCCGCAGAGAGACAGAACCCGTCAGGCCGGAGCCCGATGGGACTGCCAGGGGGGGCGTACGAGACGGCTCCCTTGGTGACCAGTCCAGAACCCTGTCCAAGGACAGGGTCCATACCAAGCATGGGGAGAAACTGCCCCCCAACCCTCGGCAGCAGGGACGACACCAGCGTGGGCAGAACGCTATGCAGAAAACCCTGCATAGCCGGACCGAACCACGCCGGCGGTGCCATCTCCGCCACCTCCAGCAGGGGACGTGGAGCGCCCCCACCGGCCGATCCACGATTTAACTTTCGAACCGCCTGACCCCGCGTCAGACCCAGCCACATCCTTCTGGGCAAGGAACTTCAACATCATATCCGCGGACCACACTGCACACACATTACACCTACTATCAAGGTTACATGGAGTACATCTAAAGCAGACATGGTCCTTAAATAGGACCCGTACGAACTTGTGGCACTCGTCACATGATGGCGGGGCTGGCTTGGCCTATAAATAAGCACAAACCTACAATAAGCAAGCGGAACGAGACACGGATGGAAGGCAGACAATTAATTTTCAAATATATTGACGATAAATTAACTGTAAACCTCCCGCACCCCACCACGCAACGTTACAGCAAAGATCGCATTGATTATGACGACAAGAATGAAGCGGGCATAAATACACCCATAATTGATCCTCCAGGATGTATAACGGAACCAGGAATCATATCGCCTAGCATTCAGGGTATATTTACCAATCAATATAAATTATACTCCTAACGAAAGCCAAAACGATATGTGAAGAAACAACAAAATGTAAACAAACTGCTGTAGCACACGGTAAAACCGCAGACCACACATCTAATCAAGAATTTTGAAACCACTGATCATTGCAAACAGATCGTGATAACACGCAAAACTTTAAAATTCCAAAGTTTTCTGGTACCATTTTTAGTACGCAGCACCCAGAACAAGATGCGCGAATTAATGAAAAAAATGTTCTTCACATAAACATCCGAGCACCATGGGTGTGATGTCACCCGCTCGGATCTTACGGAGAATGACGTCAGCCGATATTCGTGTTAGAAATACTGTAGCAAACACCTATTTTCATATCTGCCGATCGCCTGTTGGGGTTTAAAGAAGGCGACCATCCGGCATATCTCGTTGTTAACACACGTCCCAGATTCTTTGGGGTCAGAAATTGGAACATGCGACACAACGAAATTTAGAGACCTAAGTCTTTTAACTATGGAATAATAAGGAAATATATGACCTGGTTATCATCGGCGGTATCCATATTATCCAATTATCCTTGCAAGAGAATCACTAGCTATCACAATCACAGACAAAAAGACGTAGATTTATTTCTTAATCTCTCCACTGCGAAAAGCATGTATAGCTCTTGTTGCTATGCAAACAAGAATGAGCTCTATGGTAAACGGGTACTCGGCAGTTGGGAGCCGAGTACCCGGTTCCCAGGAGTCGGTAAAGCTTTCTAAGTCTATAATCCTAGAGCCGCTGTCAAGGCCAGCTGTATATCAGAAGTAACAGAATGGTGAGTATTGATCGAAGGAGAAATATAAATTCAAATATAAAAACTTGCACTTATTGTAGATGCTAAGGCTACCTGCTAAATTTTTGTAAAAAATATTGACTGGACATTCGTGCCTATTAACTGTTTGTCAGCTGAAATATTTTATTTGCATTAACCTGTACACGGTAGAATGCTAACTTTTACTTTTGTACTTATTTTCAAGTGCCCATTAAGCATATTGGAAAGATACAATTGTCATGTACTTCTAGACCTGTTTGATGCTGAATGGCCAATCCCTGATTTACCGATTTACTGCTGACTGACCAATCATCTAGCTGATTTTTGTGACCCGTTTTGCATCTGTAGATCTTCTCCAAAGTCATCTAGCCAAGTGATCTAAGTGGCACGAAATATTACAAGCAATTATAGAAAAATAATTTCACAAGACCAATTGAGTGAACATGAAGTACGAGCATCTAGTGCGAGTGCACATATTCTTGGAAGCCGTATATCATGGAACAGATCTATTTATTTATGTTGGGGGGTTTTTCTCCTCAAATTTTTTTTTTTATTATTA
Source organism: Chaetoderma sp. LZ-2023a (assembly GCA_034401795.1). Taxonomy (NCBI): domain Eukaryota; kingdom Metazoa; phylum Mollusca; class Caudofoveata; order Chaetodermatida; family Chaetodermatidae; genus Chaetoderma; species Chaetoderma sp. LZ-2023a. The sequence goes on along the minus strand of CM067373.1, from coordinate 131,310,235 downwards.
TTCTTATTATTTTTTTTTTTAAATCAAATTATTCTTATTTACTATACTTCTTTTTCTTCTTCTTATTATTATTAGTTATTTTTTTATTTATTTTTAAATCAAATTATTCAGAATTATTATTCTTATTATTATTATTCTTATTATTTTTTTTTTTTTAACATCAAATTATTCTTATTTATTCTTCTTGTTCTTCTTAAATTATTGGGGGTTTTTTTTTAAATCAAATTATTCTTATTTCTTCTTCATCTTATTATTATCGTTTTGTATTCTTATTATTCTTTTTAAAACGAAATCTTTTGATAATTTATTTGTATTCTTGTTATAGGTTTTTTCGTGACGTCATTATTTTTAGAACGGGGGAAGCCTTGCCATCAAGCGGCCACTGACATGATAAAGTAAACACAGATCTTGTTGGCCGTAAATCTTATCTTACACCTCATTAGTCCTCTAAATAATAATAGTTTTGGCGGAATGTATTCAATTTCCACTTTATTTGTGTACAATACTGAGAGCAATGATTTATTTACTGCTTTCATACCGTGTTGGAACCAGTATTCGTGCATCAAATGGCTTGCTCATTGTGTATGTGAATGGCGACATTTTTGCTGTTCATGCTCAAATAAGTGCATGATGGTATGAATGGTGATAAATTATACCTCTAGACGACTGAGAGGCGATAACTGTATACATGTTTGGTTGGGTTGTGGGCGGTGGGTGCGTGGGGGTGGTGATAGCAAAATGGATGTTAGTCTAAGTTTATGTGAAAATATTCAGCAGTGTTGTTATTCTTGGCTGGCAGGAGATATAATATGATAACCAGCTGGGTGTGTGGGATTTTGAGATGCAGGAGCTGATTTGGAGGTACATATGGGCTGGGGTTGGGGCGAGTGGGATGGAAAGAAGTTTTCTCCTGCGTTTCAAGTGCTAGGCCAGCTAAGGGCAACCCCACTGATTGTAAGAGGAAGTCACTGTTACTATATGCATAAAGTAAATAAGCTTAACTAACTTTGAATATATGTTGATCATGTTTAATTGTGTATTTAGTTAACCATTTCACCAACAAATCCCTGAAAAAGTATATTCTTTATGATATAAAACTTATTCTGTTGAATATTCTTAAATTAATTTGACTGGAAGCCATTGCTGCCTAAGACAGCAACACCTGCCAGTCAAATTAATTTCAAAATATTCAATAGTTTTCCTGGATGGTAGCATTGAAAATGAGACATGGGGAATTCAGCGGGATAAATGGTTAATGAATAGCTACATGCCCTTAAGGGTTAAAGCATATGGATGTCTATGATTCATTACCTACATGTACCTGCAACAATGGGTAGAATTTACCTGCTCCCAAAAATATTGCAATATTTATATTTCTACATAAGACTGGACTGATTGTAAAATTTATTGAATTTTCATAGTTTTATTATTTTCCTATCTTTATTTTGCTGTGCTTAGCAAAAACATAGTAAAAGAAACCCTAACCTTCACCATGAAAGATAATTCTCTACATTTACCTACCTCAATTGCTAGAGGCATGTGATTGGGTTATTATTTTATTGGGCCTCAAGACATGATATGATACCAACTGCTATTGCATAAATTATGTGTATGTAGTTAAAATGAGAACCAACCATGTAGAGACTCACATCCACTTCAAATTCTGCATTAACAATCTACATTTAATAACAAAATTATTTAAATAATTACATCATTTAATATATGGGTGACTGATGAGATATGCTTGATAAAATAGATAGTATAGAAAGAACAATCAATGTTTATCTCAGCTTATGCAAACAGTGCAAGTTCTACAAAATGTTTTGGCATTTGATAATCAGATATGTGCATCTGCAAGTGCCATGCCATGAATTGGTTCAGATAAATTAGGTAGCATTGCCAGTGTTGAATCACTCACTCCATATTAAACCATTGCTGAACATTTGCCCCCACCCCCCTCCCCACATCTGCCCAAGCATAGAAACCAATTTGTCTTTTAAATAGGAAGGGAGTAGACTTGTGGTGTATGAGTATCTAGCCATGCATTATTCACTCAGGAATTGCTGAAAATTAGATATGTGGAAGCAAGTTCCTGATAGACAGGGGTGTAACTCTGCCTTGTACAGGGAAATTTATAGGCTCTAGATAGCAGATTCAATTTAACAATGACCAGGACTGGTGGTAATTGGAAGTTGGACTAATTCAGTAATCACATGGGATAAATTGGTAAATTTTTATGAGTTGGAATTGCTAATTGAAATTACTTTGCCCCAAGAATGACTAAATCTCAATTTCTTTTTAATCATTTTATAATTTTATCAACAGTTTTGTCTCCTAACATAGTATAACATATGTTTTATAACAAAGTGAGTAGGTTTCGACCCTCTGAAGGCCAAATTGTCCAAAACAAGCATTTGTATTGGTCATGAGATGACTGGCTCCATAATCAAGCCAGCCATTTCAGTTGTAAATTTTTTAATTGCCTTCTTTTGAACTCCAAAGTGTAAATGTACATTTTGTGTGAAAAAAAGGGAAATTTTCTTAATGAAAATTGACCTTTAATGGGGAAATTGTCATCTTTGCCAAAAATTGCTTGTGTAGTTGTATGTCTTGGAAGATGTCCATTTGTAAGCCAAGGAAAGATCACTTTTTGAAAAATGAATGGCTGGCTTTGTTACTGGGGTAGTAAAACAAAGCAAAGTAAAAAAAATCTTCCCTTGACCTACAAATGGCCATTCACTAAGCAAAAATTCAAATATCATTTACCAATCCTCACCATTAAAGGGATAATGCTGAACAGATAGCCCTAGAGCCAGGTCCCACAGCCACTGGTCCACTGCATATGGCCTCACCATGTTCACTCTGTAAATTTCAGATGTTTTTCCAGTTGAATGTTAAAATATACTGTCCTGATCAACTATCTGAGTATGACTGTATTTAGTATTATTTTATTTACTGACTATTATACGTTCTCAAGGTTGCTGCCAAGAAAAGAAATTGTATTATTAAACCACCACCCTCCCTCCACCCCCCCCCACAACATCTACAACATTTAGGGTCTAATGCTCCCTACCCTCACCCTCTGTTTCTGTCACTAACCCCACAAAACCCAAAAAGTTTGTGAAAATAACACTCATAAGTCTGGAGAGTTTAATAATAAATTCCCCAACGTGGCGTGGCGTCATTTAAGATTCTATTATGGGGTGTATCCAACCTAGCAGTTATATGGTCTGGGTGGGGTTCCCAATGGTGGTGGGGGTAGGGAGGGGTGTCATGCCCCTTCCCTATAATAATTGGAAAATGAAATGCTCTGAGAAGTAATTTCCTGCATATTGATTAATTAATTCATAATCAAATTGAAATTAATCATTGTTTATTTACTGGGATGCGAGGTGGAATTGTGGGTGCCCACCACCACCACCACCCACAAATCTAAGGGTGGGGTTGGGTGGGGAGGGGGTGCAGAGCCAACCTAAATATGGGGGGGTTACCTCACACAGACAGACACACACGTACACGCCTACATCCCCACCCCCACTTTCTCTCTCTCTTCGCCTATGCACACACGGATAATCATTATAACAGTAGGGCATATATATATATATATATATACACCTGTGCAAAAGTTAAGCACCAGCAAAAACAATAGAACGTAGAAACATGATGGTACAACTAGGCTGCCATACTTTTTGTCCCCGCGTTAGCTGACATAATTCCAAGTACGAAATGCACATGCATGCATGACTTCACACCGCTTGATGTCTGTGCGTGGCGGGAAACAGCACACGTGTTCAGTTATGTAAAAGTCCAGTTTGAGGTGTAGAACATTACATACAGATTTAGGCGACAAGATTAGGAATTTTGTGTTCATGACCGTGGTTTATTTGTACAGAGAGAATTAGCTCTTGATTGTGAACCGCTATGGCAAGACGAAGGTTAAGTGATCGTGTGAAATGGCAAATCATAGGCATGCATACCACTGGTATGTCATGCAGAGAGATTGGCAGACAGCTGAACATTAACCATACTGTAATCAGTCGTTTGATTGCAAAACATGGGCAAACTAACGAGGTGAAGGACAGGCCTAGATCTGGAAGACCGAAAAAGACTACTGCCCGTGATGATCGAGCCCTAGTACGCCTTGTTAGGAGATCTCCATTCACCAACAGCAGAGTGCTCAGCCAGCAATGGGAAACGCGCAATAGAGTGTCAATGTCTACCGTCAAAAGGAGACTGTATGCTGCTGGCATGAAAGCTAGGAGACCTGTCAGACATCCTCTCCTCACTGCACACCACAAAGAGGAGCGTCTGAGGTGGTGCAACGAAAGAAGACACTGGAACATGAGATCCTGGAGACGGGTACACTGGTCCGATGAAAGTCGGTTCCTGCTTCATGCCACAGATGGTCGAACTCGTGTATGGAGGTCCAGACGCACGGCGTACGACCAACGTAACATCATGGAAGAAGTTCCATTTGGTGGAGGTTCCGTTATGATATGGGGGTGCATCTCATTTGATTGTAAGCTGGATCTGTTGACTGTACCTGGAACACTAAATGGACAAAGATATCAAGATTCCATACTGGATAGAGTTGTGGTCCCTCATTTTGTAAATCATGCACCTGGAACCCACCCTATATTCATGGATGACAATGCCCGACCACATCGTGCTAGAGCTGTGCATGAATACCTCCGCCAGAATGCCATCGAAACCCTACCATGGCCAGCAAGGAGCCCTGACATGAACCCTATTGAGCATATCTGGGACATTCTGGGAAACATGGTGAGAAGGAGGGATCCTCCTGTGCAGAACCTACAGGAATTAACAGACACACTCCATCTTGAATGGCAACGAATACCACAATGGCATATCAGTCGGTTGGTGACCAGCATGAGACGTCGTGTCCAGGCCGTCATCCAGGCACAAGGTGGATATACCCGGTATTTATAATGACAGTCTCAAACTCGTGCACAGATGTTAAACTTCGTTTTCAGACACCATTAATGACAATCTAGCCACGTGTGTCAACTGTAGGGCAATAGTTGTCAGTTGTGTCAACGTAACCATATTCAGGCCTCGTTTTCAAATTCAAACAAAAACATACAGTGTTTCCCCACCATCATAATCAGCATTCCTCTAGTTGCATTATTACCTCTTGCACTAAGATGGATGGGTACATAAATGTTTATGCTATTGCTTTCTTCATAGCACATGAATATACCCTCGCATGTGCGTAAAAATAGGGTGGTGCTTAACTTTTGCACAGGTGTATATATATATATATGGGCCGCATTCGTAAACATCTATCGGGCAGCCGCTTGTATTGGTACTATAGCCTACCAGGATCCACATGCACTGATGGTGTGGGGGCATTTCTGACATATCATTGCGGTAGTATTTTGCCTTCTAATGTGCATAGAATCAATAATATATTTCTAAAAATGCATAGTAAAATAGTATTTGATGTTAGAATTGTCAATTCGGCCAACTTTACCGGTAGAGCCCACGTAAAATTGCAATTTTCATGGCTTTGAGTTGCATCAAACGCGGCAGTCTAATGTTGTTTACTAATAAAACAGTGATCAGCTGGCCATATGCTTGACGGCCAGCTATCTGCGCACGCGTGAAAATGACGTCATACGGGAATTCCGTAAAACCTATTATTCTTATTTTATTTTATTATCTAATGCGTTTATGTTATTTTTGATCAGAGCTTTTTTTTCAACCTCGTAGATTGTTCAATCTACAAGCGGGCACCGTCCGGCAACGCAATACGGGATCCGTGTTTTAGTGTGGACTCAGAGGTGACGTAAGTCGTCAACCAAAGCGAGAAGATACGAAAAAACTAAATGTACGCGCAGACAAACGTGCTTGTTGTTTACTTTGAATAAAATGAAGACTGAATGGTTTAAGCTATTTACGGCAATCTGATGTTGCCGATATATTTTTATTGACTGCATAGTTCGTTTCGCACATATATCCAGTTTTCGTGTAAAAGAAGGCGTGTTAAATATGGACCGTTTCGGCGGAAAATCCAGACAGGAATCGATAGGCAAATGTTAGAGAGTAGAGACGCAGTAGTAGACTGCGACTCTTCATAGACTAGATGTATATATACCTACTATATATAATATACATTATTTATAGTAGGTATATATACATCATGTAGTAGGGGGATATGTGGTAGTGATATGGATGGACGAAAATTCAAAGGCCTGTGCATGGAGTTTGGTTGCCCCATTCTTAGATTCTAGTACAGTTACAGTACTAACTAAGTACATGTCACGGAAATAGAACACACTTAAACTCAACTGATGTTACCCTTATTTTTAACATATTTTGGCCTTTTCTTTCCAGCCTTCGAGCCTCGTTGTCGCTTTCCATCCATAAGTAAACTAGGCAACAGCTAAGTAGTTGCCTATTTGTTGTAATTTCGTTTTGACAAGAGACGTAACATGATTCAAGTAAGCCGCCTTTCCGGAATCCGTTTCAACACGTCAAGATTATATAAAATCGGGACCTCCTCTTCCGGGCAAGACAATTTCTGAGGTTACGTTTGGATATATGTTGTCGGGGTAAGCGGGGTACCTCTACAACATATGACATAGAGTATAATCGGACAACGGTATCATGTGGTACAAATTAATATCTTCTTCTTCTTCTTCTTTTCGTTCGCTGATCATACCGCCAGTCCTGTAAGTGACTATCGACATGATCATAAGCGTTAAGTGCGTGGATCCATGGTTTATTAGAGTGCGCCGTGCAGCCTGGAACCTCCGTCTTCAGCACTCGAGGTTTCTGTCAGGGTTACCTCACCCTTACTTCTTTTAGTCGCCTCTTACGACACACAGAGGATACGGAAGGTGTATTCTAAGCCCCACCTACAGGGCAGGAACATGTAGTGAATAGCATGGAAGTGAAGAGGCCGGATGAAGCCTTGGCTTGTCAAGAACAGCAAAACCGCACAACTCAGTGTACCCTTCCAATTCCCACAACCGCGAGACCAATTCCTTTCCAAGTGGCAACCCCATCCATGGCCGCACCACTAACCCCCCCCCCCCCCATCCAACTCACCTCCCTTGTCTATGCACCAAGTTCGGACATCATTCGTCCTGTCCATTTCACACTCCACTCATCGTCTCTCTTGACTGTCACTCTTCAGATATGAGAGAGTCCGCTGTTAGAGAGGAGGTGGCATCCTGCACAGCAACAACCAACCCCCAACCCCACCCCTTCCCATGGGCGGTGGGCCGGGAAGCAGCCTGTTCAGCAGACTCTCGGCTCGAATATTTCCGGTACTTAAGAATTATGACAGAGTACCAACCGTCGGGAGATGACCATATTCTCCATCCAAATGGCACCCCCAGACCACCACTGCCCTACCAAGCTTCCGTGAGAAGTCAGAACATCACACCATACACAGGAATCCAGAAGCATACAGAACACACTTGCCCGCAAGGCTGGATACGTCAATTCACCGTTGTGTGAACATCACACACACGCTCGGTTATATAAAGGTAACTTGGACATTCAACATCAGCAACAACAAGTGTAGCATTCACCTAGCATTTTTAATCTAAAAAGTTGAAGACATTATCCTCGCAAAAATCCCTCCCACATAAATACGGAAAGCTCATCACTTTCCGTAGACTCAACTTTCCTGCAACCACAACAGACTCGACATTCACCAGCCTGGAATTCTGGATATGCCCAATCTGCACTATGCGAGCATCACACAGCAGCCCCAACTTCCCTACAACAGATCACTACCGCCATCAACACAAGTCAACATTTTCTGCAATCACCTTCTTATCCGGTTTACGGAAAACTGATCATATGGAAAGGAGGAACAACACCACAGCCATCTACAGTACGTGCTACGGGAGATCTCCCACTCCCCCCCCCCAACACCCCCCCCCCCCCACGAATCATCATATGGAAACAGCTAAAATCTTACACATCATTCACACGTAATAACAGTCAATATTATTAAGAGAGTAAGATGCCCACAGTCTGTCATCCGTAACAAGTAGGATTTTGCTACCAAACGTGAATTCGATAATGGATTGATTCAAGTTACGACAGCAACCTTCGTGGTCATCCAAGATATAAAGTAACTGTCCCGCCCCCGCGCTCAGCCATTACAGAGTAAATACATCATGTCCGATAAAGTTGACACCACAGCTGTAATAAAAACGTCACACTTCACCACAGCGCAAGACTCATCCACAGATAAGCAGCCACGTGTATCAATGAAATAAACCAACACGACAGAAACATAGACGCTCAGAATGACTGTATTCACAATCTCCATATGACGGTATTGTAATTGTAAACTGTGTGCACGCATTTTCCGAGCTGTAGTGTAATAACCAATGAGTGGTCTAGGTAGGGATGAGACTAGTCCTACCCATAGAGGAGGATGCTTGGCAGACTACCCACCCGGAAAACCCAGGCCAGCTTGGCGGAATCAGTAGCCTTGATTTTCTGCAAGACATGGAGATGTTTAAAACACACAATACATTACATACAGTTTTACTGTCCTAATTTTGATTGAGAACACAACTGTTCTACTGCATATACAAATCATTAGCACGCGGGCTGGTGAAGCAGCACAAAACTTCGACAGTATAAATCAGGGAGAATTGCAAATATTCTCTTACCTACATTCCAGCCGCAATTCAACATGGGCCTGGAAATACCTATTACAGACAACAAGTGACGCATGTATAAGATCACGCACAATACAGGGACGCTGTTCCAAGGAACAGATTTGAAAACATATTTCTGTTTTTCATACTTGCAACAAACAATCAGCAGCATCAATACTCCGCCATTACATAAAGTTTGCCTAAGTTTCCGATCAACCACGTGCTTTCACAACAAGAAACCACATGATCTTCACTTCTATTTCCAGTAGATTGGATCAAATGGCTTTAAACAAAAGAACCGCCCAAAACGCTATCTACCACAGCGTGATGGAAGATGTGAGAGGTGGTGGGTCAGGCCATGGCCGCTGACGTCATTTTGCTCTCCCAAACATCATCGGGCATTCCAGCCTGAAATCTGAACAGGCGAGTTTATAAGCATCCGATCTAAAAGAACGCTTCACACTAATTAAAATGTGAGCCTCCACGGGAATAAGTAGTTCCAGATTTTTATGCTGATCAGAGACTTGATTTCCCGCCGAGTAAAGACGAAAGCGACTTTCCTTTCCTTCTATATTCCTCTTTACTTCGTTTCCACGGAAGGAATTTTCAACAGACTCCAGGAACATTAAAATTAAAACTTTCCATATTGGGCATGACCGGCTCACCCTAAAACCTTCGGGTGTGGTCATCTGCCCTCTTGTGACATCACCAGAAAGTATAGAAGGATGAGATTCGTGCACTGAAACTTCATCTTCCCGTCAAACTCGACACAAGGGAAGAACAAGCATTAGGCTACTTTCGTGTCGCAAACCAAATTCTTCTGTTTTTCTTATTATTATTATTTCATTGCTATATTTGGCCAGGAAAGTGTGAAGAGTTAGGATAATTAGAGTAGGTTAGGTGGTTCCGTGCAATCATCATCATGCGAAATAAGATGTCACTTGCAGAAGACCTCGCCTTGTCTGACACCTTGGAGGATTCAGCACCAGCAAATCCCGGGAAGAGATAGCCATGTACAGCCTTACAGCAAAATGGACAGTTGTGTAAGCGTGCGTTCTCCTGTAATTCGGACTTGATGCTTCATGTCAATCGTGATCATCTTTTTCAACATGTGTTCTGTACGGACTGCAAATATTTATATACAGCTACTCATTACAGTGTGACACACGCGTTAACAGAAAAGCATCGTGTGTTAGTAGTGGCATTACGGCCTGGTGGAAGTCCTAGCGAGTAGATATGAAACTAGGCTTCCACTTAATGTGCTTCCTACGGGGAGAATGGCTAAAACGAAACATACCAAACGGTGACAACATAACTTTCCACACTACGTAATACCAACAGCATCAGCTTCCATGACACAGACAGCATTCAGCCACTGCACCACACCAGTCATCATCACGATGGCATCACCAGTACGAACCGCACTGGCAGCACCTGCAGAAATGGTACCAATATCGTGTGCAGCTTCCACTTCAGCAGCAACCATATCCGAACCTGGGTTACAGAACATTTCTGATCATTCCATATCTCCGTGTAGCCTTATCATCGATGAGGAGATTCACCTTACGGAAGCCGCAGCCATCACAAACACATCACAAAGCAGCACCACATCCTACCCACGCAGCAGCCCTCCAACAGACCCAGTAATCCGGAAAGTAACTATACCAGATTGTCCGTATGCCAGGAAGAAGCGAATCACACATCCGGAAAGCCATGCCCAATCATCGCCGTCAGCACTAGGACCGCCTGCAGCCTGCATCACCACCACCACCACATCTATGACCACAGTTATGTCATCAGTCTCAATGTGGCCACCAGTTCGCACTTCAGCCGCTGTCATCTCTCTCACCACCAGGGCTTCAAGGGACACGTCGGCACCATCCTCCAACTTTAGTATGACCGACCTGGGCAGTCTAAGCTATGAAATATCAGCAGCGGAAGATCATTCACCACGTCTGTTCCGTACGAGTCGGGGTACCTAGACTCGCTGGGGGGAACTTTACAGCAGACATTTGAGGACACTATTGTTGAGGTTGCAGTGAGATTTATAAATAGGTGTGCGGAAAGCGGAATGTTTTATTATGCTTATTTTTAAAATACTTTTCTTATTATTATATGTTTTTAAAATTGAAACCTCGTCCCTAGGCTGACTATGGTCATCCTACACAGCTGCGCAACATTCTTGCGTAGCTGTGTCTCACATAAATAATCGCTACAGATCTCTGTGTTGTAAACACGTCGTGTGCGGCGTAAGTACACAACGCACCGTAGCGAATATGTCCTATTACCATCATGCAGTCTCAGCTACGCTGGGGCTGCTTGATAAACTAGTCTTTTTTATTTATTATTATTACCATTTTTCTTATTATTTTTCTTCCTGCGTCAGAACGACAGGACGGATTGTAGGTTAGCGGAAGCTATCCATGCAGATCCGCAATAACGGGCTGCATATAATATACATATCATAGTGCACCCCCTTACTTACCCAGGGTGCACATGTTTTAAAACTGTGAAATGATAGTCACACTTTATATAATATATATCTTTATCTTTTTATGTAAGTAATTGTGGTATGTTGGAGCTTGGGTGTTCTCTGCGGAGAAATAATTATCCGCATCCACCGGAACACCCATGCGAGCTAATGTATAGATTAATTTGTGAACCGTATAATAAAAGTGACCACGCACCGAAATATTAAAACAAAACAAAAAAAAAGACCTGGAAAAATAATTCCAGGACAAAAACCAAAACCAAAAGAATGCCTCCCTCCCCAAACTCTTTAGCACCTCTATGTGCTCTTCTCTGCTAAACACGCGTCTTGCACGTCACTACTCCTCTCGGCTTCGTGCCGACCCGGGAAGTCTATAATTCCTGCCTAGCGTGCTTCTGTGCATTTGATCCGTAATGCGTGATCATTTGCCATGGATGTCAAACTAGGAGGGGGTGGCGTAGCACAGATCGACCGGACGGGTACCGGCCATCCCAGCTAAGCTGGGTATTGAGCAGCCATCTCGGACTCGCTCTGAGCGCAGCTCCCTGGGTAGGACAGTACGCGTATATAAGCCCTATAGGAGAGGTTTTCATTAAGAATTATGCATTAGAATGCATAGTGCCCATGCGCGCACATCAGAGCTTCCCTGACAACATGTCGGTCCAGGTACCTATCAGGACCGGAATGAGAGGAGGATCACAGTACTTTTTACCATTTTAAAATCGGTTCAGAAACGGCCGAGTTATCGTCGAACTCCCCGCTAAATTATACTTAAAATATTGCCTTGACATCTTAATCATGTATATATATAAATATATTAAACAGGATAGAGAGCGCTCTGTACACGTGATAACTAGGTCACCACCTCTGCAGCATGGCGATTGGCTAGTGCTCCTAGCTCTGATGTCCCGAGGAGTATAAAAAGGGTGAAAATCGAGAATCAGGAGCATCACTGGCGTGGAAGCCAGCCTGTGCAGGATGACTGGACCATCTGGATAGACGTGTGCAGCAGCAAACCTACGGGGATTCCTATATCATCCGGTGCCATTCAGATTTCAGCTCATCCGTCGTGGTAAGGAGTCCTCAGCTTCCACAGTTTTTATACACCCTCGGACGGCCATCCGTTAAATTAAAAGTTATAACTCTGGCATCCAAACTTTCCTAAGTGAGTCTTCATATGGACGGGCCTTGGTGGATGACTCGCTGGATCTGCCAACCACGCTGAAAAGTGGACTGCAACTTCCGCACTGCATGTCGTGCATGACAAATTAACTTTCGACCAGTCTGGGTGAACTTTGCCCGGTGCGCCGCAAGAGCTATGCGACGCACCCCGCACCATGTGCCAGTGATTGCATATGCATTGTCATTATATAAGTAACCCTACCTGTTAATGAGTTACTCTTAACTTTCATTGTCGCCGTATGAAAAACTTTACAACTTCTGCTGTCATTGTAGCTGTCCTAGCTCTGATGTCCCGAGTGTCGGTCTGTTCCGGTGTAGTATGTCGACTCGCCACGCCGCAAGTGCACGACGACTGATGACGCTGGTTAGCATCCGGTCTCAGGGTGATGGACCTTGTACGAGACTGCCCTGCGGGAAACAAAAACCAGCTCCTAAGGCCAGTGGAACTCAATCGTTCCGGTGGGGCCATGCGACCATTGTCGCGAACAGTAAACACAACGGTCTCATCCCACGAGTTTGTGTCATAAGTATGCCTGTCCATAGCAATTTCGTGATCTATGGACTCACAAGATTTGATTTGGTGACCTGAAAATATAAGTCTATACAATGAGTTTACCTAAACAATTATAAATATGCTAGATAACACTACAGTAAGAGCATACGAAAATACGAGACATAGAGACAGATAGATGAATTTTTAAACATGGCGCTCCCGGAGTTACCACACAGACTCGTAGGTCCGCAGAGGTATCCCCGCAAGGGAGGCTCCCATACACGAGACTTAACTATTTAACTTAATATAAGTTATTATACATCTAAGCTGAAAGGAAGAAGGTTATCTCGGACGAAGAGTGATGTGCCTCATGCTGGCACTACTCCTAGTGCAAGTTTTGGGTGAGGAGTATTATCCTGGCGTGGACCATCGTCGCTGAATCCTTGCGCGAGGCAAGTGCCTCACGCAGGCCTCTGTCTCAGGAAGGTATCGCCACTGCTTAAAGCGGGAGAAGAATAGTAGGCAAAAATGGGCCTACTCTAATATTTCAATCAAAAATGCTTTAGAAAGACGAGACCATACCTAGTGAGACTATGACTATAAGGGTGCGTACTGTTTTACATGAAGACGGGACGGGGGATCCCCGATGGATTCCCTTGTCACTGTCTTATGTAGTTCTTGGTTTGCTGTATTAGTAGTTGCCACTTTCTTTCTGCAGGCCTTCTGCTTTGCTTAATTCCGTTTAGTTGATTTCAGAACAAGAATTATTTTAGGCCGCAACTGGCTGATATCTACATAGCTATTAGACATGGCTGTCACGGAGAACGGATGCCACGAGACATCAATTACTAGAGACAGCGCTCATACATGTTACGTAGTAAGATTTCCGAACTGGATAAGAATCCGGACATCCCGCCCCACAACCACGTAAAACATTACAATACATGGGTTACATTTCACAAAAGCATTATTAGACCATTTCTCTTATCGTTATGGTGGGGTAAGAGAGACGAATACCGACCGTAAATGTCCTTCCCGCAAGAGCGTGGCAGATCTAAATATCATGCCCAGACATTTTAATGGAATTCGGTGGGAATGCATATCTCGCCCGTGACCGGGTCCTATGGAACCAACCGTTTTACCTGTCATTAGGTTTATATGCAAGTTGCCAGTTTTGCACTGCGGTGCAGGAGGATTGTCAGTAAATAAAATAATAATTAATACATGTGTGTTCGCAGTGCTTTCCTACATTGGCTTAAAGTGCTAACTACTAAGTATCCAAAGATAAACGGGAATGTGTGTGATACCACACCCTGGCCATCGCCGCTCGGAAACCCCAACAGTTTCCCAGAGTCGGATCAGCCCATGGTGCGGACGGGGACATCCAAACAATTAGGAATCAACAAGGCTGAGTGGAGCATGAAAAGAGACAAAATCTTACTTATGAGTCTTACCGGATTGCAGGGCTAGATTATCGCACTACCGAAAGAGAAGAATGTGTTACACAGTAAGTAATGAAGAAAGTGTCTCTAATCATTTTGAACCTATCCTATTGAGCTGAATAGAAAAGGTTTAGTCGGTAGCATGCCGGGCTAAACAGAGTTATAGCACGGACAGCGACCTCAGTGAAAAATTGTTGGTGGCAGGAGGAGGTGTTGCATATAAAAATGTTGCTGCATAGTGTTTCCTACGTGCACTGCAGTCCTATATTTTCTATGAATAAACAAAACATATGAACAGATGGCCCTGGCCATATATATACATAATCTAACCAGAACAAACAATACGGTGTCAAATGATTAAGATATATATATCAGTACAGGTTAATGAACCTACTATAGTGCGGTTAGCAACACATTGAGGAAAATGAGAATAATTAACAACAAAGACAGAAATTATAACTATTGGTCCTAAGACCGTTACGGTTCCTTTTAGTCATCGGGACCGTTATTGCGGATACAATATAATTAACAAAACCTATACAGAGAAATAATTAAACTGTGAAGTATAGTTACTTGAATACCTGGTAGTCATCCCTAAGTTAGGCTACCATGTTACTGAAATTGAGACATCAATCCATAGTCGACGTGAGATGATGCGCTCTCCGGAAGCTGGAAAGTTCCCGCAGGTCGGTTCCCGCAAGCTGTTTTCCGCAAACAAGACTCCCGCAAGAATACTCATCTAGGGAGTGCCTCACTCAGTGCTGTAGGCCTAATAGAATGTCTAACGAGCAGTCAGTAAAAGATATGATAGTACTATGTGGTGAAGAAAGTTCCCGTACACCGATGGCATGGATGGAAGGCATAAACAACCAGTCACTAGCGGGGGGTTGTCAGAGGCAAACGAGGATACAAAACAAAGCTTCACGGTGCTGGGTACGTCAGCCAGCTCTGAAGACACACCAGGCAGAGTTTACTTGCTACGGTCGAAAGTAGAAAGAACCTGCACGATCAATGCAGCGGCGATTGAAATACCACTTTTAGGCGTGGCCGGCAGATCCGGCGAGTCATCTATCAAAGAACATCCTGCCTCTACATCTGTAGACTCACATATTTAGGCCGTAAAGGCCTCACCACAAATTTATGTTCCGAATGTAGATGTTAGTATTCGTGAACAATTATCAGAAGTTCCAAATTACTCCCGTATGTAGGGAGTGTTTTTACTGCGGTGGGTTGGCTACTGGTAGCTATGAGAACGCGATGGAAACTGAAGTCATATGCGTAATATCTGTCGATCATAGCTAGTACAGGTCCAAATTGTTCGGCCCCTGGCTGAGGATGCTCTCGATCACTGGATCGCTTCTCCTTTTATACTCCTCGTGACGTCACAGGTGCAGGCTCCATCCAATCATCATTCGAGCAACAGCCAATCGGCGCGTAGCTAATAATAGCGGAGTCGAACGTTCTAGAACATTCTAGAAGTTTTGCATCCACGTGGTTATGACATCACAGCAATATTTTGAAGATAATCATGAAGAGTTTTCCCTGGATAACTCAGCCATTTCTCAACCGATTTTGAAATGGTTTACAGATTTGAAGGGCCCGTTGAATTCCGATCTTGATGAATGCCTGGTCTAACGGGAAAGGCAATCAATAAGGATTACAGGGTACCATCTCGGTGCACTAAAAGCACCATCCTATCTAGGTCGTAACTACGCGCTCCATATAAACAGTGTCCCGGTGCACGCATGCGCATCATGCGCTTTAACGAACGTAGTCGTTTTTCGACATGCTATCTCTCCCATAGGCCTATACACGCTTATGGCTCTACCCAGAGGGGCGTGTTCAGGAAACGAATCCAGGACGGGCGGCGCGTACCCAGCTTAGCTTATCTTAGCTTATGGATGTCTTCCTGCGGAAATCTTTCCAGCTATGAAAACGTGTCATCTCGCGCTATGTGTATAATAGCGCCTCAATTGCAGTAACTACTGAACTTGTTCCATACTGATGACCAATAGGTACTCAAGTAGCTATACTATTGTACATTTATTTATAAAACGTTTATTTATTTCCGCATAAAGGTACCGATGACTAATAAGTACCGTACCGGTCCTAAGACCGCATTATTATAGTTTCTGTTTTACTGTGAATATTATCCTTGTTTATTGTGGGTGCTTTCAACTAGCCGCACTGAAGTTCTAGTGACCTCTGATACTTTATAATTATCATATTCATTATGTTCGTATCCGTTAGATTGTGTATTGGTTAGTTGTGCATATTGCAAGTAGCCATCGAGTTCATATGTTTTGTTTATTTTTAAAAACTCTAGAGCGCAGTAAGCTAGGAAATACTATTAAGCAAAATTATATCCACATCATGATTCCCGCCAGCATCAATTTTACACTGAGCTCGCTGATCATGCTCTAAATGTTTGAGCCGGACATGCTACCGCCTAAACCTGGCTATTCAGCTCGATAGGATAGGTTTAAAGTGGTTAGGGACAATTTCTTCATTAGAGACGCATAGTGTACACCTCTTTTCCAGTTGTTGTAGTAATGTAGCCCCACGCACTGTCACGGTTGTGTAAAATTGACCAGCTGACCTATAGGGCCTCATATATATAGTAAGTTATTGTCTCTTTCCGCGCATCCACCAGCCTTATTGCTTATTAATTGTCTGGATTCCCAATCGACACGTTGACAGGATCCGACCCTGGGAAGCTATCGGAGGTTTCCAAACTGTGATAGTTAAAGTGCCGATTTACATACATGCCCACTCGTGTCTTCAGATACCTATTAGGTAGATTCCCACACCAAAGTAGGAAGCACTGTGAAATAATAATAATATTAATTTATATGTTGTGATACCGGCCTGCAGTGCATCTCTGGGCATCATGGAAAATAGCCCTAACGCCAAGTCAAATGCTAGCCCGGTAGCATGCGGTGACGGACGAGATGCGGATCTCCATCCAATTCATTGTAGTATCTGAATGAAGTGGTGGAGCTAATCACGTCCTCCCGGGAAGGACACTCGCGATGGATATCTGTCTCTCCATCCTCACCATAATGACATGTCAGTATTTAAATTTGCTTGTGTAAACTGGGAACCTCGTCTAGTGATGTTATATGTGGTTGCGGAACCTGGTAGCCGGATCGGTATTTGATTCAGAGCTTTGTTCTGTGACATGTATGCACGCTATCCTTGGAGGTAGATGCTGAGCGGGGCAACCTTAAGGGAAGCCGGGCATCTGCACCCAACGGATAAACATATCTAAAAGTTAGGTGGTAAACCATGCCACTTGCGGCCAAAGCTTGTTTCCATTACTAACAACCAAATGGTAGGTTAGGATGTAGCAGAAGGCCCACATAAACTACTAATGCAGCAACTTTGGAACTACATAAGATGGTGACCTGGGAATTCGTTCAGAAATCGTTCGTCCCGTCTTCACGTAAACAAGCGTGCAACACCTTAACAGTAGCTTCACTAGAATTTTCACCACTTAGCATTTTCTGTTGAACAAAAGAGTGTCCCGTTTTGCCAGCTCCTTTCCTCCACTTCGGCATTGAAGGCATTTTCCTGTGACGGAGGCCCGTGTGAGGCACTTTCCTCTCGCAAAAACAATATTTTCTTTGTGTGTGTGTGTTAGTGGTATACTAGTTTATATTAAACTATCTAGTGACTTCGTTGCGGAAACTCTCTCTTGCAGGGCTACATCTGCGTATTCAATGATCTGTGTGGTACCTCCGGCGAATCCACATGGAAAGAACACCAGCCCGGCTCTATGTTGTGTATTATTGTGCTCATTCACTGTCAAATGTATAGAATTGTTTGCATAGTGGTAGAAATTCTGTGACTCTTTAATTATTATCACCATCTTGTCCGTAGTCTAAATTAATATGAATCATCATACTGGTGACACCAACAGTTGGGACGACACGGTGTGGTTCAATCTCAGCGACAATAGTCACATGGCCCCACCAGAACAAATGTGTTCCACCGGCCTTCGAGGTCGATCTTTGTACCTTTCGGAGAGATGTGATATGGGATCCACAACCCCGAGATCCGCAGCTAACCAGCCCTCCCATATGTCATGCATTTGCGGCGCGATGGATGGGAACGTCATGGCGGACCAGCGCATACCCCCGTGAGCTACACAACCATCTCTTCGACTTGCTTGCTTGCTTCGGCTTCCTTGTGCATAGGAAGGCGTCCAACAGGTCATCCAACATGCCTATGATCACCAGGCACCCTAAATGTGGCTCGCCCAAATCAAAGTCACTGGAGGAAAAGATGTTCTTATTCCTGAGCAGTACGTCTTTTATTTGCATAGTCCCCAAACTTATATTTTCAGTGGTACATGTGTACAAATTGTGGACGTACTCATGTGAGGTGCTAGGATCAGTGCCAGTGCGCCCGCCTGACCTAGGCAAAGTTTGCACATCAGTCCCTGGTTCCTAGTGCCCACAAACTTCTCCTGTTGAAAGTTGAACAAGGACGCTGCTTTCATTGAAACACATAAATGCTACTTGCGCATCGCGAGCACTCCCCACTGTTCTGGGCAGAACTATGGCATACAGCTCAATAAATGCGCTGGATGACTCAGATATAGCATAACGAGTTTGAGCACTTATACGATTTACATTGGCCCATACAATTTGTTCACTCTGAGGAGGTGAACTAGCGTCCTGCAAAAGCGCGAGAGCACAATTACCAAAATTAGGGTTATTTACATGACTGGAATGCACTGTTCTAGTTCTAGTTCTAGTTTGCTGTCTTTGAAACAAATGATGGTGTCTTGTGCTTTCAAGAAACCAGCGTCAATAAGCACTGTAATATGGATGTCTGCTATATAAGCTTTGTATTGGAACGTCATGCCTTCAATATTAATTTGTATGAGCTCAAAGTCAAGACATAGCTTGACAAGCACCTTGCTTGGCATGAAAAACTGTGTGTTGGTGTTGGTGATCGGTTGTGAGCCGCCCACCACGCACAACCATGGGTTTTTTAGCTGTCTATTCTCCAGTCCCTGTTGACCCCCCTTCTACATTTTGTGCGCTCAACAATGGGCAAAACCTTTGCCAGTTCCCAAACTGCTTACAATAATAGCATGGCCCACAAGGTGTCTGTACTGAATTATCACCTGGTTTGCTCACGAACCAGGAACTATTGGAATAGTTTGAAAACTGTCTATGGTCCGAAAGATTTTTATGGGCACATCCATCTTGTATGATGCATTACGGGCCTGATTTAATAAAAATTTTTGTGTGTAAATAGATGCTAGATTTCTGTTTCTCTATAATGTATGCATTAATTCAAAATAATCAAACGATAAAAAAAATCTGATTGAAAAAAAAAGACAATACTATATCTGTTGGAGTTCCGAAAATTTCCGAGGGGGTAATTGGCTAATCAGAATGGTGCGAGATATACTCACTCGCTCACCCAATCTAAACGTTCAGCTGTAGCTTCATGCTATGCTATGCATATGAGATCTAGCG
This sequence comes from Chaetoderma sp. LZ-2023a, assembly GCA_034401795.1. Taxonomy (NCBI): domain Eukaryota; kingdom Metazoa; phylum Mollusca; class Caudofoveata; order Chaetodermatida; family Chaetodermatidae; genus Chaetoderma; species Chaetoderma sp. LZ-2023a. The sequence goes on along the minus strand of CM067373.1, from coordinate 131,290,481 downwards.
AGAATACGAATGTCACTCGCCCTCACATCCAGGCGCGAGATTGCATTATTATTATTATTATTATTATTATTATTATTATTATTATTATTATTATTATTATTATTATTATTATCTATTTTATAAACTATTTCTGTTGGAGTGAAGAGGGTGTAATCGGAATGGCGAGGTCATAAGGTCAATCGTGAGATCTCATATATATATATATATATATATATATATATATATATATATATATATATATATATATATATATATATATATATATATATATATATATATATATATGTATGTATGTATGTGTGTATATGTATGTATATGTGTATGGGTGTGTATATACAATATATGCATGCATATATATATATATATATATATATATATATATATATATATATATATATATATATATATATATATATATATATATATATATATATATATATATATATATATATATATATATATATATATATATATATATATATATATATATATATATATATATGTAAGTATATATGTATGTAATGTGATATTGTCAAACACACCGCCTCAGAATTTTCAAAATTGAGAACATTGTTGTTTATTTTATTCCTTGAGATTATCATTTTGTTTTAGAGACGCAATATGGCCTAATTGTCACACAATGATACATCACTTAGTGGTATTTTGAAAACCTATTTCAGTTTGGCTTTTACTAAGATGTCACATAGATTCGGATTTTTCTTAGATGCAATTACTGGACGCTTGTTGAAAGGTTGTCAGAGATTGTCCTGTAATTCGTGATATTCATCTTTTAGGATTTTGGCAATTTCAACATTTTCCCGATTGTATGTGAGAGTAAATGGGATTCTCTCCCTTTGATCTAATAGGCCTGGGTCAGAATGTATGCCCCTAGGCCATTGTGTTTCTAATTGCTTAATCCAGAACGATTCTCTTAGTTTTCTTTGTTTATCAGTTTCCTCTGTCATGTCTGAAAGAGATAGCTGTTCAATAGGCATAATTTCAAAGTCACGAGGGACTAAATGATCAGGAAGATTAAAATGTTCAGCCACATGTGTTTCTTCCACTAGTCTAATATCTGAGAGGTGTCTAGTTGCACGTCATCTTATTGGATTTTTCGTTTCGCCGACATACTGCTTTTGACACAAGTTGCATGAAATTAAGTAAATCACATTTTTAGAATCAAAATCTAAATTTGACTGAATTTGAAATTTGCTTTTGTTTTGAAAGCTTGTGAATATACTATGGGAAGGAAGAAAATTATCCAATTTACACCTTTTCTTTTCACATTTCCGAGATCCTCCTTCACCTACAATCGGACAGCTATGACAAGTTTTGGTAGGCCAAAAATTTCTGGCATTATCCAAAATGAGTTCCAAATTATGCAAAGTTTCAGACTTTATTTTATGTATGAACCAAGAAGAGTACTCTCTCGGTGTGAGGGCTTTGAATAAGGTCAAACATGATGATTCAAAGTTTTTCCTATCACTCAAATTTCTATGAAAACGGATTATTTGTGATTTTACAAGTCCCTTAAAAGTATGCGGTGGATGGAATGATTTCTTGTGCAGTAGTTGATGGGAGTCGGTTGGCTTAAAATAAACTTTGTAGTCTAAGTAACCGGTTGTTTCATACTTTATACCTTTGTATAAGGTTACATCCAGGAAATCTACGAACATCTCATCAATTTCAGCTTTTAGTTTGATATTCGGATCCTGATTGATCAGAATGGGTAACAATTTTTAAATGCTTCTTTAGTATGTTGCCAGATCATGAAAATGTCGTTGAGGTACCTGCGGTAAATGAGCAGCTGATTTGGACACTTTTTGAGTGCTTCCCTTTCTCACTCTGCCATGTAAAGGTTAGCGAAACCTGGGCTGAAACGCTTACCCATTGCGCAACCACAAATTTGTTGGAAAATTTCACCAGCAAATTCAAAGTCATTGCCCTTCAGACTAAGCTCTAATAGAGCTATTACTTCTCTGTTGGGCCTGTTGGTGTCAGGATAGTCGGCAAATGCTCTACGAATTGAATTTAGACCCTTTTCGATGTCAATGTTTGTGTACATAGCATCGACGTCCATCATAATTAAAAATGAATTTGGAGGGACAGATATCTTAGAGACCTGGGCTAGGAAGTCTTCAATGTTTTTCAAATAGCTAAAATGTCTGTTCGCAATTGGCTGAAGATGGTAGTCAATAAATACACTGATCCTATATGATTCCGAACCACACTCTGAAATGATGGGTCGCCCTGGTTGTGTCATTGGGTCAGTCCACGAGTCAACAGACTTATGAATTTTAGGAAGAAGATAAAATGTACGTGGTTTCGAATCATCTTTTGCAAAGAGGTATTTAAATTGCTTGTCAGTTATCCTCTTGTTATTAACCATTTTTTGGAGAATTTCGTTAAATTTGCTACATTTATTTTGCCAAAGTGGTTCCTTTAGTTTTTGGCAATTTTTTGGATTACTAAGCTGCCTATGTGCTTCTTTGATATAGTTATCTTTATCCATTCTTACAGTAGCTGATCCTTTATCTGCAGGTTTGATGACAATTTCATTGTTTTTAGATAACCCTAGTAGGGCATGGCGTTGCTCATAAGATAAATTTTGTTGATCATTTGGAAATGTCATATGTTTAATATGTTCTAAATACTGTTTTATACTTTCACTGATTGCTGAGTCAACAAGTTTCAAGTTTGGTGCCCAGCCTGTTTTCTCAATGAATGTTGGAATGTTGCTATTCGAATTTCGAAGGAAATCTACCAATTTGACACGGTGGCCAAATTCAGCTGTTTCTATAAGGCCATTATCTAAATCTGCATCCAAACTGGTTTTTGTTCTTGGAGTCGGTACAAAGGTTAATCCAAAATTAAGCAATGATGTTTCTGTTTTGCCTAGCTGACATCCAGTTCAGTTGACAATATTACTACCCAGTCCCATTTCTGGGTGGTTGCTACCTTGGCCCGATTCTAGTTTAAATAAAGGGCTCTAAGCCAGTTATTATAAATGGCATTCACAGTGCTCTCAGTCCAATGAATATTGTCATGACCCACTTCGATTTATGTTGAAGGAAGACTGGGTATGACAATAATCTTGGACTCAGAACACTTTGGCTTAGTTGACATGGCAGTACGATTAATCGCCTCAAGTACTTTCTTTGCTGATGGGTCGAGGTGGCAGAGAAATTTAGTTCATTGAAGTAGATGGTGGATTTGGAAAACCTCTTTCTTACCATGCTGCATAGTAACCTGAGTCAATTCTCTGAGGCAAGAATGGAATTGTCCCTATCGTTTATTCCTATGTTGAGAACCACTTTCACAGGTTGGAATTTCCCTGTGTATCTACTAATGATCGTTCTGAGATCATTGATAGATGCTCCAGGAAAACAGGCAACCTGAGTATCTGGATGGGGGTCTACATTAATCCTACTCAGATTTGTATATATATATATATATATATATATATATATATATATATATATATATATATATATATATATATATATATATATATATATATATATATATATATATATATATATATATATATATATATATATATATATATAAATATATATATATATATATATATATATATATATATATATATATATATATATATATATATATATATATATATATATATATATATATATATATATATATATATCTTCTTATATTATTATAATTAACTACTAGCAACTACTTAATTATGTTTTTGTGTGCGTTACGTGTAGTGTTGTAATGTTATTATTGGTAACATGTACAGTAATTTAATATTGTAATGTTTCTTCGTCTAATATATGTTAGTGGTCCATCACCGCATAGGATTTGCCTTTGATGGACTACCTGTCCTTTGTAATATAAATGTGAAATGCTACTATAAAATATATAAAAATTTGAATTGAATTGAAAAGGATTGTAGTAGTGCAAGTGCTGATGTCGCTCATCACCAGAGTATAGGTAGTCAGTGATCTATAGTACAGTCCTGTACTTTGCACATATTGTGTTGCGGGTGCACTGTTAGGCATATTCTACGAAAATGGAGGAGCATGTTTTGAGTCCTGTGCTCTGTATGAGATGTGTGAGCGAACTATGTTCCTTGCAAAGAGCTGGTGACGTCATCGCTCTATGTGCATGTGCATTAGCCATGGAGGAGCTGCTTTTCCTAATCATTTATTGTTTAAATATGCTGCGAATGCTCCACAGTGTCGGAGCCTGCATTTTGTCTGCATCTTGTCTCAGAATCAATCCCGTAGTTCGGTCTAATGAGACCGAATTCGTTTGAGTATGTTGTTTACAAAAAACAATGTACCTCTCAACTCTCATGCATTCAGAGTGAGACTCGTGCATTTCATTCTCACTCTCTCACAAAACTACATGCAAATCTCACGCATCTGACATTTTCATTAAAGTATAATCATTATGCTGCAGTATTTATCGTAAAACGGAAGATTTCATACCTCAAGCATCAAATTATCTTACAAAAATCTGTTGCTGGGTAAACATAACCTCCAAAGCGTCATCTTGGCGCCCAGATATTTGATGCTATTGCATTTCAGAGCATTTCTGAAGGAAGATCATTCTGAACCCCCATAATAAGGAGTAGGGTGGACACTCCCAGACACGACCGCAAATCTCACTCTTTCAATTTTCAATAGTTGAACGCCTTTTGCAAAAAAAGTGAATTGTGGCAAATACAGTCACGGTTATCCTCCGGCAGCCGGGATATACAGAACAAGAAGAAGAAGAACTAGATGATCTACAGTTTCTATATCTATGGTAAATCTATCAACTGAAATGTTATGATAAGTTCTTTGTCAGTTTTCTGTTTTTATAACGGCGGAATGTGAGAGTTATTAAACACCGTCGGCATATAACATATGTTCGTGGTGCTGTTAGAGTTATATTGTCTTTAGAGTTATTAATATTATTCAAAATTACCAGTTTTCGCACATCTTTTTCATCGGATAATGTTTTCGAGTGTCAGCACATTTTTTCCAGATTTAATCCAACTGTATGAATTTTATCACCAAATGCTGTCAATTTTGTAACTAAGGATCATTCACTGAAATAAAACATGCGTTATTCGCCACATTACAGTATACTAGGTCGGTGTAGGTCACTGTAGTGTAGGTGTGCTAAAATAGAAGATTTGAGCTCTCGATTTACCAAAGTTTGAAGGTGATCGATCGCAGCTTAATGCATCAATAGAAAGCAACAGAAACAGTGGTACCGTGAATTTTCATCACCTGCAATAAGGGGGAGAGTTTTTCAGTGATTAGTTGGAAGAATTTCAACTTTTATAATAATCAGCAAGAGGAGATACTAGACCTAATGTATGTCACAACAGTGATGTCATCATCCGGGTAACTATTGGAAAATAAACAAGATGGCTGCTGGTATAAATAAACGCAATTCTAGAGCAAATTCTGTCAAAGAAGCCAAAAATCATGTGATTGTTCAGGTAGAGGCTAATCAAGGCAAAGATCCTGAGGTAAGTGATGTTTTTTATGACATTAAACCGGGAGAGGAGGATGAAAATAATAATGTCTGCAGAAACTAAGTGTGAAATGAAGGATAATGACATGAGAAAGCACTCGAATGTAATATCTGTGTTTCGTGGTTCCATGTTGGTCCAATCTGCCAGAATGTCACCAATGAAGGAGCAATTCTGAGGTGTTACAGCTACAAAAGGGGATAGATGACAAAGAGGAGAGGTTGCCGATTCTCTACAAATAAGCGACAGAGAAGACAGTAGTGGAGGGAGAGCAGAAGAATGAACATCTGGACAACCGTGAGAAGAAATTTGCTGTGGTTGAAGAAAGCATGCACAAGATGGTTACCTCCAATAAATCTACAGACACACAAAGCGAAGAAGCTGAATCTAAAATGAAGCAGATGCTGGGCGAAGGGGTTAGAAAACCAAACAATAATACATAGAGCTGGAGAGAACACAGCCACTGACCTTTAGACAAGGCGGGACGAAGATATTACATTTGTGCTAGACCTCTGCAATGGACCGTTGGAGATGGAAAGTTTCAGCAGTGAGAACATAACCAGGGCGGTTAGATTGGACAAGCGTAGGGAAAATCAGCAGGCCAGACCATTACTTATCATGTTAGAATCAACTGTTACTAAGACACGATTGCTGAGAAGCACATACAAACTGAAGGCGGCAGCAGAACCATTTTCCACAGTAAGCATCGAGCATGATTTGTCTAAGGCGCAGCGCGAAGAAGTTAGAACACTTACAGCAGAGGCGAAGAGGAGAGTGGATGAAGATAACTCGGGAAAATATGTCTATTGTGTAAGAGGACCACCCGGAAACAAGAGAGTAGCCAGAATACCAAAGAATTAGAAGAGAAGAGCAGCAGTATGAATGTAAATAGTTATCAGAAGCTCACAGGTCACAGACAAATATTTGAGAAGAGTACGGCAGATTGTATGGATGTAGGAGGAAGGAGTACAAGTGATGTAAATAATAATGCAAGTGATGTAAATAGTTATCAAAAGGACACGGGTCAAAGGCACGGTGAAAAGAGTAAGAGATGTGGGAGCGAGCAGGAGCTGAAATGTTGATACACAAATGCTGAAACATTATCTAATAAAATGACTGAATTACAGTTCAGTGTGCAGCACGCCCCGGCACAACCAGATGTTATTACCATAGCAGAAACGAAACTTAAGACAGCTAGATTTGTCCTGACAGAAGCAGATGGGCTGTTTTCAAAACTCCTTTTTCAAGATATACAATATTTGATGCCCTCCACTGAACTTAAATATGCTTGTTTTTAACTGCTCTATTGTGCACAAGAAAAGAAGTGGAAGAACACAACTTGAAAGTATGGAAAAGTTTTAATTTTCAATGCAGGTGTCAACTGGAGACCATAATACATTATTTCAGCCAACTTTCAATAAAAAAAAGTTGAGTGCGTTAATATTTGAGACATTTGATGAAAAGTTAAGAAAACCATGATTTTCATTTCATGTTTATTCAGAATGCTTTAAAACAAAAGGAAGAACTAATCAGCTAAATAATATTTTGTGGATGATGAAACTAGTGATGTGCCTTTACAAAAAACATACAGTATTATATGATTAAATGGCTTTCTTAGTTTCAAGGTCCTTCAAAATTAGAGATCTTCTGGTTGTCTAGTTCTAGGTATTATAAAAAGATATAAAGGCTATATTTTGTAAATTTAATCTAACAAGAAAGTAAACACTTCCGAAATGAATATACATTTTCTATCACTATAGCATCAAGGTTAGTGAAATTACTGAGGTGATAAAAGATCCATGGTAAATGTCTGAAATGTCAGTACGTCACACTCTTCCAGCATTCAACTTATATGAAATATTGTTAGTCAATTGCATCAAGAGTGAGTTTATTCCATCCAATGTGACGATTTGTCCAAATTTGAGTAATCTGACATCAATAGCACTTGGCCAGTCTTTAAATTATCATGCAGTTGTTCATAACAGGTATGTTGGTGAGAAACCAATTGAGAGTGCCTCACAAAACATCATTTTCTCAGATATTTTCTGTTATAGATCGTTTTGCGAACTATTACATTGTATAAGTTTAGCTCGTTTGTCAACTACATCAACTTGATACCATGATAAATATTCACCATCAGGCTCAGCATCTACTCCGAAGTGTTCTTTGAGCTTTGCCTTGTAGTAAGCACATTGCCCGAGTTTGCAGCTCTTACAGGTGAATTCTTGAACAAATGATGAACATCACTGACCTATTTCCTGTAGCAAAGATTTGAAGTTAATACACTTGACAAATCCACATGTCAGCCGATTGCTGGGAGGTGATTTAATGACTTCAGGTGGCTTCAGCCTATAAAATGAACTTTTGCTGATATTAATGTCCGGATGGGCCTCTTTGAATTTGATAAATACCTTGGCTTGTGTGTAGTAAAGATTCCGCTTCTATCCATCTACCACTTGCGTAATTGTTTTCCTCTGCTGTCGTTTTTTGCTGGTCAAAATTCGACTAATGTCAGGGCTTTAGATTATCCCTTAGCTGTGACTTTACAAGTCCAAATGAAATCTGTCCATATTAATGAGCCCAAATTAAAATCCTACTGGCTGATATGAACACTAATTAACTGATTTACAGTCAATTAAATACTCAGAAATGGATGTCATGGCATTTTATGGCTATTCAGGGGTCTTATTGTGCTATTAAAACTAAAATGGCTCAAAATCAATCTCCCAGATTTCAAAATTCTCTAGTTTCTAGGAGCATTGATGGATCCCGGACCTGATAGGTGGTGTGCCAAAATGAGGTAAATCTAAAGCCCTGAATGTCATCACACTCCCAAAAGTTTCTGACTTGTCTCTCCTCATCAAACTTCAGTTTTCGTGGTCAGCCGCCCGACCTTTCCTTTCAAGACTCAGTGCACTTTCAGTGCAGTTTTGCTTCTTGGAGTGAGACAGCCCAATGCAACCGTCGCTCTTTCGCCTGGACTAGCAACATTCATGAAGGGTTCTCTTATCTTATTCTGTTTCCTTCTAATTGTCCATCTTGATGGCTCCGTGCTCTCTTCGTCACACTCATTAGTTTTTCTCTTTAGTTTGCTTCTTTTTTGCATCTTCCTCGGCTTTGGCCTTCCGCTTCTCAAGTTCTCTCTTTCTGGAAGCTCCTCTTGACTTTGTGTCTGCTATTCACTCGGCAAGCACCTTCTGCTTCTGGTGGGTTACTGATATTTGTCTGAAACGTCCCGGAAACTACCCTTTCTAGAAATTGGATTATAGTTAATCTCTATTCATAGCATCTGTGATATAATGGTCGTAGGCATGGTGCTGCAGGAAATACAGCACTGCTACTGTAATCTGGTAGTCATGGAGCGTCTATGCAACATGTGCTGCTTGAAGCAAGCTGTCGGCTGTTCCAGGTGACTATATCTTTGTTTGGACCAATGCTTCACTCCATCCACTTCCTTGAAGTCAATCGCCAACAGTCTTTAGAGCTGCCTGCCATCTCAGTGTGTAGCCCACCGAAGTGTATAACAAATCGATCCTCCCCATATTTTTTCTGGCCACTTCCATTGAATTTCCTTGGCAATAGCGAACATCTTGAATGGCAGCCATCTTGCAATCCAAAATGGCGACCAACGCAGCTTTTTATCTTTACACTATAATATCCCTAGACCCCCCCAACATGTGGGTCTAGCCACTGGAACTGGATTGCTAGCTTGTTTAGTTTAGAAGATATGGGGTAATATACATTTTGAGCCGCGGCCATCTTGAAATCCGATATGCCAGCCAATGCAGCCGTTTGAAATTGGTATCATCAGATTCCTAGACCCCAAAAATGTAGGTATAGCCGATGGAATTTTGTTCCTAGCATGTATACTTTTTGAGATATAGAGGAAATTGTATCTTGAACGGCGGCCATTTCAAAATCCAAGATGGCCGCCATACGGGCATGTATTTCGGATGCCACCTGATCTTAAAATGATTGTCTAGTCATATTCTAACTTGACAGCAACTTTGGTGCTTTTATGAAAAAGTGCACAATTCCACATTTTTTGGAGCTAAGCTGCCCCACTATTAGCTAATTTACAAGTCGATTACATTTGCATGTTATAGTTACCCCCAACCCCAAATGATATGTGGTAGAAAAGAAGATAGACATATTAGTGGTATATCATGCTCCCAAAGTATTAACATTTTAAGTGTTAACCCTTTAACCCTCATAGCAGCCAAAACCGCTTCTGCAGTGGTCTTGAGAAATGTCCATTTGCAGACCAAGAGAAGACTATTTTTTTAATTTACCACTGGAATGACTGGCTCGATAACTGAGTCAGTCATTCCAGTTGTAAATTTAAAAAAACCAGTCTCCTCTTGGTCTGCAAATGGACATTTTCTATGAGAAAATCAAAATTTTCTTGAACAAATTTGAGCGTTTTAGGTTAAATTCTATTCACAGCCCAAATGTAGACTGAAGCTGAAGACCTCCAATGTCTAAAGTGCCGCATCTCCTGAAACTCACTACAAGTTTCTTAGGAAGGTCATCAAAGAATTTTCGTCCGCCCTGTGTGCAATGTTTCACGAGAGTGCTCACTGCTTGCGCGAGAAGCTATAGTAGTACAGCACAAAATACTGCCATCAAACGCCTTATTCCTTGGAATCGACGAGGTAATCTTGTAACCATGAAACTAGATTCATCAGAATTTATGGCTCAATTTGAGAGTCTCATGACGACAGAGCTGAAGACTTTGGTGGAGATGTTTCGCACACATGATTATGAACTTCGTATCGCTGGTGGAGCAGTGCGTGATCTTGTCATGGGTAAGCAGCCTCACGATATCGATCTCGCGACTACAGCTACCCCAGATGAGATGAAGGCGATGTTTGACGCTGAGCATGTGCGAATGATCAACAACAGGGGAGAGAAGCATGGCACAGTAACTGCACGTATAAATAACAAGGTATGGAATAATACAATAAAACATGTCCATAGCACCTCCGGGACATACCTACAGTACAGCTTTGGTATAAGTTAACATATTTCCAAAATAGAACAATTTTGAACAAGATGTAAAAATTATTCTGTTGATGATTCAACATGTATGATTATACATGCATGCTTCGACAAAGTCGGACGATGTTTGATCGTATGTCATATCTTTCGACAAGTCGAATCATACATGCAAAAATGTCGGACAATGTTCAACTTTCGTCTGACAGCGTCCAACAAGTTTGATGAAACAGCCAATCATATACCAGAATTTGAGTCACATGATTTTGTTGTTATCACTGGTTAGTAGCTTTATCCAACACTGTCCGATGCTGTTTGATCATATATGATGAGCATGTATGATCTACAAAGGTATTATCATACATGTATAATCATACATGTTGGATCGTCTGTCACTGGCTTAAGTCATTGCAACCTTTAGGGAGCAATGTATTCCAATACAATTATGTTCAAAATATTCATCAGTGCATTTTTATTTTGCTTTAGAAACATGTTAACTTATTTCTGAGCTTGATACTATTCCCATTACCCAATTAGCCAAATGTTTTACAATTTTAATTTAGCTAAGAGAAAGCAGGATTGCCAGTTAATGCCTTGGCTAATGATAAGAATCACGTTGCTATGATATGTGAATTTCTAATAGACGCTAGTAATTGGAAAGAAGATTTTGCCATCAATTTGAATATATAGTATTTTTATTTTGACCAAATTAACAATTTCAACACTTAAATGTCAATTCTATATGAGTAAACATAAATATTTTGAATCTACTTTCACTGGCAAATATAGCTTCCCAAGGCAGGAACAGCTCCAGTCAAAGTAGCTTAAAATATTCACCATAATCCTGTATCTTGTTTGTAGTGTTCACTTTAAATGCTTATAACCTGTGCTGGTTGATTTAATAAATATTGCAAAACATTGGGTAAAGTAGCTTGGATTTGATGAAGAAAGAGTACCGTAGTTGGCTAATCTATTTGCAAATACGTAGCTAAATCCAGGTTTGTCTCAGCAACCATACTTTAGGAAGCATCAAATGTTGTCACTAAAAGCAGGTGGATTCATAATTATAAGGTAGCTTCCACAATGGAGGGATCAGATCTGTCACTCAAATATACATCATAATTAATTATGTCACGTGTAGGCTGACATTGTAATCGTAGTGACGTATAATAATTCTGTCATGAAGCTCAATAAGTCTGTCAAGTGTACGAATTGTATATCTTTGATGAATTTCTAATTGATTAAACATTCTTGCCACTAGTATAAGTCAATACGTTGCTTTGGCAGAGTATATGTGCCTGTTATTAGATGTACCCCTGATGCCCTCCTGTTAGCACGATTATGTGATTACTGGTAAATCGAAAATCGTGATTATTTTTTAAATCGGCAATTTATATGATTATAAATCGTCAATTTATATGTTTAAAAATTATGTCATCGAATAATCGTGAATAATTTGTACTGCTTAAAATATTTCAATTCCAACCTTTTAATTACTTTTTAATGAGATCTGTCACCAAAATTGCAATTTTGCTCAGTGAATGTATGTCTATTTTCAGGCCAAGAGAAAACTATTTTTGAAAATGTATCACTGAGAATCGAGCCAGGTATTCCAGTGGTACATTCTCAAAAATGGTCTTGGCCTGCAAATTAACTTTTCATTGGTATGCTTTTGTTGTTATGTCTTGGTAGTTTGTACCCAAGCTGATTAATTGAGTAATTGCGATTATTCTTAACTAATCGATCGTGATCACTCAAAGCAATAATCGCACAACCCTAGTAGAGACTAAGTTGATATTTTGGCTGACTTCAGCATTAAGGAGTTAACCAGCTTGAGACCCAATGCCATACAGTGTTTCTCATGGTATTTAATTTTGGAGGTCACAGGGATCTCACACTCTGAATAGTTGGGGGTCCTAAGCTTAAATCCAGTGTCCTAAGCTGAAAATCTGGGGTTCCAATGAAGATTTTCTCATCCATTCTAAAAATAGAAGGTTCCATGGACTCACAGCTATTGATAATGGGTTTCCTCTGCTATGATTTATGAGTGTCTTTGTTAAAAAATATACAACCAATTAATATTAAATAAACATACAAGATTTTCAGGGGTTCCATAGGACCAACTGCTACTACTTTTGGGGGTCCCATGTTGTATTTTGGGGGTATACACGCTCAAAAGGACCCCTATGAAAATCCCTGATGCCATATAGATTTTTGTTGAAAATGTGCAAATGGTATAGCTAGTTGGCTCTATAGATAAGCTAGTCATGATAGTACTAGTGGCTAGTGCTATTGGTAACATATATTGATGCAATTTTGTGCAATACTCATTAGCAACTTTTTGACACTATTTTTGAAATTGTGTCTATATTTTGTTGAAGGAGAACTTTGAAGTGACCACATTGAGAATTGATATAGCTACAGATGGTCGTCATGCTGATGTAGAATTCACAAAAGACTGGCAACTGGATGCTAATAGACGTGACCTCACAATCAACGCCATGTTTCTAGGTAACCTTTACCCCAAGAGTAACCGTTTAACACTCATATCAGCCAAAAATGGCTTCTGCGGTGGTCTTGAGAAATGTCCATTTGCAGACCAAGAGAAGATTATTTTTGAAAATTTACCACTGGAATGACTGGCTCGATAACCGAGCCAGTCATTCCGGTGGTAAATTTTCAAAAATAGTCTTCTCTTGGTCTGCAAATGGACACTTTCTATGAGGAAATTGAAATTTCTCTTGAACAAATTTGAGGGTCAAAGCTTTAATGGTCAAGCTGGTCACTTTACAGTTGTCTTGAGTAATGGCCATTTGCAGCCGAAGAGAAAACTGACAGATTTTACCCCTGTTGTGACTGTCTGCAATAGAGCCAGTCAGTCCAGTGGTAAATTTTCAAAAATAGTCTTCTCTTGTCACTGAATAAGTAAATATTTTGATTATCTTAACCAAACTTTAAGTTATCAGTTCAAGTTAGATTAACCATTTAACAATGAAGCCGATCAAAGATGCCTTCTGCTTGCGTCTTGAGAAATGTACATCTGCAAGCCAAAACAACACTTTTTCTAAAATATTACAATTTCAATCGCTGGCTCCAAAAATGATCTAGTCATTTCAGTGGTAGGTTTTCAAAAATAGTCTTCTCTTAGCCTGCCAATCGACATTTTTTATGAGATAGTTTAAATTTTCTTTACCAAATTCCATGATTAAGGTGTTAAGAATATTCAACAGCTTACCAGCTTTATTATTTAGTTGAAGTTGGGATACTGTGATTATAAAATTGAAATAATCTCTTTCCAGACTTCAATGGTCAACTGTATGACTACTTTAATGGGCGAGAGGATGTGGAGAACAGGTTTGTCCGGTTTGTAGGCAATCCAGTGGAGCGGATCAAAGAAGACTACCTGCGAATTCTGCGATACTTCAGGTAGTGTTATTCTTTACTGTACTGTTATATATAGTACTGTAACACACTGATTCTTGACTACCGTAAGTTTTCTAGATAGCTTTCATATTATTTAATGGACCTTTCCACTTTATCCTTCCTTAATCATAAGGACATCATAATCACCACCGTGACGTGTAGAATGACCTCATAATGAAAGACGTCATAAATGATGTCGATAAGTACGTCACGAACGCATATTTGAAGACGGACTATGCGTTGTAAGAATTGTATGTCTTAACTATTGAATAAATAATTTGTTTTGTAACTAATTAGGGCCCTATTGTAATCACTGCGTCTGTCCGTCCATCTGTCTGTCTGTCCGTCCGTCCGTCTGTCTGTCTGTCCGTCCACAAAATCTCGTAAACAGCATATCATACAGAACCGCTTAAGATATTTTAATGATACTTGGTATATGCCTCAGCTTAGATACGCAGATGTGCCTTTTGAAGGATTCACCATTATTGGTCCAATATTTTGTGTGAAAATGGGCTTTTTTATGCAAAAACTCACGATTATTGTCAATTTGCTCGTAAACACCATATCATTCAGAATTGCTTAAAATAATTTAATGAAACTTGATATATGTCTCAGTTATGATACGCAGATGTGCCTTTTGAAGGATTCACCTTTATTGGTCCAAGATTTTGGGTGAAAATGGGCTTTTTAAGGCAAAAACTCATGATTGTTGTCAATTTTCTCGTAAACAGCATATCATTCAGAATCGCTTAAAATAATTTAATGAAACTTGATATGTCTCAGTTATGATACGCAGATGTGCCTTTTGAAGGATTCACATTTATAGGTCCAAGATTTCGGGTGAAAATGGACGTTTTAATGCAAAAACTCACGATTTTTGTCAATTTTCTCCTAAACACCATATCATACAGAATTACTTAAAATAATTTAATGAAACTTGGCAGGTGGCTTCTTTATGTGAAAATGGACTTGCACTGTAGTAATCACCGCATCTGTCTGTCCGTCCATCTGTCTGTCCGTCCACAAAATCTCGTAAACAGCATATCATACAGAACCGGTATATGCCTCGGTTTAGATACGCAGATGTGCCCTTTGAAGGAGTCGTCATTATTGGTCCAATATTTTGGGTGAAAATGGGCTTTTTAATGTAAAAACTTTGTGAGTGACTGCAACAGCTGAGAATTTGGGAGAACAAAGGTTAAAGTAATAAAGCCATGAAAGTCTTATCAATATTAATAACATAAGAAGACAAACATTTCACTATTGTATGACCTACCTCCTCGAGCATGTCTCAATATCATCATATAATGTCTTTGAAAACTCTATATTAAACTAATGCATGAACTCATATTCTAACTAACATGACTAATGAGGTACATACTATTCCCCATAATGTTATTGGTCTACTATGAATTTTGACGTTAAAACTAAATTCTTTCCTGTTAAAATGACTGCTTATATGATTCATTTGAGGCATCTGTGGTGGTGCCCGTCCACACCTTTCAATATCTTTATTTATTTATTTTATAATAATATGAAGGCTGAATAAAATTGCTACCTACTACATAAAGAAAGGTATATTCAATGATTGCGGGGCCCTCTGAGTCAAACAACGTTTTCTAGTTTGACTGGGCGCTGTTGCTACCATAGGCAATAACAGCGCCCTGTCAAATTAGTTACAAAATATTCAATAGCTTACCTGTATAGTTTTCTCGAAATTTATAATCGGAGAGTTCAGAGATCGATCGAGCCCAACACAGACTAGGTTTGGGTGGAGCTTAGATAGAGATGGGTGAGGAAAAGCTAAAAGTGGAAAGGTCCATTGATGTGTTATGGAGTGAATGGGTTCTGAGATGTCGCTCAAGTATCTAATGCTATAATCAAATACATTACATGTTAGATGATGCCACAATTATAATGACATCGACTTCATCATGAAAATCGAAAAATCCATCACAAAGTGTGCAAATTCACCTTTCCACTGTATCCATCCATCATATGATGTCATAATCAACTACATGACATAGAATAACATCACAATCAATGACACCATTCAGGGACAGATCTGGCTTTTGTAATGTTCGAGCCAATAGATTAGTCAAATACCGTTTTTGTTAGCCAAATGGTAAATATTTTAGCCACATCTTTACTTCAATGCCACTTATGAAGATGCTTTTAGAGTCATCATCAGGTAATACTCTCAATTTTACAGTCCAGATACAATAGGGACTTAATATATAAGAAAGGTGTTGAAGATTTTGAAACTAATATGACTGAAAGCTGTTGCTGCCTTAGGAAGCAACAGCTTCCAGTCATATTAATTTCAAAATATTCAACAATGTAAACAAGAATTTTTGCCATGTAATTGTAACGCTGGAAGTAGTCAGAATTCAGCCAGTCGAGAAAATTAATAAGACTATTTAAAAAAATTAAATTTATCATTGGAATGACTGACTCGGTTATCGAGCCAGTCATTCCAGTGGTAAATTTTCAAAATAGTCTTCTCTTGGTCTGCAAAAGGACATTTATCATTTGGCTAATTGGATAGTGGGTAGATCTGTCCCTGTCATTATGATGTCATGAATGACGTAAATAAATGCGTCACGAGCGCATGGTTGAAGACAGACTATGCGTTGTTGTACGAATTGTATGTCTACTATTTAATAAATATCCTGTTGAATATTTTGAAACTAATTTGACCATAGGCAGGAACAGCACCCCGTCAAATTAGTTACAAAATATTCACAACTTAACTGTAAAGTTTTCAGGAAATTGATAGTCGGGGCATTCAGGGGTTGATCAATCCCAACATGGTGAAGTGTGGGTGGAGGGACTGTGGAGCTTAGCTAGTAATGGGCGGGGCATAGCTAAAACTGGGAAGGTCCATTGTACGTCTTTGATGACTATACAATTTAATAAACATCCATTTCATGTTATGCCCCACCCATTTCTAGCTATGCCGCGCTGATTTCTAGCTATGTCCTGCCTACTTTTTACACGCGTTGGAATTGATTTATATACTTTGAACCCTGGATTTCCAGAGTCTCAATTTCAAGCTAATTATGCAGGGAAGTTGTAGAATATTTTGAAAGTAATTTGACTTGGAGATGTTACTGCCTATGGCAGCAACGGAGCCAAGTCAAATTAGTTTCAAAATATTCAACGGTATGTTTGTTAAACTATAAGTTCATCAAAGATATACAATTCCACGACTTTCTTGACAGACCATTTCCATTTTCATGACAGACCTTCATCATTTTGATTATGATGTCGGACATTGTCAGTTAATAAGTGTGGTTCTTGATTATGACGTCAGGTACTTGAGTGGCAGATTGGATCCCTTCATTGCTAGCCCACTGGGAATTGTCTTGATAAGTAGTATTCTAAGACAGGAGAGCATTATGGTTGCCTTGTAGTGACATTTCTGGTTGAATTGCAATGCATAACTTGATAAAAGTAAATTATGTATATAAAAGTATATAATCTTAAATTTATTACCCTTGCCAGTAAACTAGGAAAACTTAAAAAATTTGAGAGAGAAAGCCCCCGAAGGTGGCAAGGGTATTCAATCTCTGATTGCGCATGTTTAAATTTATAACATGTATGTTATGTTATTCATATAAGTGCGAACATGATTTAGTCATGACATAGGCAGCTTTGGCAAAATTGTCAAAAATTTGACTGACAAAAACACTTATACTCTTACTGTGACAATAAAAATAACAATTTTGATCAGTCATGTTTCATTTCAGGTTTTATGGTCGCATTGCTCCCAATGATCACTGTCATGATGCTTCAAATCTACAGGCCATCAGAGAAAATGCAGAAGGACTTTCAGGTAAAATGGATTTTAAGTAGTAGCGATCTATAAAGCCCCCCCCCCCCCCCTCCTAATGATGATGGTAAGTGACTGTGTTCTGCAGCTGAAGAAGTGAAAACAAACTTCTTTCAGCTGCAATCAGTTTTTCTTCAGCATTCTCCACTGTGTCTTGTACACTGCAAGTGTCCTGAGGGTGTGTCGGATACCTGTTGGCATCTAGGACTGCAAATTCTAGTCATTTCTGAGCAGGTGAATTTTCTAGCATTGGAAGAACATGTCCGACCATAGACCATCGATGTTTGCACTACTCTCACAGATAATGGACATAAGTGGCTTTGTGTTACACAGTGTGTAGTGCTGCATTTCATATTAGACTCTGGCCAGTAGAGTTTGGCCTAAATGAAAACCAGTGATGGGCTCACTAATCAAACTGGTTTCATGGGCTAAAATAATTAAAAATATGAAAATATGTTGTCTTCATTAGCTACAATGTATTTAGTGATTTGACAACTGACATAAATTGCCATGAAGTTAGAACGGTCACTACGTACAATTGTTCAGTTCAGTGCTATCCGTCTCAAAATAGTAGTTAAAATAAATAAAGTCTGGTTCGTGTGATGTGAAATTAACCACCTAACTAATAAAATGTTAATTTTTTACACTTATTAGGTCACTATTTCCGAAAGCATAATAAAATCCAACGCCTGAATATAGGAAGCTGGATTTATTACAGTGAGTTTAGGCCCCTAGTTGAATAGCTACTTGAGTTACTAGAGTAGCGTCGCTACAGCTAGAGTTCGTACTACCCACACTTATTGATGTAAGTTAGGTTTAGTTGAGTATGACAAGTGTTTGTATTCAAATTCTCGGTATTCAATAATACTATTCAATAGCATGTCATTCCTGTGTACTACGGGTGAATTTCATTCAGTGTGTGACTAAAGGCTACTCATTTCCCGGAAATCAAATTACAAAAATTCTTACAAAAAGCTGTTTGTCTGAATTTCTTTTTTTGAGACCATAGTAAAAAGACTTATAAATTGACAATATAAATACAATGATTCGCTGGAATTTAACATAAATCTACTTAAATCAACATTCCATAGGCTTACAGATACATGAACACACCCCTTACAATAAAACAATGTGATTCTAGTTCTATCAGCAAAACTAGTTTTAGTGATGCAGTGCATCATAAAGGATATCTCCACCTTCCGCTGAATAACGCCTTTCGCTGAACACATAAATCTTGAAGTTGGCTGACCTATGATTTGATACTAGGTACAAGTAGAATGCATCCATACACCAAGATCGGTTAATGTATACAAAAGACTCAAACTAAAGCCCAGACTGGAATTGTCTATCATGCTCAGTGAACCATGACAGGTAGGCCAGGTTGACCTACTTTTGATATGTGACAACGATAACCTACAAACTACAATGCATCCATATACCATGTTTGGTTACTGTATACAAAAATACTCTTGAAACTACAGCCCAGAAAAGAATAATCTATGATGTTCAGTGAACCATGAAAAGTAGGTCAAACTAACCTACTTTTGAAAGATGACACACATTTAGCCATAATGCATCCGTATAGCAATTTTGGTTATTGTGTACAAAAAACTTGAAAGTACAGCCGGGACAAGAATAATCTATGATGTTCAGTGAACCGGGAAAATTGGTCATGGTGACCTACTTTTGGTACATGACACACCTTTAGGCCATGATGCATATATATACCAAGTTTGGTTACTGTATGCAAAAACTCTTGAAACTACACCCTGTACATGAATAACCTATGATGTTCAGTGAACTGTGGAATGTAGGTCAAGCTGACATACTTTTGATACATGACACACCTTTAGGCAAGCCATGGTGCATCTAAATACCAAGTTTGGTGATTACATGAAACCCTCTTGAAAATACAGTCCATACAAAAAATTTGTGATGCTTGCACGGACAAAGCAATTACTCTATACTTTACGGTAGTATAACCCGCTTTGCAGGGTTATAATAAAAAACATCATGTGATAAAAAAATATGATTTAAAAAATGTATTCCTAAAACCAATAGGACTGAATATCATGGCAAAAGAATTCATTAACAACCAATCACATTACGCCTGCTCTCAACCTTAGTTGAGAGGCCTCAAGTAAATTATATAGTTTGGTGGAATGTGTCCAATCATGCGAGGTTTATTTTACAGCCAGCCTGCCAACTTAAGAAGCGCTCTCCCTTGTTTTAATTTCTGTGGCGTTTAAGCAATTGTTTTTGGATCATTTTATGTTGGTTGTAATCTAATGGAAATGACAACGATGTTTGGGTTGTGAGTTCAGTATATAGCATGGTTGTTTTCGTAGTGTTATTTTTTATTGCGTAATGTTTGGAATCCTAATTAAATATAGTAAAAATTTGAATTACAAAGCAGAAATCTAGTTTTTCTAATTTCAATCTTACCTTGATTTTGCTCGGGTGGCTTACGTTGTGTAAGTTTCACTACTGTCAAATCATATTTGCGGAGTGTCATTCTCAACTATTTGGTATGATTTCACCAACCCCCTTGTTTTTCCACAGCTAATAGTTTTATATGCCTGTATTTTATTAGCACTACTGGCAAATATTTGCACACAGGATGATATTAATGTTATATACAACTAAGTTTAAGACAGTCACCAGCTTTTGCGCTATGAGGATTTTACAAACATTTTTTCAGGGTGTAGGGGTCCCGCTGGTTTCTTAAAGGTTTTTAAACACCGGATACAGTGATGATTTGTAATGTGGCTCGTAGATGTTTGCGTGACATGCATCATGTTTGTTCAAGGTACCTTATGCAGCAATTAGAGTTGTATAGCATTATGGAAACAAATCTAGCATCATATAGTTGCATCCTGACTTTTAAAGGGATTTTAGTCACAAATCCACAACTTCCAGAGGGACTGGAAGGCGATATTTCCTATTACACAGCGAGTTCCAATGTGGGTATAGCTGGAGAGGAGGGAACCCAAGATTCTGCGCTTCCTCCAATTCTCAGTGCCCCGATGGGGGTACAGTCATCATTCATTTATGGGGTTTCGGATAGGTATAGTGAGTGAACTCTGTTTTGGCGTCATTCATAAAGAGGTTTGCAGCCTTAAGCTGTTCTGCAGTTATTGGAAGTTGTCTTTCAAGGGGACCTTTTTCCCCATTTGATAAAGCCAACATCATCTGCATTCTCCATTTCAAAATCCGTGCATGGATATTGTTATGTCACAAAGAATGAGTCATATCTGGTCCTGCTATTGTGAAATGTGAATAACTATCAAATTGCATCTCAGAAGTGTAATGCATGCTAAATATCTATAAGAAGTAAAATATGCA
>CM067373.1:131237880-131268880 GCA_034401795.1 Chaetoderma sp. LZ-2023a | reverse complement strand
GAAATCGGTCAAAAGGGTAAGAAGACGAACCAATTTTGACAATTTCCAGTAAATAATAAAATCTAGGATTTTCACTCAAAATATTTACGCAACAAAATTCTGAATGGAAGTTCTTGAGCCTATGACCATAGCATTCTTTTAGCCCAATTTGGTTGAAATCGGTCAAAAATTCTAAGGAGAAGCAATTTGACAATTTCCGGTAAATCTTTAATAAAATCTAAGTTTTTCACCCAAAATATTTAAGAATCAAAATTCTGAATGGAGGTTCTATAACCTATGACTATAGGATCCTTTCAGCCAAATTTGATTGAAATTAGCCAAAAGGTTAAGGAGAAAAAGCAATTTAACAATTTCTGGTAAATTTTTAATAAAATCTAAGATTTTGACCCAAAAGATTTATGAATCAAAATTCCAAATGGAAGTTCCGGATCCGAGCAGAATAGCATCCTTTGACAAAAATTTAGTTAAGATTCAGCTATTGATTAAGGACGCGTAGCGTTTTAAAGCAAAAGTTGACGGACGACGGATGGATGGACGGACGGACGGATGGACGGTCACCACGGCATAAGCTCACTTCACTTGGCCTTGAAAGGCCAGGTTTCAAGGCCAGGTGAGCTAACAATGGTAATCTGAAATTGCTGAAATTGCTGAAAATTAAGCCCCTCACACCCCATATCATCAATTTCCATATGATGATTGTTAAATAAGGTAGCTTAGCTTTTTCAAAACATCACCTTGTCATGTTGTCCAGCAGCAGCCTTACTCCAAACTTCAACCACCATCACATTGTCACGCATACGCTCAAATAGTGACTGAGTCAGCAAAACCGGCGCAATCTGTCAATATATTTAGCAGCAGGGGCAATAGAAAGTATTACATAAGCAAGCGCGAACATATACAAATACATACATATTATCGTAATTGGATGGTATAATCACACAATTGCCGTAACATGACAACCATCAGCAATGTCCCTTTTGATAGAATTTCTATTTCTACTTTTAGAAAGTTATGTTGAACTTGACATTTGAGTCAAAAGTAATAAATATGGCTTCTTCCCTGGCCAAGAGAAATTCATATGCTAAATATTATCAGAATTGATTTATCATAACTTGAATTATTCTTGTGCTCTTAATAAGAGCACAAGAATAATTCACTAAAAAGGCTCACAATGAAACTTCATTAACCCTTTAACACTCATGGAGTAGTAATGGTCTTGAAAAATGTCCATTTGTAGACAAGATTATTTTTTTTAATTGACCACTGGAATAACTGGCTCGATAAACGAGCCAGTTATTCCAGTGGTAAATTTTCAAAAACAATCTCTTGGTTTGCAAATAGATATTTTCTGAGAAATTAAAAATGTTCTTGAACAAAATCGAGACTTAAATGGCTAACCCAAGAAATACACAATTTTTGCTTAATGAGTGTTGATTCACACGCTACGAGAATGGTACATTTGAAGATTTACAACTGCAATGGCTGGCTTGGTTATTGAGCCAGCCATTGCAGTAGTCAACTTTCAAAAATATTCTTTTCTTAGCATGCAAATGAATGGTTTCTCAACGAACATAAGGCCATGTTTGACATACTACAAGTAGAAGCTACATGTGAAGTAATTCAATGGAAATGACGCAGCCAAACGGACAGAGGGGACAATATGGGTAAATGCAATATAAAAGGCGTAGCCAACTGAAATGGAAAATATTTAGTATTTTATTCTGAAGGGGAAAAGTTGTGCTAACCTGCATAAAGCTGTATTGTGGGTCAGCAGTACCCCAGCACACCGGTGACGTGACAGCATCGCGACTCCAAAACATACGGCACACCAGATATGTATTGACATTGACAGACACATTAGCAGATTTGTCTTGAATAATAATACAAAAATTAAATTTTAGTTTTTTCGGGAGATAACCCTGGTGAAGACCGCTGAAATCGTCACAACAAGATCACAACTAATGGCATATGTTAACCCTTTTAAGAGGTGAATTTCAGTTTTCTCATAGAAAATGTCCATTTGCAGACCAAGAGAAGACTATTTCTGAAAATTTACCAGTGGAATGACTGGCTCGGTTTTCGAGTCAGTCATTCCAGTGGTAAATTTTCAAAAATAGCCTTCTCTTGGTCTGCAAATCGACATTTCTCAAGACCACTGCAGAAGCCATTTTTGGCTGATATTAGTATTAAAGGGTTAAGGCATTGATGTACCAAATCTGACCAATTTAACTAAAGCGTTTTAAAGTAATGCTTCAGAAACAAATTTCGATAGATGCACAGATGAATAGATGCAAGGACACAGTATAATATCTATGTCCCATGGCACTGATTTCACAGGACATTTAGACTGATGCTTATAAAGGTAATATAAACTTGCAGATGAATCAGAAGTGCATAACGATACACAAGACCATGGATCCGATCTGTCAACCAAATAACAATACACCGGTATGTAGGAGTTTTGTCCGAGGAAGTGATGACAATCGCTAATCTATTATCAGAGAAGAGACGAGACACTAATCTAATATTAACATCTCAGCAACAGTAGAGACATACAAATTCTGGTCAGTTTTTAGTCCAAAATGCAAAAGGTTTGGCCAGAAATGCAAACGGCCTGTCCACAATCCTTAATTAAACATCACTCTTAGTCACTCATCTAAATCACCTTCGGCCATTCAGTGGTTCTGGGAAAACTATGTTAGCCAACACGGCCAACGGATCAATCAACCAATAGAAGGATCCATTTCTCATTATGCCCCGCCCATTTCCAGCTAAGCTCTACTCACCTTTTCATGCGTGTTGGAATCAATGTATACACTTTGAACCCTGAATTCACAGAATCTCAATTTAACAGTAATTATACAGGTAAGCTCTTGGTTGAGTGTTGAATATCTTGAAACTAATTTGACTTGGGGCTGTTGTTGCCTGTGGCAGCAACAACTCCCAATCAAATTAGTTTCAAAATATTCAACTAAATGTTTATTAAATTGCACATTCATCATTAGACATACAATTCGCACTCGTATCAGACTTTACAATTTTCGTGATGGAGCTATATGCCATTATGATTGTGACGCGAGCCAGCACATAACATAATTAAATATGACATCATATACTTGAGTGATAGATCAGATCCCTCCATTTTGAGTTTCCCATTAAATAGGCCAACCAATTTAGGAGCTTTTTTAAGGTGCTTCTAAAAAGAGCACTAGATTCAAGATGGTTGATGATCCAATGGAGGATTCAAGTTTCTCAGTCAATCATATGACATCATAATCAACTACGTGATGTGCATGAAGACGTTATCAATTACGTATTGAATGGTGTAGCTAGGTTCATCACGAATGCTTAATTGATAATGTACTAAGCGTTGTTGTATGAATTGTAGGTCTTTACTATTTAATAAACATGATGTTGAATATTTTGAAACTAATTTGACCGAGCGTTGTTGCTGCCTATACCCAGTCAAATTAGTTTAATAATATTCAACAGCTTACCTGTATAGTTTTCTGGAAATTGATAGTCAGGGAGATCAGGGATCGATCGATCCTAACACAGGCGGGGTGTGGGGGGAGCTAAATTAAAGATGGGTGGGGCATAGCTAAAACTGGATTCCTCCATTGGCATGTGCCACGTCTTTATTATAAATTATTACTATAATATGTCCTAACCGACCAATCAGATACAAAGGTGCCACTCAGCATTCACCAAAACCTATATATCGTAGTCTTCGCAGGCAAGATCCATGAAATAGCAAAAACACATTTTTGACTGGTTGATGGTGGCCCTGTTTATTCATGTATCCACCTGGTTTTTTTTAGCAAATTTGAATGTCTCTTCGTCCTCAACCATATTTCCCAAATCTCGGTGGCTCAATCACTTCAGCGGTTATCGAGAATTTGTTTTGGTAAAAGCTATGTCATGCAAGATGGCCACGTAACATAAAGACAGTACCTAACATGTATGCAAAGTTGTAGCACTAAATTTAAATAAAGCTCTTACCATGATACATGATTCCAGCTGACTGTTGATTGAGACTGGACAGCAAAATATTTCTCCCATGAGCCACAACGAGCAGTACATTTAAAGCAAGACATCCCTCCTCTATGTCGCTGTTAGGAACACCATGCTGTGATAATGGTAGCTGGTAGTTAATGCTGGTCGGAACTCCAGGAACCGGGGTAGAAATAGGCATTACTTGGCCAGTGTGTGCAACTGAGCCTAAAGTTGAAAGTAGATCAATAATATATAAGATGTGTAATAGTCAGCTCAAGATATGATCGTCAAGCTATATTAAACAATTTATGTAGTATTAACAAAACTCTGTGTGGTACCCGGGATATTAGTGTGATTGATGCTTAAGGGATCTATTGTTTATTGTGTAGCGGTTGGATCCGATAAGAAATAGTCAGACAGAAGTGACTTCTATCGTTCCAGGATCATGATGAAGAGATAGTTTGTGTTTTCACTGTGTCGTGTTGTTTCATAATGTCATCCCACCAAATAAAACAGCATTGTTCCGTAGGTTCACTATAGTTTTTTTTAGGACTGTACCAAGTTAGTAGCAGTGACAGTAACAATCTTCTCATCATTAAAGCTATTCACGCTAATCCTGATGGATTAATAGTCAAGATTGGTCAAGAAAATTCAAATCTTAGCTGTGTGAATGTTGTCCATTTGCATGCAAAATGGTTATTTTGTACACTGTCTGCTAAATACTGTACATTTTTGGCAAAGCCTGCTATGTTGCAACTATAGCCTCCTTGCCGTTCTTTAAAATAGCCTTCACTTGACCTGCATATGGGCATTCCTCAAGACCACTGCAGTAGAAGTCCGTCTGTTGATCTGTCTGTCAATTCTAAGGCATTTTTGACAAAGCCACCTATGTCAAAACCATATAACACACTTTCACTTGTTCATGCTTAACAGAGATTCTTCTGACAAGTGAACTTGATGCCGAGTTAAAGCGATTGACTCTAGACTCAATTAACACAGGCTAAATTACAAGAATCTGTGTATATTACAAACAAGCACTTTAGTTGTGACATAGACAAC
Organism: Chaetoderma sp. LZ-2023a; assembly: GCA_034401795.1. Lineage (NCBI taxonomy): Eukaryota > Metazoa > Mollusca > Caudofoveata > Chaetodermatida > Chaetodermatidae > Chaetoderma > Chaetoderma sp. LZ-2023a. The sequence goes on along the minus strand of CM067373.1, from coordinate 131,263,825 downwards.
TTTTACATCAATGTCAAAAAATCTGATGGAATGACAGAAAAACAAGTTTTAGTGAAACTCAACATATGCCCGCAGGCATACTTGTTTGAGGAATGCTAAATGTGAACAGTTAGTCTTTGACAATTCTCTGAGAAAGGGGGGTGGTGTGGGTGGGTGGGGTGGATGGGGATGGGGTGGGGGCCGACTTCTATTAGGTACACATTTGGAATTCACAGCAAAGACATCACTAAAAATCCTGAGTCTTCACAGCTGCATTGATCATTACAATTACAAGACAATTTTTATGAATGTTAATCTTTCAAAGGAGATAACGCTGGCGAATAGGGGCGGATTTTGCCGAAACGAAATTATGACATTTCATCTCTCCCGAAGACATCTGCTGGGGAAAAAATTGTGAGTGTAGGTTAAAAATTCTTCGAGATCTGGATCGGAAAGAAAATTTTGACAAATTTTAGCTTTTCAAAGTAGATAACTCTGGTGATTATGGGCAGATTTTCGCTGAAACGAAATCATGACACTTCGTCCATCCCTAACACATCTACTGAAAAAGAATTGTGAATGTAGGTTCAAAACTCTGAGATATGGCGCGGACAAGAAATCAGACAGATGGATGGACAGACAGATGCACAAACGGATGGACGGCAAGCGCCATGACTTAATACAACCCCGCTTTGCGCGGGCGTATAATAAAAATGTGTCCCTGTATTGACTAACATACAGTTGACAATGAAGAATTAACTAAAAGAAATTAAGTTCCAGAGCTCACTAAAACAGACATAACATGCTATAGAGGGATCCATTTCTAGCTAAGCACCGACAACTTTTTACATGTGTTGAAACATATTTGAAACATGCAAAGCTGAATTCTCAGTATCTAAATTTCAAGGTGAGCTGTTAAGTATTTTGAAAATAATTTCACTGGGTGCTGTTGCTGCCTATGGCAACAGCGCTCAGTCAAATAGTTTAAAATTATTAAAATGCATGTTTATTAAACAGTAGTCCCACAATTCGTAAACAACACTTAGTCCGTCATCAATTAAATGTTCCTGATGAACCTATCTATGTCATTGATTATGTCAGCCTACGCATCGCGTAGCTGATTATGACGTCCATATGATTGATGGATAAACTGGAATCCTCCATTGTTCATATATGTGAAGACCTAATAGCAACTCATTAAAATTTAAAATATTAGGAGTTTCTTCTTAAAGATATGTTTAACTTCCTAGCACTTGAGTACATATACCATGTATATCCAGCTGTAGTAATAACAATCCATGATTCAAATATAAATTAATGTATTGAGACGAATGTCAAATCACAAATACTGATGTCCTATCATTTTACATTGTAGATTAATTGATAATAGTCTATAGTAAACTGGCATACCTTTTGAATTCTCACTGCTATTATGTACTAGCTTCCTATGAGCTTCCAGCCCCATTGGCGACTGGGGTGGTTTCTTCAAAAATCCTGCCCCAGCAGCAGCACCAGGTGGTGGTTGAACAATAGGAACCATTTTGTAGCCACCTTTTGCCTCTGTCAGTTTGGTTTTTGCAAGAAAGCTGGTGAAATCCTTACTATCAGATGACAGCTCAATTAGAATCTGAAAATGTACCGCAAGTATTACTACAAATAATGATTAATTTCGCAATGCTGATGGCATATTATCAAATAAAAGGTTGTTTTTTTTAATGTGCTTCATAACTGTTGTAAAAATTAACTGTATTACCGGCCCAAATATATCACAATATATCCCTCATAGGTTTCATTTATGTATATTGGTGGCGTTAACTGTGCTATATATATATTGCTTACGCTGAGAGCACCAATAAACGGCTTTGGTGCACCTTTTGCTGTTCCGTGCAGTCCTTTCTCAGAATGTATGGGTAATTCTGATGTGAACACAAGATTCTCTGCTGTCAATATATCCTTTAAAGGGATTCCACAACTGCCTAATGTAGTGACCTGTTAAATGTCAACAGAAGAAGAAACATATTTCATCAGTATACTAATGATATCGAAAAATTGATTTTCAAAAATCCAGAACAGATAAAACAGATTAGCTATGATGTCAAAAACATCCTCTTGAATGCTTGAATTAACTTGTCTGACTGAAAGCTTTGTTGCATGGTCTTCTTGAAATAAAAGTACCATTGTTTGCTAAACCTTTTAATGGTCAAGATTGGCCAAGAAAATCTATAATTTTGATAAGTAAGTGTCCATTTACAGGCCAAGAGAATGTTATTTTTGAAAAGTCACAACTGAAATGACTGGATCGATAACAGTCAGTTATTCCAGTTGTAACTTTTCAAAAATAGCCTTCTCCTCACCTCTAAAAATACATTTCTCAGGACAACTGCTGAGGGCAGTTTTGGCTGTCTTCACAATTAAAGGGTTAAGCCGATATACTGACATATAGACGACTGCAGATGTGTGCTAATAAGCATAATGTGAAACTATTTTCCTTGTCTATCCATCTAATCATCACTAACACTCTTATGCAAGATGTGGACATTAACCCTTTAACCGTCAAATTGGTTTACAGGAATTTCAATTTCTCATAGAAAATTGCCATTTGTAGAGCAAGGTGTTATTATTTATTTAATTTACCACTAAAATGACCGATTCAGTTAATGAGCCAGTCATTTCAATGGCAAATTTTAAAAAATAGTCTTCTCTTGGTCTATAAATGGGCATTCTTAAGTTTTTACCCAGCTTGAGTGTTAATGGGTTACGGGTGTTCAGTCCTTGAATTGGTAGAACAACGAGAAATATTACGCCTAAATGTAATTTCTAACCGAACAGACAGCTTTTTCTGTAATCATAAAACAAAAAGCAATTTGTCAAGATGGTCATGTGTCATAGAAAAGCACAAAATTTGTATCAGGGCTGCAGTAAAATCAATCACAGACTCTGAAGAAAACACTGCTGATAATGTGGCATGAATGTTCCACTACCATATACAGAGATAAATATTAACTACCATTTTTATTCGAGGAAAGGACACTAGCTTGCATTGGATGCAGGCTAAATCTTGGCCCAAATCCTCCCCCAAAATCCTTATACTCATAGAAAGGGCGCATAGAAAAATTGAAATCCATTCTCTAACATGGTTAAAACACATATGCAATTTCCATATGCATGCTTACCGCCATACCACTATATTTATTACCGCCATACCACTATATTTAATGTACGCCTCAAAAATATCATCGTGGAAGTGAAATTATTAATGGGACAGCCTAAATATCGCGTATACTCAATAAAGATTGTTTATTACATCAAAATCAATGCTACTTTTGAAATAAAATGTCGCCTAGAAAATATGGAAATCATGTGATATTAGGAATGCGGTAAGATCAGCAGTTGCATTTACTAGAATTCTTCTAATATCTGCCATTCTCTATTTTCATTGGCTTGTACGGGAGAATTTATCCAATCATAACAGAGAAATAATATTTCTCTTCAGAAAAAATTAATAATGGAACAGTGTTTACTCTCCTATTGTACATTAATTTTGTAATGCCGTCCAACATTAAATGATCCAAAATGGAATCATAATTAAAATGAGATAAAGCGCTTCTTATGTTGGCGAGCCGCTGGCTCTTTGCGATTGGCGACGCCATGTTCTCGCGAGATCTTATACGTTAACGGGAGTTTGTTATCAAACGGGTACGGATCAGACCTAAAGTACAATACTTAGTTCCTATCGCGCAATTATAATATACACCTGTGCAAAAGTTAAGCACCAGCAAAAACAATAGAACGTAGAAACATGATGGTACAACTAGGCTGCCATACTTTTTGTCCCCGCGTTAGCTGACATAATTCCAAGTACGAAATGCACATGCATGCATGACTTCACGCCGCTTGATGTCCGTGCGTGGCGGGAAACAGCACACGTGTTCAGTTATGTAAAAGTCCAGTTTGAGGTGTAGAACATTACATACAGATTTAGGCGACAAGATTAGGAATTTTGTGTTCATGACCGTGGTTTATTTGTACAGAGAGAATTAGCTCTTGATTGTGAACCGCTATGGCAAGACGAAGGTTAAGTGATCGTGTGAAATGGCAAATCATAGGCATGCATACCACTGGTATGTCATGCAGAGAGATTGGCAAACAGCTGAACATTAACCATACTGTAATCAGTCGTTTGATTGCAAAACATGGGCAAACTAACGAGGTGAAGGACAGGCCTAGATCTGGAAGACCGAAGAAGACTACTGCCCGTGATGATCGAGCCCTAGTACGCCTTGTTAGGAGATCTCCATTCACCAACAGCAGAGTGCTCAGCCAGCAATGGGAAACGCGCAATAGAGTGTCAATGACTACCGTCAAAAGGACACTGTATGCTGCTGGCATGAAAGCTAGGAGACCTGTCAGACGTCCTCTCCTCACTGCACACCACAAAGAGGAGCATCTGAGGTGGTGCAACGAAAGAAGACACTGGAACATGAGATCCTGGAGACGGGTACACTGGTCCGATGAAAGTCGGTTCCTGCTTCATGCCACAGATGGTCGAACTCGTGTATGGAGGTCCAGACGCACGGCGTACGACCAACGTAACATCATGGAAGAAGTTCCATTTGGTGGAGGTTCCGTTATGATATGGGGGTGCATCTCATTTGATTGTAAGCTGGATCTGTTGACTGTACCTGGAACACTAAATGGACAAAGATATCAAGATTCCATACTGGATAGAGTTGTGGTCCCTCATTTTGTAAATCATGCACCTGGAACCCACCCTATATTCATGGATGACAACGCCCGACCACATCGTGCTTGAGCTGTGCATGAACACCTCCGCCAGAATGCCATCGAAACCCTACCATGGCCAGCAAGGAGCCCTGACATGAACCCTATTGAGCATATCTGGGACATTCTGGGAAACATGGTGAGAAGGAGGGATCCTCCTGTGCAGAACCTACAGGAATTAACAGACGCACTCCATCTTGAATGGCAACGAATACCACAATGGCGTATCAGTCGGTTGGTGACCAGCATGAGACGTCGTGTCCAGGCCGTCATCCAGGCACAAGGTGGATATACCCGGTATTAATAATGACAGTCTCAAACTCGTGCACAGATGTTAAACTTCGTTTTCAGACACCATTAATGACAATCTAGCCACGTGTGTCAACTGTAGGGCAATAGTTGTCAGTTGTGTCAACGTAACCATATTCAGGCCTCGTTTTCAAGTTCAAACAAAAACATAGTGTTTCCCCACCATCATAATCAGCATTCCTCTAGTTGCATTATTACCTCTTGCACTAAGATGGATGGGTACATAAATGTTTATGCTATTGCTTTCTTCATAGCACATGAATATACCCTCGCATGTGCGTAAAAATAGGGTGGTGCTTAACTTTTGCACAGGTGTATATATAGTATTCATTGTTCCGAGTCCAGAATATTTTATCCGAGTACTCGCTCTAATTAAAAATAATCTTTTGCGTTTGGAGGTGAATCACGTGATTTATATCTTTTCACAACACCATTTTATGTCAAATTCCGGATTAATTTTGATGTAATAAATGATCTTTATTAATGGATACGCAATACTTAGGTGCTCCAATTTAATAATTTCACTTCCGCGATGATGTTTTGAGGTATACATTAAACATAGTCTGAGAATTTGTACCGTGCGGAAATGAATGCAATTTCCGTGGTATCATTTTTTTTTTTATTATTAAACTTGACAAAAAAAATGTGTTCAAACACTGTACTCGATTATAGGATGCACCCCCCTTCCTAGAACATGTAATATGACAAAAAACTGCGACCTTTAGTCAAATTTTAACGGTAATTGTTTATTGAAGTCTTATGGACGCCATCCCTACTTACTTTATCTTGTGGCGAGTTACGGGCAAACACTCGAAAGATGAGCGCTGACTGCCACCACTGCTCCAAAGCTGTACCATCAAACTGTACGGGAAACACTGAGTGGTGCTGGAACAGGACAACTAGAAAACACATAAAACTGATTATTTCTTATTAGGGATCTATGTAATAGAAAGTAAATCTTAGCTTATTTCTAGATTTAAATTTAAACATATACCATTAATTCAACTTTATCAATCAATAGCCATAATTTTGCATGGTACATTTTTATGATCACATATCACTGTACATTTCTATAATAACAGTTTAGACGGATGGATTTACACTCGATTGCTACAGTAATAGAGTGGACCTGCAGATCATTGTATAGTCTCCACTTAGGCCCTCATTCATACACTAATTGGATATATACTTTTCTTATAGACACTTAACACATTAATGGTCAAGATTTATCAAGAAAATTAACATTTTTGCTTAGGTCAAGAAACTATTTTTGAAAATTTACCACTGGAATAGTTTTATCTTGGCCTGTAATTGGACATTTCTCAAGACCACTGAAAAGGCTGGTTTTGGCCAACTTGACCATTAACCCTTTAACCCTCATATCAGCCAAAAACAACTTCTGCAGTTGTCTTGAGAAATGTCCATTTGCAGACCAAGACTATTTTTGAAAATTTACCACTGGAATGACTGGCTCGATAACCGAGCCAGTCATTCCACTGGTAAATTTGCAAAAATAGTCCTCTCTTGGTCTGCAAATGGAGATTTTCTATGAGACATTTTCTAAATTTGTGGGTTAAAGGGTTAAATGGCTAAATAATGGTGTTGCTAATTGGTAATTTCTAACAGAGCTTGCAGTAATGATGATATCATCACAATAAACGGTTATTCCCCAAATCTATCAGCTTTGATAGTTTGGGAACATAAGTATTAACAATACTAGTAGGATTACCATTATCCTTAACATTCTTGGATGAAACTCGAGTGATCTCTGTCACCATGGTACCACTCGATGACCTCTCTGGCAAAGCAGCTATGACTGGAAACTGGTACTCCAGAAAGTAAGTGCTAAAACCAGAATTTTACACAGTGAAAGCAGGTAATATAATATACAGTAAAGTGTGATCAAATGAACAGCAGTTGAGTCACCAATATTTGTCAAAGACCCCTCCCACCGCCACCCAATCCCCACCACCCATGTTCTAGTCCTTTACTATAGCATATCATGACTTCATTTAAAGATGCCATGACATGGTAAAATATTCACCCTTAGGCAATATCGATAGAATAGTGGGGCCAATCTTCGGGAACTCACAATTATGATTCGGGTATTGATACTTTGAAAGTGACGTGATTAATCTCTCTTAAACGAGATAAAACCATTTGCTCATTACTTTAAACTTCTAATTTATTTATAAAATTTTGTGCATGAGTGCTATGAAGGTAGACAAAAGGCGGCGGCACTCAATAACATACCGATAACTTTTGACCTCTATACTAAACCAACAGACACACAAGGATATCTCCACTACGAGTCAGATCACCCATTCATCTGTAAGGACTCGTTCCCATATGGACAGTTTCTGAGACTCAGACGAATCTGTACTCACCTGGAAGACTTCGACAGAAACAGCCTAGCCCTACTAGGCCACTTCGAAAACAGAGGATATCCGCATACAATTCTCGACAAAGCCAGGCACAGAGCCCGTACACAGAACAGAAACGATCTCCTACACCCACCCGCCAAAACACATACATCAAAGAACACCTTCTCATCCAAACCAGTCTTCGTTTGCGACTTCAACCGCACAGGCATCTTTCTTAAAAATGCTATCAAGAAATACTGGTCAATTCTGGAAGCATGCCACAGATGCAGGCTTGCCTTCCCAGAATCGCCACTATTCGGTTTTAGAAGAAATAAAACCATAAAGGACACGATAGTCAGAGCTAAGCTACCGACGGTGGGCAGAACACTACCTCATAGAAACCCACTCACTAATTGCACCACAAAAAATTGCAACATCTGCAACACAATGCAGAAGAACAGATTCTTCTCCAGCTCCCACACAGGGCTCTCCTACAGGTCCAAAATCATCGGCAACTGTCAGACAAGGAATATAGTCTACTTACTGACATGCTCGGTCTGCAAAAAACAGTACGTAGGAGAGACGCTGTGCACCTTTAAAATCCGCATTCAAGAGCACCTACGCTCTGTCACCAACCTCTACAAACACGAGAGGTATGACACTCCAGTTTCACGGCATTTCAACAGACCCAGGCATTCTAGAATGAACATGCAATTCAGAATAATCCAGGTCCTCTCTTCGGACCACGAGGATGAAGTATCCACCAAATGGAGAAGACAGAAAGAGTGCCACTGGATCCACCAGCTCCACACAATGGAGCCGACAGGCATCAACCAAGCACGGTAGGGGTCACTGCCTTCCATGGGCCGACATGCACACCATAAGCAAACAGACCCAGTACGTTGTTATCACTCTTCGGCACTCAATAATATAGCAGCCGCTGCTCTTTATTTGTTTGCATGACACTCACACAGCTCACTGCTGGCGGAATGATAAGTACCATGTATTTAATGGATTTTGTTATATTAGGAGGTGAGAAATTAGTCGAGTCACTCACGCAGTATCAATACCCAAAAAACTAATGGTGAGTTAGCGAAAATGGGAAATCCATTTGCTGATGTTAACGCACTATATTGGTGACTATTTTAACACATCATGCCAGCTTTAAGAGACTGGTCATTAGGATACACCTATTAGCTTTTTATACATTGATGACTTAACTTTAACTGTATATATGTGCAAATTATGTGCAAATTTGTATGTCAAATCTTGTTCATTATTTTAACATTCAAGTGGCCATGAAACCATCCATATTTCAGGCGAAGACGAAGAAAATTTACCACTGAATGACCGGCTCATTAATCAATCCAGTCAAGCAAGTGATAAATTTTTTAATATAATTTTCTTTTTTCAACAAATTTGAAGATTAAAGGGTTAACGGACTTTTAACCAGTTTACTCACATATGTGTGCGTGATCACGACCATCATCAAACTGGTTTCAGTCAGAATACAAAGGAGAGATCCCCCTGCTGTACTCCCCCTGCTAGAACCTTGCCATTATATACAAGTACATTAGTCATCCCACTAATGTGACACTTAATCCAACCACACCTAGAAACATTCCACATCATAAAAACCTATATGAATCAGTTGGAAATAAGGATAACTATGCCATAAAACAATTTTCACATGTATTTTACCGAAACCATGCCCAGATTTCAAAATATGTAAATTCTTCAGACAACTGTGGACAACCTTGACCGTATTGCAGCTCACACACATACTAACTATGCGCATCCTGGACTCGATCGAAACCTGACAGAAGATCAGCATCCGGTGTTAATCAGCAATTCACCTTTCCAGTGTCTATCTATAATCTGACATCATATGACATCATAATCAGCTAAGCGGGGTGTAGGATGACATCATAATCATTACGTCACAAATGATTCTATTAGGTCCGTCGTTAACGCTTAATAGTCTGACACGTTGCACGAATTGTATGTTTTTGCTATTTAAGAAACCAGCTGTTGAATATTTTGAAACTAATTTGACTAGGCGCTGTTGCTGCCATAGGAAGCAACAGCACCCACTTAAATTAGTTTCAAAATATTCAACATCTTACCTATATAGTTTTCTGGAAATTGATAGTCGGAGTTCTGAGATCGATCGATCCCAACATGAGCGAGGTGTGGGTGGAGCTTAGCTAGATGTGGGCGGGACGTAGCAAAATATGGAAAGGTCCCTTGAGTTGTAGCAGAAGAGTCTGACTGTTTCACGTTTATCAAGACTGAAACACATTTACTTGACATTTAAACAGTATACCTTTGTTTCTTGCTGACCAAAGCTGCTTTAGGAGACCTTCCCTTGTTCAGCGACTTAGTGTTAAAAGAAGTAATCCCATCATCCAAACTCAGTGAATATGCAGTCACACGTGCAAACTTCACACGGCCAAGCAATGTCAGCCTATCTAAGCTAATGCCATCTATGGATGCTGTATTTTTACTCTTACGAGCTGTAAGTTGAAGCAAAATTTGTATAATAAATGCAGCAAAACTGTTATATAATTACTATGTAAATAATAGAAGTTTTTAACACTTTAACACCCAAATCTGCCAAAAATGGCGTATACAGTGGTCTTGAGAAATGCCCATTTGCAGACCAAGAAGACTATTTTTGAAAATTTACCACTGAAATGACTGGCTCGTTAAATGAGCCAGTCATTCCAGTGATAAATTTTCAAAAATAGTCTTCTCTTGGTCTGCAAATGGACATTTTCTATGAGAAAACTGATATTTTCCTGAACAAATTTGGGGGTTAAAGAGTTAAGAGCGACGTACATATATTTAATTCTAAAAACATGATTTCCAAAATTGGTGTGCACCTCGAAATACTGGGCACCCTGGCAAGAGATCTATACATGTAATCCTTTAGCCCTCAAATTTGTTCAAGAAAATTTAAATTTTCTAATAGAAAATGTCTATTTACAGACCAAGAGAAGACTGTTTTTGAAATTTTACCACTAGAATGACTGGCTCGATTATCGAGCTAGTCATTAAAGCAGTAAATTTTCAAATATAATCTCTTGGTCTGCAAATGGACATTTCTCAAGACCATTGCAGAAGCTGTTTTTGGTGGTATGAGTGTTAATGGGTTAAATGAAGTTACAACAGTTACTATGACAATTGATTTATATCATTTAGTCATTATAGTCTGTAGCGCATTTTGGCTCTACCTAAAGTAACATTTATTGGCAGGCTTGACAATATTATTATCACTACGTTCCTTTTAAAGCTTTCTATCTGCATGCAAAAATGACGGTTTCAAAGTGTTTTCAGATTTTTTTAAACAGGTAACAGATTCAGCAGGTCGCTGCTGCAAGCCACCAGACAATAATTTCAGTGTGCAATAACTCTGGACATGCCAAATATTTTTAAAATAATTTGACTGAAAGTTATTGGTGGCTTAGCCACCAACAATTTTCAGTCAAATTGTTTTCATAATATTTAGCAGGTCCAGAGATGTATAGAATATCTTGTCTGCAAAAACTTAGTAGTCAGACATGATAAAGAGAGCCAGATTATCAATTACGAAATGCCAATACAGGTAAGCTTACCGTGCACGAACATTTAGAAACTAAATTGACTAGAAGACATTGCTGCATTATTCAATAATTTATTCCAAAATATTTAACCGAATATTTTTTCAAGAATATTTTATATCTAGTATTTTAGCTTGACATGTTTAAGTGACTAGGCGTTCACCCACTTAAACAACATCATAACTACAATCATGTTTTCACAACAGCTCACCTCTTTTATAGTCACTGTCAGAATTGCCCACATCAAATGAGACTCTAGACACGTCGGATCGTGGAGTAAACTGGATTTCCCCATCATCATCGCTGAGCCCGCTACCACTACCTCGACCCAACCTTCCACGATTCTTCTTGCTACGTGACTTTGTTTTAGAATTTGAACGTGAGCGTGATCTCGTCTTAGCCTGTACTTTTTGTTTGGAATCTGACATAGACTCGGAGCATGACCTCTGACTTGAGTTTGACCTTGTTCTCGGCCTGGATTTTCGTTTCTTAGGCGTGTTACTTTTGGCTGAAGATATTGAACGGTTTCTGGATGCTTTATCTGGAGTGGCTGTTTTCACTGCAGTTTTCGATTTCCTTTTCTCACACTTTGGACTGGCTTTGTTATCAGCTTTGCTAGAAAGTTTTGACTTGGTCTTGGAGTTGTGACTGTTTTGTGCCTCTGTGTTCTTTTTTTGTGGTGATGTGAGATCCACGAGACTCGTTACTGATGAGTGACGTGACGGAGGTCGCTGAAATCAAATATTAAAGCTAGATACTTAGTTTTTTCGTTAATTCTATAGATATAATATTACTGAAAAGCAAAAGCACTGGCAAGAGAATTTAACTAGAAAACGTTTGACTCAAGAGGGCCCCGCAATCACTGAAAGTACCTTTCTCTATGTAGTAGGTAGCAATTCTATTCAAAGCCTTCATATTATTCAAACTAAAAAAATAAAATAAATAAAAAATTAAAAAATTTAAATAAATTATTAAAAAAAATAACAAAATGAAACTGACACAAATTGTAAGTTTTTGCATTCAAAATCCCATTTTCACCCAAAATCTTGGACCTATAAAGGTGAATCCTCCAAAAGGCACCTCTACCCATAATAAAGAAACTACCTGCTAAGCTTCATTAAATTATTTTAAGCGATTCTGAATGTTATGCTTTTTCCAAGAGGGCCATTCCATATGAATTCAACACAGCCAAAAACTTGACCCTCTCTGACTCTGCTCAAATTTTGCATACTTGTTGGTATAACTGAGAAAATGACCTAGACAAAATTTCAGATCTCTATAATGAACGGTGTCCAAGATATGGGTCACCAGTTTCGCCAAAATGACGTTTGACCGCCAAAATTTTTATGATAGTAAATACTAAATCGACCATAACTTCTTTATTTATTATCATACAGAGCTGATCAATACGTTGTTTTAAGGGTATTTGGAAACCCTATCCAATGGTATCATTCCTTTCTTTCTATCAGATAATACAAAAATATTGATTTTATCTGACCTTGGGTGAGCTTTGACCATACCTACACCCGGAGTACCTGGTCGGACCAAGGAAATCTTGAGGTCATTTGATAAAGTTACCTATCCTTTAAGTATGTTAAAAAAATTAGAGTGGGCAATGCAGGGGTTTTGGAGATATAGTCTGTTTAGTCAATGACATACACAGAGGTCAGTAGAATTATTTCTCCCACCCATAAATATTAACCAAAAAATCGAAAATGGATGCCTGCACTTCAAAGGATGATGAATAAAAAACAAAAAAGTATCCGCTTTTGTTTCTACGAGAATTTTTAATACTTACAAGATGTACTATTATGATAATGTCTATTATCTAGTCTAGCTCAAAATAAACAATTAAAAACTCTGCACTCTCCTGGTCCTGCCCATACTGTGTCCGGAAATTACCATATCCCCAGGTACCGACTCAATTCCCAATCACAGTCAAATTCGTCTTATATTTGCCTTGACAAACCCCGAAAGCAGCTCAGCCTCACCTCAGCGGAGCGGCTGAGGCGGGGTCATAGTACATCTGATAAGTATTAAGAATTCTCGTAGAAACAAAAGCAGATGCTTTTTTTATTCTACTTCGAATAATACTTACCAGATGTACTATTATGATAAACTACAGATTTCGACAACCAAGAAATACCGGTGGGAGGAGGTGAGGCTCGAAACAGCTCTCATCTACCATTCGACAGAGAAGGTTGTGAAGAGAATAGAACCCTGGCATATGCTTGGGTTCTGCCATCTGACTCATGAAGTGCTAAACTTCCATGGTCTAGACCGCACTCCCACCCCCACCCCCTCATTTGTCCACACAAATTCCAGAGGGTTGTCAAAAAGGGGAAGCAACACCCACCAGACCCGTGTCAGCCCCAAGTCTCAGCCAGGGCAGTCCAGTAGAGTGCAAAGAAGCTACTACAACTTCTAATTTTGAAAGAACTATCAGTATATCGACTAGATTTTCAAATTGGAATGAGTCTAATGTCTGTTGCAATGAATAAGATACTTTTGAACCAGCCTATTTACTTAATCAGTATGGTATTTCGACTGTAAGTAAACTAATATTTGTCACTTAATTAAAGTAAACAATCACCATTTTTGAGTGCTTGGTCTTTCTTGATCATCACAGGAGCTTCGCCCAATCCACGGTCATTCTCGGATCATGTGCATTACCATTGTTCAGTGCATGTGGAAGAACCTTGCGATGTATGCGAAATAGTGGTCGGATGTGGCTTTAGCTAAGATTCGATAAATTGGCAACGGCTACCGGATTAAGTGCGCTGGAGATGTCACGAGGGTAGAAATCAGTGAATGACGACTCGGCATGCCATTGTGCTACAGACATCACCTCCTCTAAAGAAACACCCTTATAAAGGGCCGATGATGCTGGGAGTGCTCGGACTTGATGGGCATTCGCACAATCAGTCTGCTTTCCTGTAGAAATTGTGTGCGACATCTGAATAGCATCGACTATCCAACGAGAACTGGTGTCTTTCGAGGCGCACAGCACATTTCTTATACATTTTCAGACATCTGACAGGACACCAAGCAGAAGAGTTTGGGTCATGTCTAATTAAACTTGGAAAATTGATCAGCTGTCCTGGATATTTAAGTGACTGATTCTTTGCCAGGAAACAAAGATGTGGAAGTAGTCTTAAACCGTAACCCGTAATGACAAAATGGTCTTGTTCGGCAGAAAGCGCATGTATTTTGCTTCTCCCTCTCGCTGATGCTGCTGCAACCAAGAAAACCGATTTAATAGTTAACAGTTTAATATCTATAGATCTAATTGGTTCAAAGGGAGCATGCCCTAAAACCTGTAGAACAAGAGACAGATTCCATGCTGGGATAGGAATTGGCTGTCTAGGTCGCAAATTGCTCATTCCTTTAATAACTTCATTCAAAGTGTCGTTCTCCACTCCTACAATGGCCAGACTGGGAACGACTGAAGCTAATGCAGACTTATATGCTGCTAGGGTGGAAGGTACAAGTTTGACAACTTCGTATAGATGACAGATAAAATCTGCTACATGTTGAACAGATGCAGAAAAGGGATTAATATTTCTTCCCTTACACCACTCTGCAAATTTGTTGATTCTATAATTATATGTCTTGGTAGTTGACCCTCTTCTGGCTGAAGCGACAAACTTCGCTGTTTGCTCAGAAAAGCCACTCAATTGCTCGCTGCTTGATAACATCCATGCAGTCAATTGGAACATTTCCGGTCTGTCGTGGAGATACAGACCTCTGTTCTGAGAGATCAGATCCCTTCTGTCTGGAAGAGGGATTGGATTGCAGACCAGAAGGTCCAGCAGATCCGTAAACCATGATCGGCCTGGCCAATGAGGAGCGATCAGCAGTACTTGGCATATGCCCTCTCTTATCTTTGCCAGAACTTTTGGTATGAGAATCGTTGGAGGATACACATACGCGTACATTCCCTTCCAACTTATCGCCAGTGCGTCTACTGCTAAAGCTAGCGGGTCCGGGATCAGTGACACATATGTGACCATCTTTGCGTTTTGTTTTATCGCATATATACACCTGTGCAAAAGTTAAGCACCAGCAAAAACAATAGAACGTAGAAACATGATGGTACAACTAGGCTGCCATACTTTTTGTCCCCGCGTTAGCTGACATAATTCCAAGTACGAAATGCACATGCATGCATGACTTCACGCCGCTTGATGTCCGTGCGTGGCGGGAAACAGCACACGTGTTCAGTTATGTAAAAGTCCAGTTTGAGGTGTAGAACATTACATACAGATTTAGGCGACAAGATTAGGAATTTTGTGTTCATGACCGTGGTTTATTTGTACAGAGAGAATTAGCTCTTGATTGTGAACCGCTATGGCAAGACGAAGGTTAAGTGATCGTGTGAAATGGCAAATCATAGGCATGCATACCACTGGTATGTCATGCAGAGAGATTGGCAGACAGCTGAACATTAACCATACTGTAATCAGTCGTTTGATTGCAAAACATGGGCAAACTAACGAGGTGAAGGACAGGCCTAGATCTGGAAGACCGAAGAAGACTACTGCCCGTGATGGTCGAGCCCTAGTACGCCTTGTTAGATCTCCATTCACCAACAGCAGAGTGCTCAGCCAGCAATGGGAAACGCGCAATAGAGTGTCAATGTCTACCGTCAAAAGGAGACTGTATGCTGCTGGCATGAAAGCTAGGAGACCTGTCAGACGTCCTCTCCTCACTGCACACCACAAAGAGGAGCGTCTGAGGTGGTGCAACGAAAGAAGACACTGGAACATGAGATCCTGGAGACGGGTACACTGGTCCGATGAAAGTCGGTTCCTGCTTCATGCCACAGATGGTCGAACTCGTGTATGGAGGTCCAGACGCACGGCGTATGACCAACGTAACATCATGGAAGAAGTTCCATTTGGTGGAGGTTCCGTTATGATATGGGGGTGCATCTCATTTGATTGTAAGCTGGATCTGTTGACTGTACCTGGAACACTAAATGGACAAAGATATCAAGATTCCATACTGGATAGAGTTGTGGTCCCTCATTTTGTAAATCATGCACCTGGAACCCACCCTATATTCATGGATGACAACGCCCGACCACATCGTGCTAGAGCTGTGCATGAATACCTCCGCCAGAATGCCATCGAAACCCTACCATGGCCAGCAAGGAGCCCTGACATGAACCCTATTGAGCATATCTGGGACATTCTGGGAAACATGGTGAGAAGGAGGGATCCTCCTGTGCAGAACCTACAGGAATTAACAGACGCACTCCATCTTGAATGGCAACGAATACCACAATGGTGTATCAGTCGGTTGGTGACCAGCATGAGACGTCGTGTCCAGGCCGTCATCCAGGCACAAGGTGGATATACCCGGTATTAATAATGACAGTCTCAAACTCATGCACAGATGTTAAACTTCATTTTCAGACACCATTAATGACAATCTAGCCACGTGTGTCAACTGTAGGGCAATAGTTGTCAGTTGTGTCAACGTAACCATATTCAGGCCTCGTTTTCAAGTTCAAACAAAAACATACAGTGTTTCCCCACCATCATAATCAGCATTCCTCTAGTTGCATTATTACCTCTTGCACTAAGATGGATGGGTACATAAATGTTTATGCTATTGCTTTCTTCATAGCACATGAATATACCCTCGCATGTGCGTAAAAATAGGGTGGTGCTTAACTTTTGCACAGGTGTATAGATCCACATTTGGCTTGCCCCAATGTTTGAAAAGAACCTCCGCTACCGATTGGTTGAGCTGCCATTCCGTCGGATGACAAACTGTCCTTCGACTGAGAGCATCCGCTAGAATGTTCAGTCTTCCTGGAAAGTGTGCTGCCCGAAGGATAATATTCCTCTCTTGGCACCACAACAGAAGGTTCCAAATCATTATACACAAATCCGGTGATCTTGTCCCGCCCTGAGTTGTCTGTCCTTACCAGGAATCTTTTTGCCATTTGCCCTGTAGGTGGGGCTTAGAATACACCTTCCGTATCCTCTGCGTGTCGTAAGAGACGACTAAAGGAGGTAAGGGTGAGGTAACCCTGACAGAAACCTCGAGTGCTGAAGACGGAGGTTCCAGGCCGCACGGAAAACTCTAATAAACCATGGATCCACGCACTTAACGCTTATGATCATGTCGATAGTCACTTACAGGACTGGCGGTATGATCAGCGAATGAAAAGAAGAAGAAGACCAGGACAATCTTGTCTCAGATTAAGTTCTTGAATTTTCGAAGTGCTAATGCCACCGCTAATAATTCGAGAACATTGATGTGTTTCTGCGCATTGGTCCGATCCCATTTCACTGACACTGCTTGATTGTCCAATACCGCTCCCCAACCCATCGTCGATACATCTGTAAAGATGGACATCTGTGGTTGAGGAGTATGTAGAGGAACACCTCGCTTCTGATAACCACCACTGAAGATGGAATATTAATGGTTCTTTTACTGGAATTCTCAGAGATAACGGATCCATTTTCTGAGACCAGAACGACATTAAATACATCTGAATCAGCCTGCGCCTGAGTGCCGCATAAGGAACCACTTTCTCCAGAAACACTAGTAAACCCAGTATTCTGAGAAGTTGACGCGCCGTCAGATAGGCGCCTAGAGAAACCGACTCCCTGCAATCAAACTCTTGACTCTGCTCTCCACCGGAAAAGCTACACCATCCATGAGATTGAAAAATATTCCCAGATATACAAACTCCTGGGATGGAGTCAACTCTGATTTCTCTAGATTCACAATCCATCCTAGATCCTTTAGTAAGACCAGGACTACCTGAAGATTGTTGCGTAGAATGACTGGATTCCCTGCCTTCAGCAGCCAGTCGTCAGTGTAAGTATGAACAGCTATGTTTCCCCTGTGAAGATAGAAGTCATGGCGAGAACCACTTTGGTGAAGACCCTCGGGGCAGTGGTCTGACCGAACGGAAGCGCATTGAATTCCCAAACATTGTCTTGGAATGCTAAGCGAAGGTATTTCTGAAAAGGAATTGACATTGGAATATGAAAATATGCAGCCTTCAGATCTATCGATACTACCCACATGCATTTTCTCAGCCCTGTTATCACTGCTGCTACAGTCTCCATCTGAAACTCTGGAGAAAGAATAAATTTGTTCAACGGTTTGAGATTGAGAATTGGTTTCCAACCTCCGGTGCATTTCGGAATGAAGAACATTATCTAAAGCCTAGGGGGACTGATTGCGGACTAGATGAATTGCGTTCTTCTGCTGAAGATCTTTGATTTCTGAGCAAATGGCATCTAGACGATCGGATTCCCTTGGAACGGGAGTCCATACTGGAGTCATGTTAATGGAACTAACGATTGACGGATGAGCCAGTCCGGTTCGTAGCCGTTCCTTAACCAATGACAGACTAAACAATCTTGCATGACCTGTTCCCACTGGTTTGAGAACAGTTGAAGTCTACCTCCGACGGTAGGAATGTGCACACAGCTCGTGGTCGATCTTGCATGATAAGACGCTAATTCGCTTGGGTGAAGATCCTCGACTCCCTTCGTTCCTGACGTCACCGGAACGGATCCCACCGGAAACCTGTCAGGACCATCCTCCATGGCCACCCCGCGGTTTCTTAGAATGACGGTCCGGGACCGCCGCTACGGCCATCTTTACGATAGCCCCCGTGACCCGAACCACGACCCGAACCGCCACCCTTCCTATCCTCCTCATACGGCCTCTTATTAGAGGACTTGTATGAGGATGAACGGCCAGGTCCCTGTGAGCCGGATTGCTTATAGGACTGCTGCGGGTGAGTCCTCTTCGTCGACTTCCACGACTTGCCGACTACTTCTTGCTCTGCGACCATTGACACGGCTTTGGATAAAGCTTGCCGTGCCGAGCCGCCAAACAAGCCTGGACCAATGAAGGGTGCAGAAGATAACGCACCCCTCATCTCAGGTCCTGGGTCTACACAATCGAGAACCATTCTCCGTCGCTCCGCCAATGTTCTGGTGATTACCCTGGCCAGGCAATCCTGGGACAAGCGCATAGTGTCCCGGACAACTCCAGGAGCAACCTCTGGCACTGCCCCACCTTTTGCCACGCAGGTCAGCATACCCTGCAAGACGATACAGCTGTACAAGAGTGCAGCCATGGCCGCTCTCGTCGCATCCTCAATGAGAGCTAACTCATTAAAATGATCTTTGTTAGCTTGGGAAACCAAGGGACGAGAACGACCCTTAGATTTGCCATCCAACGGCCTAATAAATGCCTCTCTCTCCCCGACGGAAAGCCGAGGAACCCGGGCATATTGATGACAGTCCTGCTCTGGAAAGCGGACCCTACTCCTTATCCCCTTAGGGGCCTTGGGCAGCGAATAATCTGGTTGAACCAGACGGTATGCCGCAACTTCCAACATGTCAGAAGTCTGCGTATCCAAGGAGAGCGTCGGCATGGCCGAAGAGCCACTTGACAGAGCGCTAGCTGCTGCGCTCTGACATTTGCTCCATCGCCGGATCGTGCTGAGATCCTTGATCCGATGCCAACCCGAGACGGTCGGACATCTATCCAAGGACCTGCACCCATTCAGCTTCGGTGCAAAATGAGGATTCATCCATTAATGGACTACCATTCTCATCCTCCTTCTCAACCTTGGATGAGTAGGCCACCAACGACCCATGCTGAGAGCCATGGACCACAAGTCTTTCAACATGAAGTGGGTCCATAACCCGACTACTTGCGGCTCCAGTATCCAGCGAATCGTCAGACACGGATTCACCACAGTCCATCGGCTCCAGCATGGGAGCCGGGACTACAGCCGCTACTACGGCAGGCGACGGAACTCCGAGAGGAGCCGTGCTAGCCACCGCCGTGATGCCGACTGGAACCATAAAACATGGCTCCACCGGCAACGCGGCCTGAGCAAAATCCGGGTGGAAAATGCCCGACGGAACGTCAACATCACCACCCGGCTGGCAGACCTGTACAAATCCCGAGGGAGACCCGTGGGACATACTTGTGCCTGCCACCTGAGAGTCTCCCATCAGGAGATCTTCTTCCTCCGCCGTCGGCTCTTGAGCCAAAACAGGAGGAAGGACATGTTCTTGTTCCTCCACAGAACTGGCCGGACCACCGATAGGTTGCCCTGCACCAGCCTGTATCATCGGAATCGTGGACTGGAAAGACTCAAACATCGCCTTGAATTGAGCTGCCCAAACACCCAAGGCTGAGTCCATATGCTCGTTCAGACGCTCTTCAAGACCTTTTACTGATGCCTGATCCACTTTGGCCGCCTTGTCCCTCACGATCCTCTCCAAACGCGCACGCCGATCACGATCGAACTCTGCCACCAACTCTGACGACCACTCATCGCAAGGGCTCCCAACCTTGCACTTCGCGCAGGCACCGCAGTGATGTCCAGTAAACTTCCGTTTCATGAACCGATTGCAGCGCTGGCAGAGTATCCTGCCCCTTTACTTCTGTGAACACAGTAAGAATTAAAACGCTGCACATGATATACGATGATGAGCAACACGCACAATTAACTTGATTGTAATTTAAAATTACTTAGAAACATTAACTTTCTCATAAATTAATGATAATCAAGTCTTTAGGCAGAAAATATTTGAAACTTTTTAGAGCGAAATTTAATAAACTTGGTAATTAACTAATCGTTAAAATAGCCAAGAAATTAAGACCGATCGCTACAAACACCCATGACAATGAAGCGAGAGCTAAAAATCGGCTTAAAACAGAGTGCATAGACACGCTAAGCCAAAACAAAACGTTAATCATGGGTGCCGCCATCTTCGCTACGGGCGCAT
The DNA here is from genome assembly GCA_034401795.1 of Chaetoderma sp. LZ-2023a. NCBI lineage: Eukaryota > Metazoa > Mollusca > Caudofoveata > Chaetodermatida > Chaetodermatidae > Chaetoderma > Chaetoderma sp. LZ-2023a. The sequence goes on along the minus strand of CM067373.1, from coordinate 131,243,002 downwards.
CCATCTTGGAAGAAACCGAGTCACATGGGAAATTAACCGAGTACCTGGATAAGATTTAAAAAGTTAACGAGTACCGGAGCGACTCCAACAATGGCTACCATTTTAAAACAATGTGCCAATTTAAGAAAGTTCAAACAGTCATTACGGCACGAAATGTATAAATTCTAAATTGATACAACCTGCCCCAGTGATGATTTTCCTTTTCCTTCCATCTCTCCAACAATGAACCACTCTGAAACAGCTAAACTGCGCAGAAATTAGCAAATTTCAAGCTGACTAAAAAACGCGACTTTCAGGTCGAGCAAAATAAACGAATCTGACTGTGATTGGGAATTGACTCGGTACCTAGGGCTATGGTAATTCCCGGACACAGTATGGGCAGGACCAGGAGAGTGCGGAGTTTTTAATTGTTTATCTTGAGCTAGACCAGATAATAGACTTTATCATAATAGTACATCTGGTAAGTATTATTCGAAGTAGAATCGGTAGACCCCAGAATAACACATTTTGAAGAGATGATTCAAACGCTCAGACAAATTTCAGACAACAGAACAGAAAAGTGTGCAAGTCCAAATATTAATCATATTGCCACAGAGCTGGAGCATTCAGTAAAATGAGCAAGAATTTGCTGCCACAAATTATATGGCGAGAGCTGCTAAGAAATTAATGACTGAGAAGGGAATTCTTTCAATTCCAAACCCAAAGCCAGAGAAGACACTTCCCAATGAAATTGTCAATGTGGGTAAGGAATTTTATGAAAGTGGTGATAAAAGTCGTCAAATGCCGGGGAAAAAAGACTGTATCAATTAGAACTGTTGGTCAAAAAGTGAATGTGTAAAAGAAACTTATTCTGTGCAATCTCAGGGAAGCCTACATACGTTTTACAAATGAACACCCAAACCTAAAGATTGGATTTTCTAAATTCGCTTCATTGAGACCAAAGAGTATTGTATTGCCTGGTGCAAGTGGGACCCACAGTGTGTGTGTTTGTACAATACATCAAAATGTAAAACTTATGCTTGAAGGAGCAAAGATTTCCAGTTCCTGAATTTAGAGTTCTTGTTTCAGATGACTATAATGGGATTGTAACATACAAACACCTACTGGCCCGTCCAGCATGGTATCCAGCACAGCCCAACTCTTACATCGGAGAATGTGCTTTGTGTCGTAATGTGAATGAACTTTCTGATTGCCTCAAAGATATATTTACGAAGTTATCAATTGATGAAGTGACGTATAAATCATGGGTTATCGTGGGGAGAACAATATTGGAAACACTTGTGAAAACAGTTGATGACTTTATTGATGTTCTCGTGGAAACGCTACTTATTCTTCTACGACATGATTTCATTTCAAAAGAATAATCTTCATATATAAAGGAGATAAAGGAAGGAAACATGGATGGTGAAGTCATAATTAAGGAGATTTTGCAGATAATTATACATTCGTCCTTCATGATGCTGCACAAGGGTTTAACTGGACAAACACTCAAGCTACCATTCATCCATTTGTTGTTTATCATCGTTTTCCAATTGTAGATACAGGGCTTTAGATTACCCCTTAGCTATGATTTCACAAGTCATGCCCAAATGAAACCCGCCCATATTAGTGAACCCAAATTAAAATCCTACTGGCTGCTATGAATACTAATTAACTGATTTACAGTCAATTAAATACTCAGAGATGGATGATGTGGCATTTTTATGGCCATTCAGAGGTCTTATAGTGCTATTAAAACTAAAACGGCTCAACATCAATCTCTCAGATTTTCTAGATTTTCTTGAACAAATATCATGTGCTAAACATATAACTAGTCAAGGCCATCGCAATCGAATTTCAATGAATTTATTCCATCAATTATAAACTAGAAACCACAATGTCTAAGGCTAAGTTCGGATACTTTATCAAGGTACTCCGATTAAAGGTATCAGATGGTTGATTTCCCTATCTACGCATGACACGCACTTTTACTCTCAGTTGAAGCGGGAGTAATCGAGTAGAATTTGTACCGTGTGATATAATTATCCGATTATACTCTCGGTGTTCGGATATCCAATCGGAGTATTCGGGGTAGGCTTGCACGATATTGTCCTAAGAGGTATCGCGATATATCGTGGTGAAAAAAAATCGCGATATTTCGATATATCGTATAGCCTATTTTAAGGTATATGAATTAACGGGGTGAATTGGTATTTGGTTGAGTTGGGCTGTGGTCTGGCTTATGTAGCCATATCGGTTTCGCTCTGAGTTTTCATATCAGTTTTAGCCGGATGACTTCTAATTGGTAAATTTAAACAAAAACTTGAAATCCAGTCGCCAAGATGCTTCAACTAAAACCGATCGTTAATAACACGAAAATAGGACACACGTAATAATTTCCTGCCGCCTTACCCCTTGGCTTAATGTATACCATATCCATCATTGCGGGAGTGAAATTATTACATTGGACAACCTAAATATTGCGTACTCTGTTAAAATCATCGTTTATAAAATTTAACATTTCATGTCGTCTTTGTGAAAATACACAAATCACGTGATATTAGGAATGTACTTTAAAACCATAGACATCTAATGTTTAGATCTGCTCCGCATTTACCGAGTACCCGGTTAATAACAATAGTTAGCCTTCCGAAACATCTCGGATAGTTTACCTTGCTTGCTAAAGCGTGAATACTATCTCATTTAGCTATCACATTCGTGAACGCACCACCATCGTCTCCAAAACCAGGAGAGCGAGCAATATCATGTGATTTATATATTTTGCTAATAATAGTTAGCCTACAGAAACATCTCGGATAGTTCGCCTTGCTTGCTAAAGCATGTATACCATCTCATTTAGCTATCACATTTGTGAATGCACCACCTCTCGCCTCCAAAAACAGGAGAGCAAGCAATATCACGTGATTTATATATTCCCGCGACGCCATTTAATGTCAAATTTTAGAATACTTTTGATTTTATAAACCATGCATATTACAAACACGCAATATTTATACCTTCCCAGGTAATAATTTCACTCCCGCGATCATGGTTTTGAGGTATACAGTAACACAGCAAGAAATTATACCGGTAGATTGCGTTGAATTTTCGTATTAGTGTCCATCTTTTAAAGCAATTTTAGAGAATGAACCTTTTTTACCTATTCCTAGTATAATCCCACCCCTTTCTCCGAGATGTTGGTTTGGAAATAAATTGAACTGCTTGACGTAATAGACACCTATGCTACAAATAGACAGAATATGACACGCCAGTAAAATTTTGGCGATATTTCGATTTCTTCAAAATCACATCGTAAAAAATCGTGGCTGCAAAAAAAAATAGCAATTTTCGATAATATCAGATAATCGTGCAAGCCTAATTCGGGGTACCTTGATAACATATCCGAACTTAGCCTAAGTAAGACCAGATGAATAATCTCTGACTGGATAGTGGATAAGCTGGTTGAAATGAGAGCTGAAATTTGACATAAACTGTTTACTGGTCATGCCAGTCATGTTCGCAATGGTCTTGAGAAATGTCTATTTGAGGGGCAAGAGAGGACTATTCTTGAAAATCTACCACTGGAATGACTGAATCTGTCATAGTCGGTCATTCCAGTTGTAAAATTTCAAAACTGGTCTTTACTAGCCGCGCAAAAGGACATTTACTAAGCAAAAACTTTGATTTTCTTGACAAACGATGACCATTAAACGTCTGAACAACATAAGATTGAACAGAATTATGACTTAATAGTACTTATACATAAAGTTGATACTTGTAAACCTGATAATATGGATTATTAAAATGTAGTACATTGCACATTTGCAACAAGTGCTTATGTGAGACTGTGTTTCAGTGAACTCTATGTATTAATAGCACAAAACAGCAACAATAATATTTTAACCCACCTCGTGTTGCTTGTTAGCATTAAATAGTGTTATCTACTGTGTGAACGCCACATGTATCACAAAGTCTGCTTTTCAAGGAATAACACCGGGCCAGAATGATTTGTCTCAAATTTGTTACTTGAATATAATGTGATACGGTCTCATATGGGATTACATCTAAGCAAAATCTGATGATGCTTGAAACATGTGTCTTCCATGAAAAACCTCAAATTCATCTAAAATCTGGTTTCTGCTCAATAACATACACATGGATTAACTAATGGCAAGGGATGCTAATGTGATGCTGTAGAAATCATCGTCCACACAGACAGAATTCACCTTTCCAGTTTATCCATCGATCTTTTAATTTTAAAATGACATCATAATAAACGAAATGACGTGTATGCTGATGTCATAATTCTGATGTCATGAATGATTCGAAATAGTCCATCTTTAACACTTAATAGTTCGACACATTGTACGAATTGTATGTCTTTGCTATTTAATAAACATGCTGTGCAACAGCACCCAATTGAATTAGTTTCAAAATATACAACAGCTTACCTGCAGTTTTCTGGAAATTGATAGTCAGGGAGTTCAGAGATCGATTGATCCCAACATGAGTGTGGTGTGGGTGGAGCTTAGATAGAGATGGGCGGGGTATAGCTAAAACTGAAAAGGTCCATTAACTGTCAGAAACGAGGGCAACAATGATTTGATATGAACATAGAATTTATTTTCAAAAGCCTATAATGTCATTTTTTAGAACCAAATCAATTCCATTGCTAATATCATAACTGTCTACTGAACTTACCATTTCAACCCTGAAGCACAGAAATGGGTTCCCATCAAATTAATGCAAAGTATTCAACAGATTAGTATATACCTAAAAATTGTAATGCTGAGCTTTCAGAGAGAAAATAGCTATAATTTATGAGCTTGTGGAAAGAAGATCAGTGCCCATCTACAGAATGAGCCACGGAAACATGTTACTGTGACACAGCAGTCATAAAGTTTCACCAGTGACTCACTTCTCGGAAAGTACTCAGTAAACATAGTACAAACTTCAGCAAGATAAAAATGGATACTCACTATATTTCCAGGATCATTTAAATCTGTGCGTGTGTTTTCCTGCACTGCAGATTCCACTATTAGATCATCAGCACTAATATCGCTTACATCATATTCCTAGAATCAAATAGCATAAAACGATCACTTCCATTTCAACAAATCTCAGATTTTATAAATATAAATAG
>CM067373.1:131236380-131237380 GCA_034401795.1 Chaetoderma sp. LZ-2023a | reverse complement strand
TGAAAATAATTTGACTGTGTGATGTTGCTGCCTATGGCACCAACAGCACATAGTCAAATTAGTATGAAAATATCCAACATAGTGTTTATTAAACAGTAAAGGCATCCTATGGACCTTTCCAGAGTAATGACGTCATATGACGTCATGAACAGCTAAGCGGCGTGTAGGATGACGTCATAATCGTTACGTCATAAGTGATTCTATATAAGTCTTTAACGCTTAATCGTCCGACACGTTGTAAGAATTTAATGTCTCTACTATTTAATAGACATGCTGCTGAATATTTTGGAACTAATTTGACTTGGGCGCTGCTGCAGCTGCCATAGGCAGCAACTGCACCCAGTAAAATTAGTTTCAAAATATTCAACGGCTTACCCGCCGTTTTCTGGAAATTGCTAGTCATGAAGGTCAGAGATCGATCGATCCCAACACGAGCGAGGTGTGGGTGGAGCTTAGCTGGAGATGGGCGGGGCATGGCTAAAACTGGAAATGGCCATTCGTAGTATTCGGAGTATTTGTGTCAATTATGATTGTGACATAGCTGATTTTGACGTTAATACTTGCGTGACAGATTGGATGCATTGCCATGTCATATGAAGTGGAGCTTGTGGTCACAAGATGCGGAGTATTTACGACTATCCATCATAAATAGAACGGCACATCGTGACACCAAATGTTAATGTCCGCTATAGACAGGTTTGACTGTAATACATAACGTTCTCTTACCTGACGTACAGAGAAATTCCCACTTCTCTTGTAAACTGTACCAATGCCTATCGGTGTACCCAAACGTTGACCCAGTAAAGGACAGGATACTCCTTCAATATTAACTCCTGCCGTCCTGCCTAATGCGTGTGCTTAGAAGCACACGTTTGTGCTTAGAAGCACACGTTAGTAGAAACAAACAAAGATGGCCAGCTTCCGATAGTGTATTAGAGTGGACTGTATATTGCCTATAATAGAACTCTGGCCTGTGTACATGCAAAATAATTTCTCATAT
>CM067373.1:131206380-131231380 GCA_034401795.1 Chaetoderma sp. LZ-2023a | reverse complement strand
TTTGAGGAATCAGCTGCGGAAACCTTTGGTAATATAAAGCCCACTCGTATACCCCAGAAAAAACAATCGTGTCGTCCATGGTATAATGAAAACTGCAAAAAAGCGCGTATAGAATATCATCGGTCCAGAAATGAACTCAGATGTCGAAATATAGAAATAAACCGACAATGATAGACGCCAGCAGGAATTATAAAACTATCATGAAACAGTCAATTGCTCGATACAAATGTAATCGCCATAGGGAAATTAGAGCAATGAGTAGCAGTAACCCAAAAGATTACTGGAAATTAATAAAACTGATAAATACATTAGAACCATCCACAGTAACAACAGAGGAAATGTATACATTTTTCAAATCCATAAGTGAAGAAGACGGTAACACAAACAGAGATCTTACATTGGTAAATGATGAACCAACAGACACGTCACCAGAAAACAACATATTAAATTCCCCTATCACATGTGAAGAAATACTGAAATCCATTAAACTACTCAAAACAAACAAAGCTGCAGGACCTGACGGAATATTAAATGAATACATAAAATCAACAGATCATATTATGCTAGACGTATACAAATCTCTCTTTAACTTAGTCCTAGACTCTGCGATAATACCAGATTCCTGGACTGAAGGCACCAGTATCCCCATATACAAACGAAAAGGCGATCCGAACGCCCCCAAAAACTACTGACCAATTACGTTACTTAGCTGTTTGGGAAAACTTTTTACATCTATATTGAGTAGTCGAATAAATAAATTCCTGGAAAACTCTGACAAACTGGTTGAAAATCAGGCAGGCTTTAGAAATGGCTATTCCACTACTGACCACATCTTTACACTCTATACATTAATAGAAATATTTAAAAGAAGAAAGAAAAACTATTTTGCTGCTGTGTAGATTTTGAAAAAGCTTTCGACTCGGTTTGGCGCGATGGACTTTGGTATAAACTTAGACAGCATAGTATCTCTGGAAAGATTTTTAACGTAATTAAAAGCATGTACAGCAACATAAAATCAGCATTTACGTTCAATAATGCGGTGTCACAGCCCTTCGCCTGTATCAGAGGAGTGCGACAGGGAGAAAATCTCTCACCTATTCTATTTGCAATATACCTTAATGACTTAGAAAACTTTCTTCAGAACCGAAACAGTAAGCAAATAGAACTCTATAGCGAAGAAGAAGAAATAAATAATTTACTGAATCTACTAATCCTTCTTTATGCTGATGACACTGCTGTACTAGCAAATAGTTCACGCGACCTACAGGAAACGCTCAATTCTTTTGATGAATACTGCGACGTATGGAAACTCAAAATTAATATAGACAAAACAAAGGTCATGGTCTTTGGCAGTACAAAAAGATTCTATGAAAAACTACATCTTCGTCTTAAATTAATAGAGCTTGAAATAGTAGATAGCTACAAATATCTTGGAATATTTTTTTCATATAATAGCCGCCTCCTTTTAGCGGAGAAAAATATTTCCGAACAAGCTCGCAAAGCTACATTTGCACTACATCGCCGAGCCAGGGAGCTGGACCTACCAACGGATTGCCATATTAAATTGTACCACCAAGTAATTGAGCCAATCCTACTATACGGGTGCGAAGTCATCGGAATAGAAAACTGTAACCTATTAGAGAAAGCAAATTTAGATTTTTTCCGGTACATCCTAAAAATAAAAAATAGCACCCCAAAGTATATGATATACGGCGAGTTGGGAGAAACCCCAATCAAAATTGTAATAAGAAAACGTATGATAACATACTGACTTAGGCTCATCTCGGGTAAGCAAACAAAACTCGCTTGCAAAATATACAAACATATTCTATTAGACCACAATCAGAACGGAACATACTACAAATGGCTAGACTCTATAAAAAATATTTTAGATAGCACGGGGCATAGCTATCTCTGGATGAACCAAGCAACACACAACGTCAATGAAACAAAAATAAGAATAAACAAAATTCTTGATGACCAATATATCCAAACATGGCAATCAGATATGGGCGTATCTTGGAAGGGAAAAATCTACCACTCTTTTAAAACAAATTGGGAAATGGAAAATTATCTCATGAACTTAAATGACCGTAACATAATCTTATTCACGAGATTTAGAACAAGCAATCATCGGCTACCAATAGAGACTGGGCGGTGGGAAGGCATACCCCGGGAAGAAAGAATCTGCCCACTATGCACCCTGAATGAAATAGGAGATGAATTTCATTACCTATTCATCTGCGAATTCTTTAGCGATAAACGTGTAGAAATCTTCCCAAAAAACACTATTATAAAAGACCAAATTTTTCGAAATTTCACCAACTGCTTTCAACGAAGAACAAGAAATTACTAATAAAGGTCTGCCGTATGATCGAAGAAATTAATAGGCACTTCCAACGTTGATTAACCCTATACACAATGGACTCGCAGATTAACAACACAACATTGACGAGAATTGCAAAGTACCACCGCCACCACCACCACCACCACCACCACCACCACCACCACCACCAGCAACAACACCAACAACAACGACAACGAAAACGACAACGGCGACGACGACGACGACAACAACAACAACAACAACAACAACAACAACAACAACAACAATAACTATAGCAACGACAGCAATAACAGCAACAATAACAACAATATTAATAATAGTAAGGTTTAAACATAGTAGTCAACCATGTCTAGAAAACTACTCTACCACTAGATGTCGCTCCATTCAGACTAGTGCTCGAGTCGGACCACATGCTTTTGAACCCAAATGGAACAAACTGACCGCATTAGTGAACAGGTTCCACTGGGTGGGTGCACAAGATTCCCCATAAACTACCTAAGATTCGATCCGATCTGTTACTCAAGTACCTGATGTCATAATAAAAATGTGTCACTTTTTATCTGACGTTACAATCATACAACGTAAGCAGGCAACTGCTTGGTTACAGTGTCCCACACTGGTTATTCAAGATTTCCCCTAAGCTAGCTAAGAACCGACCCTATGTAACACAAGTATCTGATGTCATAATAGAAATGCGTCAGCTGTCGGCTAACGTTATAGTGTAACGTTATAATGTGGTCTCCTTAAAGATTTCCCTTAAACCAACTAAGAACTGACCCTATGTTACCCAAGTATCTGATGTCATAATAGAAATGCGTTAGCTGTCAGCTAACGTTATAGTGTAACGTTATAATGTGGTCCTCTTAAAGATTTCCCTTAAACCAACTAAGAACTGGCCCGTCTGTTACCCAAGTATCTGATGTCATAAAAAACACGTCACATTTTAGCCGACGCCAAAATCACATAATGCAAACAACCACCTGCCTTAACAACCAGTTTGTTGCCCCACACTGTGGCTATCCAAGAAACAATAACAAGAAACCTAATTGTAGAAAAATTATAGAGTAACACGATGAGAGGTTTTTTGTAGATTTATCACAGCAATGACTGGTTCGGTTATCGAGCAAGTCACTCTGGTGGTGAATACCCAAAATAGTCTCTGTCCCGATATGAATGGATATAATTGTCTATTGTTGAAAATAAGGTTGTACTACTACTACTACTACTACTACTACTACTACTACTACTACTACTACTACTACTACTACTACTACTACTACTACTACTACTACTACTACTACTACTACTACTGCTACTGCTACTGCTACTGCTATTGCTGCTGCTGCTGCTGCTGCTACTACTACTACTACTACTACTACTACTACTACTACTACTACTACCGAAAGCACAAACAGTGGTTATATAACTAGATAAATACCAAAATATGTAATTATGAATTGATATATAATGTCTGATCGCCATAACATTTATAATTTCTGTAAATTCATATTCCCCATATGCCATTATGTGGCCTGGGTGTAAATAAAAAATCTGAAATCTGAATCTGCTTAGTGGAACATGAAAAAAGACAATAACTTATAGATGTGACGCCTTATAGATATATTGGCCAATTTAACACAACCTTGCCGGGGTACGGGGCTAGATTACCACAACGACCGGAAAGGAGGCGTACACTATGTGTCTCCTAACGAAGAAATTGTCTCTAATCACATTAAACCTATCATATCGAGCTATATAGTCAGGTTTAGTCGGTAGCATGCCGGACTAAACAGAGTTATAGTAGGGACAGCGACCTCAGTATAAAATTGTTGATGGCGGGAGAAAGTGATGCAAATATAAATGTTGCTGTATAGTATCTCCTAATGCCCTGCAGCCCTAGGTTTTCTACAAAAAAGCAAAACATATCAACAAGATGGCCGCTGGCCATATACCTAACTAACCAAGTACAAAACGGTAACGATATATGATTAGGTTAAAACAGTGGTAATCCAGGTTGATAGTAAATAAGACCTTACAATAAACAAGGATAACTATAAACAATAATAATATAAAATTATAAGATGTGGTCGAGGACCGGTACGGTACCTATTAGTCATCGGTACCTTTATACGGTAATAAATTTTAATAATTAAAGATGTAATTAAAGCTATCATGTATAGTTACTTGAATACCCAGTAGCCATACCTATATAACGGCTACTATGTTACTGAAATTGAGACGTCACTATACTTGTGACGTGAGTTGACACGTTCTCTGAAAGCTGGATACGTCTCCGCATGTAGATTTCCCGCAAGACAAGGTTCCTATATGTTGGTCCAGAACGGAAGCGGTACACACTCAGGACAGTGAAACACAGTATAAGTACTGTCTACTGAATAGCTAGTAAGTTCTGCACAATAATGCAGTAGTAATGAAAGTTCCCGTCCGATGACGGTAAGTTAAGAAAGCTAATGATAACCCATTAACAGGAAGGGTTATTAATATAATTGTAATTATGCCTGTACATATTAAAGCTTAACGGTGCGGGGTGCGCCAAATAGCTCTAGTGGCGCACGGGGCAAAGTTTACTTGGCTGCGGTCGAAACATAAATCAGGACGCCTACATTGCTAAATAAGCTTGAAAAATTACAAAAACGTGCAGCTAGAATAATATTAGAAGTACCCTATAGGACCCCATCACAAGAAATGTACGAAACATTGAACTGGACAACATTAACTCGGAGAATGTCAATTAAGACCAATATCATGACATATAAATCATTAAACGGCCTTGCACCTATCTACATGAAAGACATGTTTACGTTGGTAGAAGACACGCATTCTCGACATTTACGGTCGAAGACGAACAGTCTATTAAAGCCTCCAAAAATAAGAACAGATTACGGGAGGTACAGCTTCACATACATGGCAACGCAAATGTGGAATTCTGTACCAATAAATACTAAGCATTCGTCAACACTTAGGTCATTCACATCAAACATACAAGATAGATGAACATCTAATAATAATAATAAAAATAATAATAATAATAACAATAATAATAATAATAATAATAATAATAATAATAATAATAATAATAATAATAATAATAATAATCATCTGTTCTTCTTCGTTTCATTGCCACATCTGCCTTCGAGACAAAGTTTTGGTCATCTGAAGAGACGAAAACGCTTTGGGATTCACAATGGTCTTAGACACGTGCCAGGCTTTCCTTTGGGACAATTATAATACGATAATTAAGGGCTAGGATGAAAAAAAAAAAAAAATGACTTTTACTATTACAATCGCTACTACTGCTACTGCTACTGCTACTACTGCTACTACTGCTACTACTGCTACTACTGCTACTACTGCTACTACTGCTACTGCTGCTACTACCACCGCTGCCGGCGCCGCTGCCGCCGCCGCCAAACGCCGCCGCCGCTGTTGCTGCTGCTACTACTACCACTGCTACTACTACTGCTACTACTACTGCTACTACTACTACTACTACTACTACTACTACTACTACTACTACTACTACTACTACTACTACTACTACCGAATCATAGAATTATGAATATTACACACATGTAATTATTACTGTACTGCAAATACTCTACCACCACAGTCGTTATGTACATTTATATAAAGTGAACTTGAACATGTATGATTTAATAAATATTCTGTTTAATATTTTGGGGCTAATATGGCTGGAGGCAGATGCTGCCCTAGGTAGCTACAGCGTCCGGTCAAATTAGTTTCCCAAAATATTTTTAACATCTTACCTGTTACCTTGAAGACTCGCAACTAGTATAAGTCTGCCTGTCTACCTCCCTACATGTTTGCCTGCCTGCCTGCCTTACTGTATGCCTGCCTGCCCGCCCGCCTGCGTGTCTCAGCGAGTGCGTGCATGCGTGCGTGTAAGTGCAATTATTGTACACATGTCTATTTGTACATACCTGGCGTGTATATAATTATATATTATTGTACATAGTGTATATATGTTTTGAGGGCCTCGGGAACATCAGGCCACTGACGATGTACCCTCTTGAAATAAAGATTATTATTATTATTATTATTATTATTATTATTATTATTATTATTATTATTATTATTATTATTATTACGACATGCAGTGTGGTGGTTGAAGATCCACTTTTCGACGTGGTTGGCAGATCCGGTGAGTTATCCACCGAGGAACATCGCCGCTCTACGTCACGTAGAATTACATAGTTGGGCCGCAAAGGACCACCGCAATAATATAGTTCCTCTACAGTTAGTAATTAAGTCAGGAACAGTACATTAGTTCTAATATTGCCCCCGGATAGTCACCCGGGAGCTTACAACATTTAGGTGCGGTGCGTCGAGAACTGCTTCGGCACGAGCGGAGATGAAGACAGCTGAGACAGAGGTGATGCTTTATACCTGTCCTGGTTGGTCCGGGTAGCCTATCATGCTGTGAGCGACCCCTGACTGATCTTCTGAAATCACCCCCTTATTAGTCCGGGAGCCAATTTTCAAAAGGGGTCTAGAATAATGGTTTCGTAGCACACCCAGTATTCAGAAGGTTTGTCTCTATATTATGCTAGACCGATGTCTTGGGTATATTCTGAGCCGTGTTGTACAAGAAAATTGTGGTATCACTAACCCGTGAGAAGCCCATTTACAATAGGTGTTGAATGTAGTTTTCAGACAATTTTCACAATGATAAATTTTTCACAAACTTAAGCGCATGTTATATCAATACAATCTTAACCAAAATGGAAAGGAGTGATCGTATATCGCAGATTTATACATAATCAACCTCGTTTAAGACACCCGTATGTTGCTTTGTACATATTGGGGCACTTAGGTCTTCTTGTGACTAGCAATACCTTAGCTACAACAATGCCCATGTTTTCTACATTTTTCATAATTAAACTTTTAACTGACATGCAGTGCATGTCTACACACGCTGGCAGGACATATTTATCACGTGAGCAAATGAGAGAATGTTACTCATCCGTGTCAGAGTCATCTTCGACAATTGTATGCTGAACATTGTCACACATTTCACCTCCCATACAAAGGCATGCTTCAGTGCAGAGTAGATTGTTAGCCTTGCATTGACAGAGATCTGTTCTTTTGCAGGCAGACTTTTGACATCTACATGATGTGAGTTCAATTAATCCAAATGGAGCAGGATCCTTTGACATTAGAACAGGCTTGAGTAGACCATCCACTATACTCCAGCCATGTCCATTTGGAGATGGAAGATTCTGAACAGCTTGCAATGAACGTCTCCAAACAAGAGCTAGAAAATTGGCCCTTTCGGTGTGATGCTTTAGACTATTCGATGTAGGTGGAAGATTTTCATTTCTTTGTCTCTTTTGACAAAAGAGCCAATAACGGGTTTCATCAGCTGTCTTTCCCACATCCCTGGTGGTATACAACTCACAGACAAATTTCTCACATAGAATTGCAGTATTCCGTGATAAGTCAACATGTTCGCCGAGTTGGGCTACGCTAAGCTGATGACATTCAGATGACTTTAAGAGATTGAATGATTTTCTCTTAGCGACTCCAAATAATGCACTAGTGCTATCACAACCTGTAAGAGAATGAAACCCAGGCAAAGACAGACAGATAGCTGGGCCCAGTACTTGAGCAACTGTATGTATTGGTATGTATCGCAATTTGTCCTTTGTGCCCGTACGGAACCATAGTTCAGAACAGTGAAGCGAACGATACGTATATATACTAAGTACTGCCACGTCTGTATCAGGAGACTGTATAACAACACGCATGTGGTCTTTTGAAGCGTGTAGCGCGTGCAACATCATACGCGTATCTGCTTCCTCGTGATCTGATCGAAGTTCTTCCAAATACGACGAATTGTTCGCTGAAATGAGAACAACATCCATTCCATCGTTAAAGCCACCAACAAGAATGACGCAATTGTCGGCAGATAGCATATTTGGACCAGTATCACGCCACCGCATGCTGAGAAATGCAACCAGGTTACTTTTGTTGCTTGGATTGCTGATGTACTTGGCCCATTGCTTTGGAACGGGAGTATTTTCTCCAGCAATCTTTACTTCCAATGCTGTTGATGACACACGTTTTAGCCGCTCTTCCACTTTGAGAGATTCCAGTCTATCATATCTGTCAGAAACTTTATCTACTCTGTTGCAGTCTTCTTGATTCAGTGGAACTGTAAAGACGTGCCAGTATTTATCAGCCAATTATCCAAATGTAGACGTACCTCCAGTTTTAACCATTTGCACAATTGCCATGCCATCTACTACATAAGCTGTTGCGCCTGTCTTGTCAACAGGTGGAAGCCATCCATCAACATTTACTTCCTTTTCTAGTTCACTTAACAAAACACTTTTCACATTCTTTCTTAGAGTCCCATCCGTATGTGACAATGATAGTGGAACAGCAGACAGTTCATACGTCATCACTAGTTTTAGATCAACATCTCTGGACCTTGCGGCAATAATTAATCGACCAAATAGTTCGTGGTCAGATCTCACATTGTGAATTTTTTCATCATTTGTTTTGAGTTTTTTCTTCTGTGCTAGGCTGGCAAATGTTTTAAGTTTTAAGTGTGGCAACGTGTCCCAAAAGCTTCTCGTGTTAGTGTCCAGCCGCTCCTGAACAAAATTGTCCATAATCTCCTTACCAATGTCACAGGCGGAAACAAGTCTCTTGGCGATTTCACTAGGCAATACCACGCCAGTTGCAATGTTTACAAGCGGAAGACACTCGCTGTCGTCGTTTTCCGCAATATTAAAGGGATTGGTCATTATATCTGATGAGAACATCGAAAGTATCTTCTGCACATCGGTTTCATCCCTGTTCATTCGATTAGTCCCCATTTCCTTATGTACTCCAAACATGTGACTATCTTGTAACCCACACATTTGCTTTGTGACCGTTGTTATGGCTGCCCTCTCGTGGCTAGTTAAAAACCACCTCTCCAGAGCTCCTGGCTTTTGTGTTATTCCAATAATACCACCTCGCTTTTTGGATCAGGCCCAATCGTGTGAAATCTTAGTGTATGATCACGCGCTTTATTATGTAAAAATTTGAACCGAATCCGACCAATACTTTCCGAGATATATACAGATCCAGACTTTGATACAATCCGGATCTGGATTACATTAGCCTGATCATGGCCACCGTTGGGAAGTCCCCTTACACGACAAGTTTCCTCATTGGGTTAAAATTGTAGTGAAATCGGATATGTAGTTATTTTAGATACACTGACCGACCGATCGACCGACCCGACAGACAGACCGGGTCCCATCCGACTGACATGCAGGCATGATTGCAATACCGTCTCCCCCTTATGATGCGAGGGTAAGATTATACTCATTTTACGGAATGAAATCATCAGACACTGCAGCTGTAGGCCAATTTTAAGATTGCATTACATAGAAGTACACTCAAAACGTTAAATATTTTAACAATTTTATTTTCAAGGATTCTGGACATGTGAATGTGGGGACCTTGAAATGGTTCAATAAATGGAAAATCACACATGTATTTGGAGCCATTGGTTTGAAAAAAGAACGAAAATGTACAATGCCTCGTGTTTTTGATTCCCACACCCACCCACCCACCCACCCACCCACCCACCCACCCACTCCACCCATCCATCTCCTGGCGCGCCCTTCCCGCCCGCCCGGTCCGACTACTCTCCCACGCGCTCTCCTGCCTACCCACCGCCAGGCGAGCGAGTGGACGAGTAAGCGAACAGGTGTGTGTTTGCTCAGTACATCGGTCGGTCGGACAGTCAGTCAGTCATTCACTCCTTCAGTAAGTCAGGGGGCGGTAGGTCAGTCAATCGTTCGCTCGGTCGATCATTCGTTCATTCGTTTGGTCGGCCAGTCGTTCGTTCGGTCGGTCAGTCAGTTAGTCTGTCAGGCGGTCAGTTGATCAAATGCTTAATATGTGTTTCTCTTATTTATTTTCTTTCACAGCCTTTTCACGTACAAATGCTCAGGATTATGGACAAATCTCATGAAGACCTATAAAAATGTCTTAGAAAGAAATACGCTTTAATGAGCTAAGCTCTTTGGCATGTACCATGTAAGTAGCTATTTTAGGCTGAAGCCAATGAGTTTAATTTAATCATTCAACTCCTGACCATAAACACTTCTATCGTAGGCAGTAGCAGCCAACATTAAAACTGTTATGAATCATCTTTCGCGTCCGAGCTTCGTAGCGTAGCTTGATACTCGCTATGACATGTTTTTGTCCAAAAATTGTTTTGTCATGACCTCCTGTCCGATTGCTTTATTGCGACGTCTTGTCTGATTGCTTTATTATGACCGCCTGTCCGATTGCTTTATTGCGACTTCCTGTCTTATTGCTGTATTGCGACCTCTTGTCTGATTGCTTTATTGCGCCCTCATGTCTGATTTGTAGTTTGGACCTACCGGTCAGGTGCCGGCCGTACCAGCTAAGTTGGGTACGCGCCGCCCGTCCTGGATTCGTTTCCATGAACACGGGCCCCTCCCCACATCCCGGTAGAGCTATAAGCGTATATGAGACTTTGAGAAAGATTTCGTCGTAAAAACGAGTTCGTTGAAGCGCGTAGGGCGCGCGCTTACCACTGCATTGTCAGAGCGCGTTTTTCACGTCCAAGATAGGATGGCACTTTTAGCGTACCGAGTAGGTACATTGTAATTCTTTATAATTGCTTGTTCCCGCCGAATTTGGCATCAATCAATACCAGAATTCGACGAGCTTTCCGAATCTGTAAACCATTTCAAAATCGGTTAAGAAATGGCTGAATTATCCACGGAAAGCCCCTTCGATTATCTTCAAAATATTGCCGTGACGTTGTAACCACGTGTACGCAGAAATTCTAGAATGTTCTAGAACATTCGACTGCGTCGTTATTAGCTGCGCGCTGATTGGCTATTGCTCGGCCGATGATTGGTTGAGACCTGCGCCTATGACGTCACGAGTAGTATAAAGGGAGATGAAATCCAGAGCTCGAGAGCATCCTCGGCCAGGGGCCGAGCAGGTTGGATCTGTATGCAGCTACTATCAGCGAGACAGGTATTAACTATATTACCTCTGTCTCCGAAAGTTTCTCTCCCGTAGCCGGCAGAAGCTACCCAACCTACCGCACCATAAAGAATTTTGTATCTCCCGATTGTTCTGGAGTATTTTTGGAAACTTTTGATAATATTGTTCACGACCAAATCAAGAACTAACTCGGAACACAAACCTGCGATGAGGCCTTTACCAGCCTGAATATGTGATTCTATAGATGTAGAGGCAGCGATGTTCTTTGGTGGATAACTCGCCGGATCTGCCGGCCACGCAAAAAGTGGTTATTCAACCTCCTCCACATTGATGTCATGCAGGTTTATTTAAACTTTATTACTGCATCAAGTAAATTTTGCCCGGTACGTCTTAAGAGCTAACTGACGTAGCCCGCACCGTGAGCTTAGTTATGTGTCTTCATCTGTATTCAACAACCCCCGCTTATGAACGGGTTGTTCGCAACTTCCATCCGTACCGTCGGTGTATGGGAACTTCTTCCCAACCGTAATGTTATTTAATCACTTACTGACTGTTCGTTAGACATTCTTATATTGTGATTACCGTCCTGAGTTAGATCCGCTCCCGTCCTGGACTGCATGCGGGAATCCTTTTTGCGGGAACCGACATGCGGGAACTTTCCAGCTTCCAGAGAGCGTGTCAACTCACGTCACACCAAGGATGACGTATCAATTTCAGTAACACAATAGCCCGTCATTAAGAATGGCTACCGACTATTCAAGTAACTATACTTAACATCTTTAATTATTCCATTAGTTACAACTGTACTGATTATACTTTATCTGTGTAAACGGTCCCGATGACTAAAAGGAACCGTAAAGGTTTTAGGACCGCTAGTTATAATTTCTTTATCTGTTTATAGTTATTCTTATTTTACTGTAAGGTGTTTTTACTAACCGCACCGTAGTAGGTCTGCCAACCTGTACTATATATATATATATATATATATATATATATATATATATATATATATATATATATATATATATATATATATATATATATATATATATATATATATATATATATATATATATATATATATATATATATATATATATATATATATATATATATATATATATATATAATATATATATATATATATATATATATATATATATATATATATATATATATATATATATATATATATATATATATATATATATATATATATATATATAGATATATATTATTCTAATCACTTCACTTTGTATTACTTGTATAGGTTAGTTTTATTTATGGCAAGCAGCCATCCGTTCCTATGTTTTATTTATTTGCAGAAAACGTAGGACTGCAGTGCACATAGGAATCACTATACAGCAACATTTATATATGCACCACTTTCTCAGGCCACCAAAATTTTTTCACGGAGGTCGCTGTCCGTGCTATAACTCTGTTTATCCCGGCATGCTACCGACTAAAAGCCTGTCTATTTAGCTCAATAAGACAGGTTTAATATGATTAGAGACAATTTCTTCGTCAAGAGACACATAGTGTACGCCTCTTTTCCGGTAGTTGCGATAATTTATCCCCACACTCTGGCAATGTTGTGTAAAATTGGCCAACATACCTATTGGGCCTCATATTTATAAGTTATTGTCTCTCTTCATGTTCCACTAAGCCTTATGGATTCTTAAGTGTTTGGATGTCACTATCCACACCATGGACTGATCCGACCCTGGGAAACTATTGGGGTTTCCGAGCGGTGATGGCCAGGGTGTGGTGTGACATACATTTCCCGTGTATCTTCAGATACCTAGTAGTTAGTTATCCTTGCCAATGTAGGAAGCACTACGAAAACATATTACAATTATTAATTTCTTTTTCATCTTCTAGGAAGTCTCCCCCGCACCGCAGTGCATATCTGGGCAATTTGCGTTTAAACCTAACATCAGGTTAAAAGGTTAGCTCCATAGAACCTGGTGACGGGCGAGATATGCATCCCCACCAAATTCTGTAAGAATGTCTGGGCAAGATGTTAGCATCTGCCATGCCCTCACGGGAAGGACATTTACGTTGGGTATTCGTCTCTATTAACCCCCCCCCACCCCACCATAGCGATAGATCAGTTGCCTAAACTTGCTTATGTGAAAAGTAACCATTGTCCTGTGACGTTTTATGTGGTTATGGAGCAAGATGTCCGGATTCTCACCAAGCTCGGAGGTCTTGCAAAATAGCATGTATGCATGCTGTCTAGATTGTTGATGTCCTAGGACATCCGCTCTCAATGACAGCCGTATCTAAAGATAGGTAGGGCACCCGCCATTTGCGGCCTAAATTAGTTCTTGTCACTAAAAACGAAATGTTAGGTTAGAAATAGAAGAAGGCCCACATAAATAAAAGCGGCAACTACTAATTCAGCATACTTGAAACTACATAAGACGGTGACGTGGGAATCCCTCGGGAATCACTCATCCCGTCTTCACGTAAAACAGCACGCAACATTATAGTCATAATTTCACTGGGTATGGTCTTTTCTTTATAGCGTTTTGGTTGAATATTAGAGTGGGCCCTTTCTGACCAATACTCTTCTCCCACTTTAAGCGGTCACAGCATTTTCTTGTGACGGAGGCCCACGCGAGGCACTTGCCTCTCGCAAGGATTCAGTGACAACGGCGGCGCGAGGCTACTACTTCTCACCCAGAAATAGTATCAGAAGTAATGCCCGCGTGAGGCACATAACTTTTCACCACTATAAAAGACAACTTTCTTTCCTTTTCAGCTTGGAGGTATAATAACTTATATTAAGTTAATTAGTGAACTCGTGTACGGGGGACCTCCCTTGCGGGGATACCTCTGCGGTATACCTCAGGCTGTCTCTATGTCTTGTATTTTCGTATGCTCATTGTTATCTAGCATACTTTACAGTCTGCTTAGGTAAAATCATTGTATAGACTTATTTAAGTTAGGTCACCGAATCAAATATTGTAAGTCCATAGATCACGAAATTGCTATGGACAGGCACACCGGTGACACAAACTCGTGGGATGAGACTATTGCGTTTAATGTTCACGACGATGGTCGCACGGCCCCACCAGAACGATTGAGTTCCACCGGCCTTAGGAGCCGGTCTTTGTTACCCTTAGGGCAGTATCGCACAGGATCCGTAACCCCGAGACCTGGAGCTAGCCAACGTCATCACTCATCACGTACATGTGACGCAGCGTGTCCACACTATACACCGGGACGGCCCTACACTACCCCGCGAGCTACAGATTGCTTTATTGCGACCTGTCGTCTGATTGCTTTATGGCGACCTCATGTCTGATTGATTTATGGTAGCCTCTTGTCCGATTGCTTTATTGTGACTTCTTGTATGTTTAATTTATTGCGGCCTATTGTCTTATTGCTTTATTGTGACCTTTTCTGCAATTGTTTTATTGCGACCTCCTGTCCAATTGCTTTATTGTCACCTCTTGTCTTATTGCTTTATTGTAACCTCTTCTCAGATTGCTTTATTGCGACCTCTTCCCAGATTGTACGAACTGTAAGACATCTGTGAAAAATATGGGCCTCAACAATCGAAAAAAGATTCCTGTCCAAAAATTAGTCTTAAAATACATAAAGGTTTTTTTATATTTGTACTATATTCTTCAAAGATTATATGAGGGTGTGCATTGTGAAAGTCAACTGTCACTGTTTGTCATTGATTGAAACGTACAGCAACGATGTCTAAGTAGGCGGGGCTTAGATAAGAGAAGGAGATTTACTCACAGTCCATCAACAATCTTAATATATTGTCTTAGATAACAAATCAAACATATTATCTTACATAACAATAACAATATATTATCTTACATAGCAATAACAATATTCTGTCTTACATAACAATAACAATATATTGGCTTACATAACAATAACAATATATTCTATCTATTTACCCGGCCTTTATGTTTTTCTTAGTCTCATAAACGCAGCATCAGCCGCATAAGAGAGCGATGTGAACACTTGCATTACATGGGTACAGATAATGTTAAGACTGTGCTTGTCCAATGGATTGAAAAAGAGTTGGACACAACTCGAAGTGAGGTAGATAAAGAGTGCGAGTGTGAACAGCAAACTGGCCCAACGTATGCAATGCATTGATGGCCAACTGTCCCATCTGGAGGAAACACAACTTGAGAAAGTTCAGCAAATAATGGCTGATACTGTTACAAAGTATTCCCACATACTGAAACATGGGTAAGCGCTATACTCAGTGGGTATACATCTAATGATACTATTACGTTCTCAGTCAAAAGTAAGGAGAAACTATTAATTTTCAATTATTTCTGGCGCGATGCTTCTGATTTATGTCCTACTCGAACTCTAGCACAGAGATTACAGAATTAGATGGTGTATACGTGTATCTTAGCACGATGAGTGGGTATACTGTTGGCTTTGTGTGGGTTTCATTTTGACGGTGCCTGTCCAAAAGGTCATGTTTCAGGATCACCTTTACTAAAATGGAATGTCCCCTTCTTCATTTTAATTTATGCTCTATGAATGGAATTTCGATACAAGTTTGATTATGTCTACCACTTACACCTATCTTGTGATCAATGTCGATAATACTAGTATATGAGCGTTCAGTCCCATACACCAACATTATAAACATTATTTCGAGCTTATGTTGGAATTGATTTGAAACTTTTTGACTCAATTCTCCTAATCTAAATTACAAAGTAAATATGTTTAGTAAGTTGTTGAATATTTCTACCGATAGCAGCAACAGCTCGCTTCCAATCAAATTAGTTTCAATCTATTCCACAGAATGTTTATTAAATTGTCAATTCATCAAAAGCATACAATTCGTACACTTTTGTGATGGACTTTTCGATTTTCGTGACGAAGCTACGTAATTTTGATTGTGATATCAGCTAATAAATGACATTTTATTATGACATTATAGCTTCTTGAGTGACAGACCGGATCCCTTTTGACTTCACATTGGTCTGAATAAGCTTACTGTCTTTGAAAGTCAAACTGGTTAAACACAGTTATGCTTGAGGCTAAATGTTTAGAGCGTCCAACTGATTTTACCGTTACTGGACCTAGGTAGCAGGCAATGTATAGGTCTTTCCGAACATGGTCGGTCCAGTAATAAGCTACAGATAAATGTTTCTGCGAGCTGGTTCAAATTTAATATTGATATGATATGGCTAATTAAAGAGCTTTCGCAGTCATATTCTCATCAATAAATTATCTGAAGCAGTAATGAACATGCGGGATTAAAACTAGCATTGAATCAAAGCTATTCAGACTATATCCATGGGAGGTTTCGCCATAAGCACGTCTATCAGTTGTCCCATCTAGAAATGGAAGCATGTATACCTACATTTATACATACAATGTTTCCATACATTGGAACACCTGTGTGAAGCCACCAGTCTATGACAATTATATAAAGTGTATGAAAAAAATCACAATTTCTGTATATATTATTTATGAGTATGTAATAATTACACACGTCATTTATAGCTCAATACATTATCAGATGTTTTGCGATCTGGTTTCAGGTGATATATAGGCTCTTTAACATTTAAAGTTATATTGATCAATTAATTTATTTCAGGATGACTGATATTGAGGGACTCTTAAAACTTGTAAGATAAAAATTTTTCTCTCACCTAACTTGACTGCTAAATTACAATATACGCTAGAACTATATGTAATCGCAACCAGCAAACGTTTATGTTAACTATTCTGCAAGAGCAAATTACCATTACTAGGTAACCTAATTTTAAGGACATTCTACGTAAGTGTAAGAGCAATGGTATAGACTAGCGATCGTTCAGGTCTCCCTGTTACTTACTATAAGATCATATTCTCATGTCTAAGACAATGGGACCTTACAAATGACATGGTAATCTTAAATATTTAGAGCTTGGGCTATGCAATATCTCCTTTAAAAAATCTCCTCCTACTTTGCACAGTTTGGAAATTGTGTGTCATAGACTGTTTTTTATTCTTGTATAATAAGAATAGTTGTTTGCATAAAAATAACATGGCCATTTCACTTTAATTAGCCAGTACAGCTGTAAAGTTATAGGGCCATTCATTACCCGAGTCTGATATATTGCCACGCTTTTGTTCGTTTGTTTTATGAAAATGGATGTCAAATTCATAATTAATATAGTTTATTTATATTATTGCTTTGTAAAGAATTGATGTTCTTTGCTTGCGCTTATTAACAACCCCATAATGGGAACGTGTATGCATGTATTACTAACCATGCCCATATATGGTATGTGCATTCATATATTATTAACCATCACGTGTGTCCATATATGGCATGTGCATTCTTGTATTACTAACCATGTGTATATATATATATATATATATATATATATATATATATATATATATATATATATATATATATATATATATATATATATTATATATATATATATATATATATATATATATATATATATATATATATATATATATATATATATATATATATATATATATATATATATATATATATATATATATATATATATATATATATATATATATATATATATATATATATATATATATATATATATATATATATATATATATATATATATATATATATATATATATATATATATATATATATATATATGACATGTTTATGTTGTCCATATATGGCACATTCATTCACATATTTATATATAGGTAATATTACTAATTATTCTTACATCAATATGTGCACATTAATTATCTTAGAATGGAAATTAGTAGTTCTTGATAATTATTCAGCTTTTGAAGGAATTTACTTTTAAACATGTTGCAAGTTATGTTCAGTGTCAGTAATGTGTCAGGTTATAATAAGCAGTGGATATCCGGCCAATGCCCAGCATTGATATATTCTAGAGTATGATTGGAATGTGGGTGGTGGAACAGACCTTAGAATGTCGGGAGCTGAGTGCATAAGTTTTGCATTATAATAGATCAAGCAGAGTAGGTTGAGTGTGATGTATGTGTGTCAGGGCTGACAGTCCGAATCGATGTTGAAAATAATGTTCGTTCATTCTGTGCTACTGCGTTATTAAATAAAATCTACTGTGAGTTACAGTCAGAATGGCAAGCTCAGTCATTACCATATCATTAATTAATGCAAACTTATTTAATATACATGTGTAATTGCTTATTTTCAGTTAATGGTATTGGACGACGAAGGAATAATTGAGACCATGGCTCGGGATACATCGTATGACAATGGCCATGTCAAAGGTAACAACAGCAATAAAGTTATCAATGCTGACACAGACACCTATGTTGCTGTGGACACCAAAGTTGGCGGCGATCTTCCAATCGACAGTGATACACCAGCCAGCATACAAGCACTGCAAGCAATCATCAGTAGCATAGGTAAAATACTCGCTCATAAAAGTATTCAACAAAGTAACACGAATTTAAACAAATAATTATTTACTTTAGATCTTAATAATTTATGTGTATCGTTCATTTGAAAATGCTAAAGCTTTCTCAATAGGTGAAAGATATATTGTTTAGAACTGATTACTGATTCAAACGTTAAAACAATCACCGTATCTTAGCCTACTAAATGCTAATACATCATGCCTTGACGTTTATAAGACAATCTGCCTATCTTAACTTCCATCCTGACAGAAGAATTTATGACACTCGTAAGGCCTACCTTGCTAACACTTCTTGACTTAACGTCCATAGAAATCTGCATATAGTAGGAAATACCTTGCTAACACTTATTGACCGAACGTATATAAAAATCTGCATAGCGTAAGTCTTAACTTGCTAACACTTCCTGACTGAACGTCTATAGCAATCTGCATATCGTGGGGCCTACCTTGCTAACACTCCGTGACTGCACATCTATAGCTATCTGCATATTGTAGGGTATACCTTGCTAACACTGTTTGCCCGCGCGTCTATAGCAATCTGCATATCGTCTTGGAAAGCTATGTTCCCCATGACGCAGCATGCAGCACTGTCAGCAGCACTGCAAAGCAGTGAGCCCAGGATTTACTTTTCCTCCCTGGTTCGCCGCCACGAAGTGGGTCGTTATTTTCTTTAGTTTCATGCTTTGTGGATAGGTATATGTGGGTGAACTCTGTTTTGGATTCATTCATAAAGAGATTTTCAATTTTTAGCTTGCTTGCAGCTATTGGGAAAAGTTCGTCAAGGCTATGAAGTCCACATCGTCAGCATATTCAATCTCTTGCGGCATACCCAGTATTGACACTTTGGGGTTTGGTCTTGTGGAACACTCTGCCTCTTGAAAATACTTCATGAGTAAACGTTTGCAACAACAACATAATTCATATTTTAGCTTCTAACAATCTGCCAATCCTTGCTTGTTAGCCCTTTGTGACTGAACGTTTTCAACAATCGCCTATCTTTGCTTGTTAGCCCTTTGTGACTGAAGGTTCTTAACAATCAGCATATCTTTGCTTGCTATCCATTTGTGACTGAACGTTTTCTAACAATCGCCAATCCTTGCTTGTTAGCCCTTTGTGACTGAACGTTTTCAACAATCGCCTATCTTTGCTTGTTAGCCCTTTGTGACTGAGGTTTTTAACAATCTGCCTATCTTTCCTTGTTAGCCCTTTGTGACTGAACGTTTCAAACAATCCGCCTCTCTTTGCTTATTAGCCCTTTGCAACTGAACGTTTTTAACAATCTGCCTATCTTTGCTTGTTAGCCAACTGCGACTGAACATTTTCAGCAATCTGCCTATCTTTGCTTGTTAGCCTTTTGTGACTGAACGTTTTCAACAATCTGCCTATCTATGCTTGTTAGCCATTTGTGACTGAAAGTTTCAACAACCTGCCTATCTTTGCTTGCTAGTCCTTTGTGACTGAACGTTTCAACAAGCGCCTATCTTTGCCTGTTAGCCCTTTGTGACTGAAAGCTTTGAACAATCTGCCTATCTTTGCTTGCTATTCCTTTGTGGCCGAACGTTTTCAACAATTGCATATCTTTGCTTGTTAGCCCTTTGTGACTGAACGTTTCTAACAATCCGCCTCTCTTTGCTTGTTAGCCCTTTGTGACTGAACTTTTTTAACAATCTGCCTATCTTTACTTGTTAGCCCTTTCTGACTGAACATTTTCAATAATCTGCCTATCTTTGCTTGTTAGCCTTTTGTGATTGAACGTTTTCAACAATCTGCCTATCTTTGCTTGTTAGCCATTTGTGACTGAACGTTTTCAACAACCTGCCTATCTTTGTTTGCTAGTCTTTTGGGACTGAACGTTTTCAACAAGCACCTATTTTTGCTTGTTAGCCCTTTGTGACTGAACGCTTTGAACAATCTGCCTCTCTTTCCTTGCTAGTCCTTTATGACCAAACGTTTTCAACAATTGCATATCTTTGCTTGTTAGCCCTTTGTGACTGAACGTTTCTAACAATTCGCCTCTCTTTGTTTGTTAGCCCTTTGTGACTGAACGTTTTTAACAATCTGCCTATCTTTGCTTGTTAGCCCTTTGTGACTGAACATGTTCAACAATCTACCTATCTTTTGCTTTTTAGCCCTTTGTGACTGAACATTTTCAACAATCTGCTTATCTTTGCTTGTTAGCCCTTTGTGACTGAACGTTTTTAACAATCTGCCAATCTTTGCTTGTTGCCGCTTTGTGACTGAACGTTTGTAACAATCTGCCTATCTTTGCTTGTTAGCTCTTTATGACTGAACGTTTTTAACAATCTGCCTATCTGTTCTTGTTAGCTCTTTGTGACTGGAGGTTTTTAACAAACAGCCTATCTTTGCTTGCTATCCATTTGTGACTGAACGTTTTTTAACAATCTGCCTATCTTTCCTTGTTAGCCCTTTGTGACTGAACGTTTCTAACAATCCGCCTCTCTTTGCTTGTTAGCCTTTTGTGACTGAACGTTTTCAACAATCTGCCTATCTTTGCTTGTTAGCCATTTGTGACTGAACGTTTTCAACAACCTGCCTATCTTTGCTTGCTAGTCCTTTGTGACTGAACGTTTTCAACAATCTGCCTATCTTTGCTTGTTAGCCATTTGTGACTGAACGTTTTCAACAACCTGCCTATCTTTGCTTGTTAGCCCTTTGTGACTGAACACTTTGAACAATCTGTCTATCTTTGCTTGACCATGTGTATGTCACAGATAAAAACAAAATTCAATCGTCACATGTCGGCTCTTTGGCACTAAGTGACCATTATCCAATATTCGCTGTACGCAAATGTAAACCATTCAAAACTCAAAATTTCGCACCAACTTATAAATACAGAAGCATCAAACGCTTTAATGAAGCTAAATATCTTAGTGACCTGTCTGTATGTGATTGGCGTTCTATAGGTTATTTGGGTAGTCCTGATCAAGCGCTTGATCAATGGTATTCATCAACATTATAAATAAACACGCTCCTGTCATTGAACGCAGAGTTAAACGTGTATGGTAACCGGGATGGATGAACAGAGAGATTTTAAAAACAATGAAAGAAAGGGATTATCATAAAAACGTAGGAAACATGTTGAATTTTAAAATGTTAAAGCAAAGAGTTGCGTATTTGATTAAAGCATCTAAACGAGATTAATTTGCTAATAAATTAGAAACAGGAAAAAATAATCCGGCTAATATATGGAAAATTCTAAAAGACATAAATCCCAAGGCAAACAAATTACCTTCAATAATCTGTGATGATAATGGAAGTGAAATTCAAAACCCACAAATGCAATCTGAACATTTTAATATATATTTCAGTACAATCGCGTCAAAACTGACACACTCCATGATAAAACAAAGGCCAATGGCATTTGATAAGCTATCAGATCATGTTTTTAATAAAGTTCCAGAAAATATAAAGTTTCGAATTCCATATATAACCGTTGAATATGTGTCCAGAGAACTTAGCAACTTAAAAACAAATAAGTCATCTGGTGTTGATGAATTGAACGCACACTTCCTCAAAGCAGCAGCATCAATAATTGCACCCTCAATTACACTTATTATAAACAAAAGCATAGCTAAGGGAGAATTCCCCAAAATGTGGAAATGTGCAAAAGTAAAGCCTCTACATAAATCTGATTCAAAAACCAATGTTAGGACTTATAGGCCTATCTCTATGTTACCCATTATCTCTAAGGTTATTGAACGACATATACATGATCATATTTATAAATTTATAACCAAGTATAATTTATTAGTGGAGTCGCAATCAGGCTTCAGACCTAACCATTCATGTGAAACTGCTTTGTTAAATCTAGTAGAGAGATGGCGCTTTTCGATAGATAATGGCGACCTTATTGGTTCTATTATGATGGACTTTAAAAAGGCCTTTGATCTTGTCAATCATCACATCCTATTACAGAAATTACGTATTTACAAATTCAGCTATAATACATTAAAGTGGTTTTCTTCATATGTAAATGGCAGACAACAATACGTTTCAATTTCTGGAAAGAATTCTAAACCACTGCCTATCAATATAGGCGTACCTACCACAAGGCTCAGTTTTAGGGCCACTTCTGTTCATTTTATATGTAAATGATTTACCCATGTGTGTCAACAATCTTATGGATATGTATGCTGATGATACAACTATGCATTCTGCTAGCTCAAATGTCGCTGAAATTCAAGAAAATCTAATTAACGGTATGAAGTCGGTAGAAGAATGGTGTGTAAATAATAAAATGTTGTTAAATACGGACAAAACTAAGTTTATGATGTTAGGAACTAAGCATAAATTGAAACAAGTAAATAATAATGTTATAATCCCTACAAATCGTGGAAGCTTAAATGTTGTGGAATCTGACAAACTTTTAGGAGTATACATAGACAATGCGCTTGCATGGAAAGAACATATAGGCAAACTTTGTAAAAAGATTTCGTCCTTGATTTATATTCTACGGGAAAATAAACATTATATTAGCATTGAGCAACGAAATCTGTTCTATAAGTCGTATATCCTTTCACACATTGATTATTGTAGTCTTGTATTTTTCCCGTTTTCACCTACATTATTGGATAGTTTAGAAAAACTACAAAAACGGGCTGCTAGGGTGATATTAGACATGCCTTACAGGACACCATCTGCACAACTATATGAAACATTAAACTGGACAAATTTAACTAAAAGAATGCAAATTAAAATGGGTATTATGACATATAAATCTAGAAATGGTCTGGCCCCTGGTTACATGAAAGACGTGTTCACTTCCGTTGGGGTGGCGCACACTAGAAATTTACGTTCCAAAACACGCAATCACCTACAACTTCCGAGGATTAAAACGGAATATGGCAGAAAAAGCTTCAAATACACAGCAGCGCAACTGTGGAATTCTCTGCCTGAAACGATTAGTCTTCTACTCTGCTGACATTCAAATCAAATATATATGAATATATTACTAAATTATAGTGATATATGGGCAATGTGATTCCACCTTTTTGCTTGTGTTCTAATATTGCATATTTTGCTTATTTCTAAATAGCTATGTATGTGTGTATGTGTGAATGAATGTGTACGACCTTGCGCGTATGTATGCGTGAACGGTGATTCGAACATCGACATTCGACGAGGTAATTATTCTGCAATACTGTTTTAGTAATATCTATCGAAAATGAACAAATATGTTAATTATCTAATTTAACAGTCATTTTACTTGTGTTATAATATTGTATATTTTGTGTATTTGTAAATAGTTATATATATGTGTGTGTGTGTGTGTGTGTGTGTGTGTGTGTGTGTGTGTGTGTGTGTGTGCGTGTGCGTGTGCGTGTGCGTGTGCGTGTGGGTGTGCGTGTGCATGGGTGTGCGTGTGCGTGAGGGCCTCGGGAAGATCAGTTTACTGACGATGTATACCCTCCTTAAATAAAGATTATTATTATTATTATTATTATTATTATTATTATTATTATTATTATTATTATTATTATTATTATTATTATTATTATTGCTTGCTAGTCCTTTGTGACCGAGCGTTTTCAACAATTACATATCTTTGCTTGTTAGCCCTTTGTGACTGAACGTTTCTAACAATCCGCCTCTCTTTGCTTGTTAACCCTTTGTGACTGAACGTTTTTAACAATCTGCCTATCTTTGCTTGTTAGCCCATTCTGAGTGAACAATTTCAACAATCTGCCTATCTTTGCTTTTTATCCCTTTGTGACTGAACATTTTCAACAATCTGCCTATCCTTGCTTGTTAGCCCTTTGTGACTGAACGTTTTTAACAATCTGCCTATCTTTGCTTGTTACCGCTTTGTGTCTGAACGTTTGTAACAATCTGCCTATCTTTGCTTGTTAGCTCTTTATTACTGAACGTTTTTAACAATCTGTCTATCTTTGCTTGTTAGCTCTTTGTGACTGAAGGTTTTTAACAATCAGCCCATCTTTGCTTGCTATCCATTTGTGACTGAACGTTTTTTAACAATCTGCCTATCTTTGCGTGCTAGTCCTTTGTAGCTGAACATTT
This sequence comes from Chaetoderma sp. LZ-2023a, assembly GCA_034401795.1. Lineage (NCBI taxonomy): Eukaryota > Metazoa > Mollusca > Caudofoveata > Chaetodermatida > Chaetodermatidae > Chaetoderma > Chaetoderma sp. LZ-2023a. The sequence goes on along the minus strand of CM067373.1, from coordinate 131,206,558 downwards.
TTAACAATCTGCCTATCTTTGCTTGTTAGCCCTTTGTGACTGAACATTTTCAACTATCTTCCTATCTTTGCTTGTTAGCTCTTTGTGACTGAACATTTTCAACAATCTGCCTATCTTTGCTTGTTAGCTCTTTGTGGCTGAACGTTTCTAACAATCTGCCTCTCTTTGCTTGTTAGCC